>CM055898.1:33094960-33567954 GCA_029582155.1 Panopea generosa | reverse complement strand
AGTGTCATCGCCTTGGTACGCCGAGCAGTCATCGCCTTAGTACGCCTAGCAGTTACCGCCTTAGTATGGCCAGGGGTCATCGCCTTGGTACGTCTGGCAGTCATCGCCTTGGTACGACCACTGTTATACTGTTGCACTTAACATTCACCGTTGTCAAACTAAAGAAGAGCAACGCATATATTTAAAACTTAAGGAACCTTTTCTAAAAAAAGCTTACACACATGTATGTGTTTATGTAAACACACTTAAACTCTTGAACACAATAGAAAAGAACGCATATGAAATTAAAAGATAAACAGAACACATACATAACTGATACTACTATTTATATACGTAAATAAATAGAGTTGTATGGTTTGAGTTGAATTTGCACAATTGTAAAATATTGGTTAACAATCATTGTTATGTTAATATGTAGATCTTGAAATTGATAACTATATTATACGTTCATTTTCTAAAAACAATTCTGAAATAGGTATCAACATATTCGCCCTTGTTCGGGAACGATTTAGTAACTTGGCTGCGCGAAGAAATGGGGCAATGGTGGATGGATCCTTATCTACAAACTCCTAAAGATGGAATGGACATGTTACCGAAGGGCTTTATAAAGAACAACATCGGCTGGAACAAAGATGTTTCTCTAGCCAAAAATATCCATTACGGAATCAGGGTCGAAAGGGTTGAAAAAACCGACAGCTTAGGCGCCAAGGTTATTGGAAGAAACATAACTACCGGGAAAGAAGTTAGGTTCGAAGGGCATGCCGTATTTCTTACAGTGCCGTTACCAATCCTGAGGCAAATGGAGGTTCCGCTCACAATCGATAAGCAAAAATCACTGGCAAACATATCTTACGGTGCATCCACAAAAATAATGTTGCAGTGCAAGACCAGGTTCTGGCAGAAGAAGGTAGGACAAGGAGGATTCAGCAAGACAAACTTACAAATTGGCCAACTTCACTACCCTGACTGGAAAGAATCAGGTTTCTTATTATATTCTTTTACTATAATTAATCAAATAATGTTTCAGTCGTACGGTATCCAATAGCATACCTATTAGGAACGTCCTGCTTACACATAAATGTATTATTTATTTCTGTCTGAAACTTAAATCCTTTATAAAAATATTCGTTGAAATGTCTTGCAACACATTTTTCATTTGTTCTATATAAAATAAGATATAGGATATTCGCTGTATAAAACACATAAAAAGTTATTGAAGTATTTATTCCATAGCAGGAATGTGTTATCACATGAAAATGCACAATAACTGTCATATTACGATATGAGTATTTTATACTTTCCGAGTATTACTGACTGCTATCTCATATAAATGAAAGTAACAGTTTGTTTATTAACTTTATATAAACTGATTAGGTTGCGCTAGTTTTTGAAATATGAGTGAAAATAGTTGATAATGCAAATTGATATTTTTCACTTTACTTAGAAAAAAGGTATAGTAACTATTTAATATTATATTATTTAATAAGAAACAATGATGAAAAATAAATGTTGCCAAGAAGAGGCAATATCACGATCGTTGTATATATTAGTTACATATGATGTCAAAATGATAGAATGTTTTTTGTAAAATTTAAATTCATCAAAATGGTATTCCATCTCTCTCTCTCTCATATCATGTTACTCTGGTTTTAGAATATATGCATAATACTGTGCACAATGGTATTACCCCAAAATAGCATACTTAAATATACCATTTGAGTCCTTACTACCATAAATATATATTTAAAACGTATCAAAATACGAACAATATATTGAATTGAAATTTATTGACATTGTCTAAATTTTGACTAAATCCATTTTCACTATAATAAAAATTTCACTACAGTTTACGTCAAATGGAACTGGTACTTTCGATTTGAAATTGATTTGCGATTTATTGTTTTCATATTGATTAAATAGATTGAAATTCAGGAAATCTTTTTTGTCACATTGTGGCAATTTAAAATTCCAGATCTTCGTTATCAATGATAATTAAATGGCTCATATTCCATTTTAAAAATGAACTATTTTTTGTAAACATTGAAGTGTGGGTGCTTCTATGCAAAATGACACTTAAACCAATAGTACATCAAATAATACTTTAAAGTCTGAAAAAACCATAGACTTACCTCTGTCCCCTTTTCAATATGTACTGTTGTTAATATGGTTTGCATTTGTAATAAGATTATATTTAAACAAATTATAGCTCCTTCGGTAATAAAGCATCGTTTCTCAGGTATATCTTGCAAACTGTTGATATATCCAGGATTATGGTATAGTTAAGAATATGTAATAAATGATCTCATTCAAAGTTTTGTATTAACAGTCAAATATTTCATATAGTAATATATCATTTCCAACTTTACAATTATCTCTGAACAGGAATTCCTGACGAGGAGCGTGGTATTTTACTTGTATACACATGGACTGAAAACGCTCAGACATTTGGTGCAGAACCTCACAGGATAGCCATTGCAAGTGCTGTTAACCAAATTAGCAAAATTCATCCCGAAATCATCGACGAGTTCGAGCTTGGTCAAGTACAAGACTGGTACAGTGACCCGTTTGCACAAGGAGCATTCGCAAGTCTTAAACCGTTCGAATATTTGGAAAGCATGGAAACATTAGCACGTCCTGACGATCCAATCTACATAGCAGGAGAGGCATTGTCATGGTCTAATGGATGGATACAGGGATCATTCTTCTCTGGTCTCATGCAAGCATTTGCCTTCCAGAACAAAGTCGAACCATGCAGAAAGGCACAACTCGATGATGGACCGGTCATCAAGTATCAGCCCGATTCCGAGGAAGAATTCCATCCTTGCAAAATTCTTTTAAAAAAGAAACATTAGGTCCCTTGGTCAAGATTGATGGTACGACTGTTTTTGTTTTGTGATGGTGTAAATATTTAACTAAACTAACTTGATAACGTTTATAACAATCAGACGTCGAATGATGTAAGTTGAACAAGACTTTAATAGTAAGCTGACAGACAACCACAGGTATTGATGCCCCATATAAACGATTCATTCTATTAGTACATGTACTTCAGTCTGTTGTTTTCCTGAGAGAGATATAGTACATACATGAATATGACGTTTGATGATTCGAATAAATGTTATTGTATTTTATCATATAACCAGTTCTTACTTACATATATGAACTATTTGAATATATAACTTGTCACAAAAAATTAAGACAAAAAGTAAAACATGCCATGAGTCAATTAACCATCGATCTGGAATATGTATTAATTAAACATCCATTCATGCTATGAAAAGTCGTATAACTTGATATTACAAATTTTGTTCAATATACGTTAAATATATTTCAGAATATATATAATATTCATAACAACGCAATAATGATGCTACTCTCAATTTTACAATACAATTTATTCTACATTTTTATTACATATTATGATTTTACACGTGTTATTTTTTAAAAAAAAGTGACAGTTAAGCCTGTTTAGGCTAGGTACCACTTTTTATTACAACTATTTTGTTTGCTTGTCTATGTTTGTATTATATTGTACTCATGTCACGTAAATTAATAATAATAATAACCCTCACCCAACAAATAAAAAGGAAAAAACAACAAAACAGCAAATTTAACAACAGGTGTAATTATTTGAATAATTTATATCATTATTTAGTTTTTATTTAAACATCTCATCAATAAAGTCATTTGTTATTAATCCTCAATTACACTTTAATGTCGTTTCTGCCGACAATGGAAACCATGCTTATACAATATATAAAATAATTGGATATATATATACATATAACAGTTATATATCGATTGAGGGTATAGCCCAGTTAGACTTCGAGTATGGTTTGTATAAATTGTAATAACTTATTTGTTTAACAATCGGAGTAAAATAAGTTTCAATTATTAAGACCGAGTCTGCCATTTGCATTTTTGTTGGCTTGCTGTGCTTCTCCAAAATATACTTTCATCAGATAGCATTTGTATTTACTCAAACTAAAATCAAATACGTGTATTGATATAGATATACTGAACGGAACAGCTTACAGTTATTAAATTCGACTTTCATAATTATTAAAATGCGTACGCTAGTTAATGTTTTGACGATGATATTGGAAGTACAAAAGTGGCGGGTTAGCTGTTCCGTACAGTTAATAACTTATTGATACACATAAGTCACTTGACGTCCAACCGTATCTTTTATTTGTGTTATATGTATACCCATTTCATTAGATTTATGCTATTGTAATGTAATAAACATATATTCAGTTATTGAACTTGTTTCTTATGTTTGTAAGTACCTATTGGTCAGTTGAACGGATTACGCATCAAAAAATTATTTTGCGTGGGTTCGAGGTGGAGGTGGCGGTAACATGTAAACACTATTTATCTCTTTCTACTTACCTTGTGTAAGAATAGCAAGAATAACACACACAGAGAACCTGTAATACCTAGATATTAAAATATCAAATTATATTTAAAAGTATTTGCCTCGGTTCAATATCAGGATTTTTCAAAATTTTAAAATTGACAAAATCTTTTCCCCAAAATATGTCAAGACTATCTATCTATGGCCCTTTACCCCTCTTCGTATTATGATATCCATTCAAACATGCTAAAATAATATTTTGAAAATGAGTTTCATATCTTTGCCCACGCGGACTAAATTAAATTTTCCACATACAATTGCGTTTCCGTGCAACAATGGAAGTAGAAGAAGAATAATTACGATTATATTCGGTATTCTATATAATACAAGTATTTGTACAAAATGCAAGTTTATGACAGCCAAACATAGAATGATATATAAAACAAAGATCGTTTATGTTTACATATATAACATTTTAGGTTCGACAGCACCCGTCCGTGAACTTGCATATGGCTATCGTCACCCATATATGCTCAGCACCCGTCCGTGAACTTGCATATGGCTATCGTCACCCATATACGCTCAGCACCCGTCCGTGAACTTGACTATGGCTATCGTCACCCATATACGCTCAGCACCCGTCCGTAAACTTGCATATGGCTATCGTCACCCATATACACTCAGCACCCGTCCGTGAACATGCATATGAATATCATCACCCATAAACCCTCTTCACCCGTCCGTTAACCTGCATATGAATATCATCCCCCATATACCCTCTTCACCCGTCCGTTAACTTGCATATGAATATCATCCCCCATATACCCTCTTCACCAGTCCGTTAACTTGCATATGAATATCATCCCCCATATACGCTCTTCACCCGTCCGTTAACCTGCATATGAATATCATCAGCCATATACCCTCTTCACCCGTCCGTTAACCTGCATATGAATATCATCACCCATATACGCTCAGCACCAGTTCGTAAACTTGAATATGAATATCATCACCCATATACGCTCAGCACCAGTTCGTAAACTTGCATATGAATATCATCCCCCATATACGCTCAGCACCCGTCTGTTAACCTGCATATGAATATCATCACCCATATACGCTCAGCACCAGTTCGTAAACTTGCATATGAATATCATCCCCCATATACGCTCAGCACCCGTCTGTTAACCTGCATATGAATATCATCACCCATATACCCTCTTCACCCGTCTGTTAACCTGCATATGAATATCATCACCCATAAACCCTCTTCACCCGTCCGTTAACCTGCATATGAATATCATCCCCCATATACCCTCTTCACCCGTCCGTTAACCTGCATATGAATATCATCAGCCATATACCCTCTTCACCCGTCCGTTAACCTGCATATGAATATCATCACCCATATACGCTCAGCACCAGTTCGTAAACTTGAATATGAATATCATCACCCATATACGCTCAGCACCAGTTCGTAAACTTGCATATGAATATCATCCCCCATATACGCTCAGCACCCGTCTGTTAACCTGCATATGAATATCATCACCCATATACGCTCAGCACCAGTTCGTAAACTTGCATATGAATATCATCCCCCATATACGCTCAGCACCCGTCTGTTAACCTGCATATGAATATCATCACCCATATACCCTCTTCACCCGTCCGTTAACCTGCATATGAATATCATCCCCCATAAACCCTCTTCACCCGTCCGTTAACTTGCATATGAATATCATCCCCCATATACGCTCTTCACCCGTCCGTTAACTTGCATATGAATATCATCCCCCATATACGCTCTTCACCCGTCCGTTAACCTGCATATGAATATCATCAGCCATATACCCTCTTCACCCGTCCGTTAACCTGCATATGAATATCATCACCCATATACGCTCAGCACCAGTTCGTAAACTTGAATATGAATATCATCACCCATATACGCTCAGCACCAGTTCGTAAACTTGCATATGAATATCATCCCCCATATACGCTCAGCACCCGTCTGTTAACCTGCATATGAATATCATCACCCATATACCCTCTTCACCCGTCTGTTAACCTGCATATGAATATCATCACCCATAAACCCTCTTCACCCGTCCGTTAACCTGCATATGAATATCATCCCCCATATACCCTCTTCACCCGTCCGTTAACCTGCATATGAATATCATCAGCCATATACCCTCTTCACCCGTCCGTTAACCTGCATATGAATATCATCACCCATATACGCTCAGCACCAGTTCGTAAACTTGAATATGAATATCATCACCCATATACGCTCAGCACCAGTTCGTAAACTTGCATATGAATATCATCCCCCATATACGCTCAGCACCCGTCTGTTAACCTGCATATGAATATCATCACCCATATACGCTCAGCACCAGTTCGTAAACTTGCATATGAATATCATCCCCCATATACGCTCAGCACCCGTCTGTTAACCTGCATATGAATATCATCACCCATATACCCTCTTCACCCGTCCGTTAACTTGCATATGAATATCATCCCCCATAAACCCTCTTCACCCGTCCGTTAACTTGCATATGAATATCATCCCCCATATACGCTCTTCACCCGTCCGTTAACTTGCATATGAATATCATCCCCCATATACGCTCTTCACCCGTCCGTTAACCTGCATATGAATATCATCAGCCATATACCCTCTTCACCCGTCCGTTAACCTGCATATGAATATCATCACCCATATACGCTCAGCACCAGTTCGTAAACTTGAATATGAATATCATCACCCATATACGCTCAGCACCAGTTCGTAAACTTGCATATGAATATCATCACCCATATACGCTCAGCACCCGTCTGTTAACCTGCATATGAATATCATCACCCATATACCCTCTTCACCCGTCCGTTAACCTGCATATGAATATCATCCCCCATAAACCCTCTTCACCCGTCCGTTAACTTGCATATGAATATCATCCCCCATATACGCTCTTCACCCGTCCGTTAACTTGCATATGAATATCATCCCCCATATACGCTCTTCACCCGTCCGTTAACCTGCATATGAATATCATCAGCCATATACCCTCTTCACCCATCCGTTAACCTGCATATGAATATCATCACCCATATACGCTCAGCACCAGTTCGTAAACTTGCATATGAATATCATCCCCCATATACGCTCAGCACCCGTCTGTTAACCTGCATATGAATATCATCACCCATATACCCTCTTCACCCGTCCGTTAACCTGCATATGAATATCATCACCCATATACGCTCTTCACCCGTCCGTTAACCTGCATATGGATATCCATCACGGACGTTCTGGTGGAAGTGATGTTGTGGGTGCGGTTTTTATATGTTATAAAAACATCTTTTTTTTCATAAAACAAAACAAAACCTATTTTCTTTCTAACCCTAATGACACAAACCTTGAGATCCAACCCTAATGACACTAAAAAAGGGGAAAAAAAGTAAAAGAAAAATGTGTAAAAAATGGAATTAACCCCACAATGTACATACCCCACAAGTACCAAAAAAACACAATGCCATTCTGTACTGGCAACGTAACCCAGAAATGCCGCTCCAGAAGAACCCATATACGCTCTTCACCCGTCCGTTAACCAGCATATGAATATCATTCCCCATATAAGCTCAGCATCCGTCCGTTAACTTATATATGGATATTAACCCCCATACACGCTCAGCACCCGTCCGTAAATTTGATTATGTATATCATCACCCATATACGCTCAGCATCCGTCCATAAACTTGCATATGGATATCATCACCCATATATGCTCAGCACCCGTCCGTAAACTTGATTATGGATATCAACAGCCACGCGCGCACAGTAAATTATCGGACCGACGGACTAGTCCGTTGACTTGCATGAATATATCAACAGTCATGTATGCTAAGAACATTCATGTTCCGACTACCCAGTCTGTAAACATTTAAAACGGAACACTTGCATTTCTGATACGAAACAGACACATTTCACCACCTGCCACGATACACTTAATATAAACACAAATTTCACATGAAATTGAAATACTCGTGCAAAACGTGTTTTAACCTAAAGCAGAATAGCAGAAATGTTGCGTTTTTAAGTGTACTTAGTGTATTTTCACCGAACGCACGTATTTAACTGAACAGCACACATTTTAATACGTGTATACATGTATTCTATTTGAGCAGAGTACAAGGTGATTATCAGAAGTAAATTTGTACTCTGTAGTTATAATTAAACAAATAGAAATAAAAAATGACAAAAAATACAACAATACAACGAAACAGAAGGCACATGTTAAACAATAAATATGTTTTCGTCTCAAATTGATTTTAAAATGATAACTCAGTTAGCGGAGTAAAATTGATCACGGAAAACGGAAAAGAAACCTGAGGTGAATTGATGATAAGCTAAACATTCCTGCTGATGAATGGGACAAAGTACTGTTGCCGGACACACTCTTGAGGCTACACAATAAAACAATGCATGCGCTTCTTCCAGTGTCTTTACAATAACATAGTGTAATGCACATCACGACAGGAAAGTGTACTTGAAAACAATAATAATCAGCAATAATCGTGATAACAATTGATGCCATTCACTTTGCGCGCACAAAATGACTTATTTATGTGTCGACGTGCCGTAACACACCATTCATTCATTCTTTCATTCATTCATTCACAATTATGCATTGTTAGTGAAGTGTTTATGAAACCAAGACGTACCTCATGTACTTATACAAACTCTCTTGCCGTCTCTTGGTAAAAATATATTTGAATGGCTGTGTTCTTATATTGTATGATATAAATGCTATTATTATTATTATTATTACGTTGTACGTTAATGGGACTGAAATTAAAATTAAATATATATAACTCTAGTTAAACAGGGATTTGGTAACGATTCAGTATGAACCCAATACGCTTTTTTGAAACTACGTCATTCAAATTTTAGATAGAACCTACTGTTTAAGGGAAAATGGATCTGTTTTTCGTTTTACATGACGTTTTACATTTGTCTAATATAGAAATCTCATCTTCACACCATATGAAATGACGTTTTACATTTGTCTAATGTAGAAATCTCATCTTCACACCGTAGGAAGTGACATTTTACATTTGTCTAATATAGAAATCTCATCTTCACACCATATGAAATGACGTTTTACATTTGTCTAATGTAGAAATCTCATCTTCACACCGTAGGAAGTGACATTTTACATTTGTCTAATATAGAAATCTCATCTTCACACCGTATGGCATGACGTTTATGAAGACATGATGGAAGATTAGACTGAACAATTTACATTTCATTGGTGGCAATATGGTGTTTTGCTGGCACTGACGTCACGTTGACATGAGTTTCAGGTGACATTTGCTGAAAGTTGCCATAACAATGCGTGCACTTCTTCAGTATGTTGACAACCAAAATAACGTTAAAGTTTTATCTTAAGAAGTTAGAAATATAATGTAGATATAAGTATTAAGATCACAATATTAAGTTTCCATTAGTCTAGTTCAGTTTTACCGAGGAGCTATTCGGAATAAACGAACACTTAACTATAGTAACTGGTTTTCATCACCAGATATAAACTCAAAATGGTGTTTTTAATCTTTAAGTATAATATTGTATCATTTTTTATGTTAAATTTTGACGAATTCTGTTGTACCTACATATATATGTGCCACACATATAGTATATCTATCTATCTAGCGGTTCACGGATAAATTACATTCAAGGAGAAGGAATATTGGGTACTCCCCTTTCCTTCGCCCAATTATAATTAATGAGTACTATATCATGACAGCAGGAAATACAGCGAAAATGGTGTGAAATTTTCACTTCGATTCTCCCGCCACCATAAAATCGACTAAATATCAAGAACATATAACGATACCTGTTTCATGGAAAATATCAACACTATCTCGTATCGAAACTGTACCTGGAGATCGCCCCAACCCAACGTGTTGACAATTTATCAGGCTAATAAAAACCTAAAAATAAAATATTCCGAACCCGCCTATGAATTCGATATAAATCATTTATTAACACTGACTGGCCGATGTTACTATAAACCTTTTCTTTTGAAGAGTTTACATCTATGAATATGGAGATGAGAAGATGCTATATTGTCAAAAAAAGGCAGGTTGGTTAGTGAGCTGGCTGATTAAGAACAATATGCCGGAACAAACACGAAATAAAATTTTAAACCCGTTAATATTACTTTGTGATTTAAACTTGATCGTCCCATGTTTTACAGATTCTTAAACTGTTTCCATCACCACGCATTACATGGCAGCTGTACAAGCGGCAATCTAGAACTTTATTTGGACAGTTTACCTTGTTGTTCTTTAAAATCTTACATCAGTTTTCTCTCAATATCCGCTTACTAAATCTTTTCTCGAGGAAAAAATACTATAGTCATATATAATATATATTCCGAAAGCACTCGTTTTTTTTTTAAATAATTTTAAAGAATTCAGTATTGTTTAGGTGTATTTATTTATTTTTAATAATTAAATCATTATCTCTACCATATATAAACATTCAGGATATATATATATATATATATATATATATATATATATATATCCTGAATGTATTGTTTTACAGCAATACGGGAATAATGATTGGGCAAAAAACAAGTTAAAGGAAACTCCACTTAGAGTTACATATCGCCTAGCGCAGTATACTGAGATATCGTATGCAAAATTCAGTTCATTAAATTAACCAGTAAGAAAAGGCATTTACCCACTTGAGACATCTTTTAATTGCCTGATTGCATATATAAATATATATATCATTGGCCATTAAACGTATGTGAAAGGGTCTGACAAGAGCTAACGCACAGGAAAGAAATGGCGAAGCGTTATAAATGAACCTTGTTCAAATGTAAGTGTCGTTTTATAAATTTTTATGGGCTTCATCGTTATAACGCATTTTAATATTATACATTTATGTTGCATAATTCAATATTTCAATATTATACATTATCATTTTTGAATAATGGATTTCATTTCAAACAATTTCCGTATAATATAAACATTGTCGCACATTTTCTAATAATTTATGCAATTTTACATAATAATCAACTGACATTTATCGTTTAGAGCTTGCTGGTTCCTCTCTCTCTCCACCTCCACATGCACGCACGCTTGCACATACGTACGTACGCGCGCACAACACACACACACACATATCAGTTCGTATGCAAGAATTTACAAACTGATTTTGGTCGGAAAAATAATTGGCTAGATGATTTGTTACCTTTCATGCTTATATTTTAAGTGGGACGCTTTTGATTTCCGGATTTTGGTCACTATATTTTTTTATTTATATTAAGATTTGTATTTAAGGTTTGAGGTCTTCAACATTTCTATTTGATAATTTATTTACATAAAGTTGACTAGCGTATTAAAATTATTGATTCTTCCCTGATATTTTAAATTCAAGATAAGGTGATGGAAAAAGAGTTGGCTAGAAGATTGTTATCATATTTTTATCACATGTGTTTGGTTAATCTTTCAGATTTTGTAAAAGAAATATTAGACTTAATCTTATTGTGTATATTTGTCTTAATGTTCCCTTTTTGATTAACTAAATTTACAGATTTACAGATTTTTATAATGGGCACATTAGGCTATTTATCTTGTTTATATTTTGTCCCTACTCTCCATATTTTAATACTTGTATAGGGTACTGGATTAGAATGGACTAACCGATTATTTTCCTCTTACGTTCCTACTTTTATATGAGGGGTGGTCAGCTTTTTCTGCCATCCACTTTTTCACCATTGCTTTGTTAAACTTTTAAATTTGATGATGGAAACATACGATAACTTTTATTTTTCATAAATTTTGTCCTTTCGCCTGTTTAATTTGTAAATGGTGACGTTGAAAAATCTAATTCTGTACCAACTGTAGTCCACTTTTGTTTGATGAAACTTTTGAATTTCATAATAAAAACGTTAGATTTACTCATTAATTACTAAATTACTAACATGATGATTATTTCATTATTTCCACCATTTTTTAAATTTCTTTATATTATAATTGGTGGGGGAAGCTGGGTGTAAAAATTGACTCACTGATTCTATTCTTGAAAATTATTGACATTATATGTCCCAATCCCTATGCTTGCACGTTTGTTGGATTAAACATTTTTTAAGGGAAACATTAGACTTCCTCGTATTTTCTATAGTTTAAATCTCCTCCAATTATTTCTTTATTTTGACTCTCATAGAGGGAGGAGGGAATACCTATTAATTTACCTCTAATTTCACCAATTTAAAAGTGAACATATAGGGAATGAACTATCAGATTATGTACCCCTATACACAAAATATAAATAAATGGTTAAGGTAATCGTGGAGTGAAGAATCACAAGCTAACTTCCCTCTCTGTAATATAAAAGGTTAGGCAGATATTGAATAGAGGAATATAATGTAACAAATATATCCCACTCTACAGTTTAGGTAAAACTGTTATACACCTGTCACAGGATGGTGACGAGGATGTAGATTGACAATATATATATATGAACCGTTTACAAATATTAATAAACATTAAATAAAATAATAAACATATGTAGCCAAATTAGCAATTCAATATATTCAATAAGTTAATTCAAAATATTTTTGTCATGTTCTCGAATATGCGTAAGTTCATTTATAGATAACTACCACACAAATGAATGTTCAAAGTTCTGTTGAAACTAGCATGATCATTTCTATACTTGAACATTGACAAACAGTCATTGAACTTTAATTCTTACACACAACTTGAACCACTTGAACATTGACAAACAGTCGTTGAACTTTAATTCTTACACACAACTAGAATCACTTGAACATTGACAAACAGTCATTGAACTTTAATTCTTACACACAACTTGAACCACTTGAACATTGACAAACAGTCGTTGAACTTTAATTCTTACACACAACTAGAATCACTTGAACATTGACAAACAGTCATTGAACTTTAATTCTTACACACAGCTAGAATCAAATAATACTCAATTCATGTACCTAACATAAATAACTATAAGGACTTACCTATGCAAAACCGAACATTTACACACAGTTAATGAATCTTAATTTGTAAACCAAGTAACAAAAATATTCCGTTTATGTTTATTTATATTATCCATAACTCAAAGTTTCACTAAACCTTGATGCCGGGCCCGATTAGCTCAGTCTGTTACACGTCTGACTGTCAATCCAGGGGTCGTGAGTTCGAATCCCCCACCCGGCAACAGGGTCCGTGATGATTGATTTACGACATTGTGTCTCATTATCATTCGTCTCTCACCACTGATTCAAGTGGGAAAGTTATCAGTTACTTGCGGAGATGGGGTGTGCTCGAGTACTGGTTAATCCCAGCAAAATTATCAACTCGTTATAGTCAAAGAAATTTCATATCATCAGACAATATACATGTTACCCACCTCTACATATCACTACGCAACTCCAATTCACCACATAGGACAATACCTTTATAAACCATTTCATTAAACTATAATACACGAATAAAAATATCCTTCTTATATTATTAGCAATGCATAGTTCACTCTTTCCCCCAGAATGGTGCCCTTCAGCAAGACGACAATTACAAAGAGTTTATGACATGGATCACAGAGGGGGGTCTACGTTATGCCTATGCTAAATACTATCATTATCCGGACGCGGCAAGTTACTACCGAAAAAAGGTAGACCCTACTGAGCAAAAGGAAGTTATAGTTGTCGGTGCTGGTATGAGTGGATTAGCAATAGCCTACGAACTATCCCAGATAGGACATAAGGTAAGGTCTGACGTTCGGATAATGAGTAAAAAACAGAGTTTAAATATTTTAAAATTAATTTTTTAATAGGGTTTAACGCCATTTTCAACACATATCAGGTTATATATGGCATATCCAGTTTTACTAGTGGAGGAAGGCCACAGACTGATTCAGACCGAGTAGAACGACCGCAAGTAACTGGACACTTTCTCACATAAAGTTTTTGGAGCGAGCGGAACTCGAACCTACGACCTTAGCGGTGAGAGGTAAGTGATCTTGAGACGGCGGCCTAGACCACTCGGCCACGGAGGATTCTTCTAAAATTAAATAGCTGAAACTAATTACAAAGTAAAATAAAAAAATCCAGATATTTCACCATGGTCTTTGTAGCGAGATCAAGATCTAGTTAGACTGTAACATAGCCGTGAATCTCAGCAGTTTGTTAAGCATATTTCAATAATAAACAACTAACTATGATTTTATCAAAACAATATTGTATAACAATATTTAGTATGGCTCCGCCTGTATCATACAGGACAAACGAAAGGTAAATTCTGTTCAATACTGAACAATCCGATCAGACAACGCATATTTCAAGTTTAAAAAAAAAACACGAGGTATCACTACTTCCCGATACGCTTGTATATATCATGCTGTCATTTATCAGGTGACAATCCTTGAAGCTCAAGCTCATGAAGGTGGTCGTGTTAGGACTTTCAGGGAAGGGTTTTTCGATGGTCTGCACTGTGAAGGTAAGTTATATTATTTCATTGTATGTGTATAAATAATGAATTAATGTGTTTTACAGCACGTCGACACATACATTGGTAATTTTGTGAGCGCAAAGATTAATGACTGCGATGTTGACAATAACACATCAAACAAAATGAGTGTGGATACATGATGTATTATATAACAGACGATGCTACAGACAAAGACAGAGCAAAAAGTTAAACTTAACATTCAGTTGTGTTACAAAGGAGATTAAGCTGTATTCTACACATATAAATTACAGGTGTATCAATATATGGCTATTCACGATTTGGAATTTACTAAAGCCGAAAACAGTTTTATTTAACTTCATTTGAAATGTACATATTGATAAAAAAAAAGGAGACATTTGCTAATATATTTGATTAGTTACGTTGTATTATAATTATCACACGCAGTCTGTATGAAATGTGAAAAATGCTCTGTATTAGGTGTAAACCGGAACATGAATTATATAGAATATAAAAATAGTATATATTATCGAATCATTGACTGTTTCAGCTGGAGCTATGCGAATTCCTCGCAATCATTACTTGACCAACCATTACGTCGGTACATTTGGTATCGAGCTTAGGCCTTTCCAAAATTACAACAAGAACGGTCTGCTTAAAATGTACGACTTCAAACCAATCACCATGGAAGGTATATCATGCTATTATATTTATATATTCAATATAATGACTTTAACACATGTAGCATACTATATCATACATTTAATCATTTTAACACATGTTTGTTAATGCTGTTAGAAAAGAAATAAATATTATATTTAGCAATTCCAAATGAAGTTTGAGATGGTCTTGACATTTTCGAGTTTACCTACCAACTAGTTTATGGGTGAGGATTATGTTTCTGTCGTAGTAAAAATAAGGGTATTACCATTGTTTTTAACAAGCGGTTAACCTGTAAAAAGAAAATACTTTAGAAGTAAAAAATGTAATAGTTCTCTTGCTAGGGATAGTTACATAGCAGTGATATACGAGCACACTTATTGACCAGTTATGTATTTCAGCGGAAGTAATACGAATTGTATACCTAGTTAATATTAAATTACATGCGTTAATACAGACCCGAAACGGGAGGTGTCAAATACTGGTATATACTGTAAATATAGGTTAAAATATATTCAGTATAAAAACTTCAGTTATTTATGGTGTCAAGTATAGGTTTGTACTATATCACTACCGACACCCAATTCCATTTACAATTTGTCGGTGGCGGGCATTTGTAATAAGTGCTTTTAAATTTAGATTAAGCGAAATCGTAGTATTACGTCATTTTTGACTCGTAATCAGAATACTACATGAAAGTAATATATGACCGATGCAAAAAAACAACTTGAAGCATTGTGTTGGGTTTCTTATTGATACACGTAAAAGTAATATGGTATAAACAAGCATTCATTGTCATCATACATTTGTTTCAGTCTGGAAGACAGAAAACCTCAAATACAGTAACGAGTGGTGGCCGGGGTGGGATGCAAATCTGGATGAGGATGTAAAAGAACAATATGAAATAACAGGCATATGTAAGCAGGTTCACAATTGATATTTAATTACCTTCATATTTATAGAACCATAGAGGAAAAATTCAATTCCAATGCGTAACCCATAGTTAGTTTGCCAGTTACTTGCGGAAAGACGATGGTTCTACCCAGGCTGACTCAGTCTGTTGTCTTCCTCCACAAGTAAAACTGGATATGACATATATAACCTTACACATATGAGGTCTTCCTCCACAAGTAAAACTGGATATGCCATATATAACCTGACACATATGAGGTCTTCCCCCAACAGCAAAACTGGATATGCCATATATAACCTGACACATATGAGGTCTTCCTCCACAAGTAAAACTGGATATGCCATATATAACCTGACACATATGAGGTCTTCCCCCAACAGCAAAACTGGATATGCCATATATAACCTGACACATATGAGGTCTTCCCCCAACAGTAAAACTGGATATGCCATATATAACCTGACACATATGAGGTCTTCCTCCACAAGTAAAACTGCATATGCCATATATAACCTGACACATATGAGGTCTTCCCCCACAAGTAAAACTGGATATGCCATATATAACCTGACACATATGAGGTCTTCCTCCACAAGTAAAACTGGATATGCCATATATAACCTGACACATATGAGGTCTTCCCCCAACAGCAAAACTGGATATGCCATATATAACCTGACACATATGAGGTCTTCCCCCACAAGTAAAACTGGATATGCCATATATAACCTGACACATATGAGGTCTTCCTCCACAAGTAAAACTGGATATGCCATATATAACCTGACACATATGAGGTCTTCCCCCAACAGCAAAACTGGATATGCCATATATAACCTGACTCATATGAGGTCTTCCCCCAACAGTAAAACTGGATATGCCATATATGACCTGACTCATATGAGGTCTTCCTCCACCAGTAAAACTGCATATGCCATATATAACATGACTCATTCTGAGGTGTTCCCCCAACAGAAAAACTGGATATGCCATATATGATCTGACTCAGTCTGAGGTCTTCCTCCACAAGTAAAACTGCATATGCCATATATAATCTGACTCATTCTGAGGTCTTCCCCCAACAGTTAAACTGGATATGCCATATATGACCTGACTCAGTCTGTGGTCTTCATCCACCAGTAAAACTGGATATGCCATATATAACATGACTCAGTCTGAGGTGTTCCTCCACCAGTAAAACTGGATATGGCATATATAACCTGACTTAATCTGAGGTCTTCCTCTACTAGTTAAACTGGATATGCAATATATATACTGACTCAATCTTAGGTCTTCCGCCACCAGTAAAACTGGATATGCAATATATAACCTGACTCAGTCTGAGGTCTTCCTCCACCAGTTAAACTTGATTATCCATAGATCTATATATCCTGAAATGTGTTGAAAATGGTGTTAATAAAGGTAACTCATAATTAGTAACGCATGTAATCTAGAGAAGAAAAAAATATTATATATGTTTTTTCTTACTGCATTCTTATCAAAGTAGGCTATTCCAAAACATTGCGACATATTGGTACATGTGATTTATCTCCCTTTCAAATATAGTAACCCATAGGTATATGGTAAATGCCAGAGACTCGCAACCAGTCAACCTTCACCGCAATGTTCAATTGTCCAACCAGTTTATGTGAAATAGTGCAATACTTCAATTATATTCTCGAAGCTAAGCCTGATTTTAAACCGTAAACTGATCTATGCCATGTTTAATTATATACTAAACTGAACAGCTAACCCGCCAGCAGGCATTTTATGTACCTGACTTTTTATGGATTTTCTCAAAAATTATGAAACCAATTTCCTTTAAATTTTGACTCGTTTAAAACAATTTTTTAGACTTTGTAAATGTATGTTAGTGTCGTATACAAATTTTAATAATAATGTAGTAAATATTTTGATGAAGATATTGGAAATATAAAAGTGGAAGGTTCCGTTCAAAATAAATGTCTATCCATTCTATCTATAATTAAGAACATAATGCACACTCTATATGATTTTGCTGATATTTTGCACATTACAAAAGCAAGTAAGAAATTTTGAATATAACTAGAGCTATCACTGAAGGTGATGAATACCCCCGAACGCCGCCATGACAGAAAATGGTTTACCATTGTATGAAGTTTTATTAAATTATATCCAATAATTTTAAAGTTATGCTCCAGACAAAAACAAGGGAAATATATCAAAGGGCAATAACTATGTAATTAGCAAGAATAGAGTTATGTTACCTGTACACTGCACTTCCTGTCATTATATTCTACCATTGTATGAAGTTTGATGAAATTCCATCCAGTACTTTAAAAGTAATGCTCCGGACAAGGGAAATATATCAAAGGGCAATAACTCTGTAATTAGCAAGAATAGAGTTATGTTTCTTGTACACTGCACTTCATCTCATTATATTCTATCATTGTATGAAGCTTGATGAAATTCCATCCAGTACTTTTCAAGTTATGCTCCGGACAAGAAAAAATATCAAAGGGCAATAACTCTGTAATTAGCAAGAATAGAGTTATGTTTCTTGTACACTGCACTTCCTCTCATTGTATTCTACCATTGTATGACGTTTGATGAAATTCCATCCAGTACTTTTCAAGTGATGCTCCGGACAAGGAAAATTGCAACGGACAGACCGACCGACCGACAGACCGACAGACCGACCACAGGGTGACTCCAATATACCCCCTCAAACTTCGTTTGTCGGGGGTATAAAAACAAGCTTGGTTCAAAGTATGCGATACTGACATAGTATGATTGTAACAACATTGTTTAATTTTGTATTCGCAAGTAAGTTTGTACCAGCAAACTATACAACCAGTCAAAGATGAGTTGGGTCAAAACCCGACAGAAGAAGTTTGGCAAGCTTGGGTCGCAAAATGGAGTAAAGTGTCTCTCGATGACTTCTTGCGGAGTGATGGTGAACTACTACAAGGCCATGCCATATCACAATTTCCATTATTGCCATGGACAGAAATTGCCATAGAAGCCTACCAGGTATATAATAGTATGCACACACGTACACAAAAAAGCACGTAGTCCTACACTACAAGTATATATCAGACCATAGTTAGATGCAAAGTGATCAATAATATAGTTTTCTATATCAATTCATTATGCTTATTAAATCAAACGTTAGATATATAAGCAATATATGAATATCGGCAATCAAGAAGCAGAAAACATTAATGTAATGGTAATTGAAATGATAACAAATAGTGCAGTGTCCTAATTGCGTATTGCATAATTACTTACTTGTTTTAAGAAATGTATAAAAACGAGATTTAAATATTTATCCATCAAGCAAAATTAAAAAAATTAGATAAAATCATATGTTTATGTTCTTAAAATGCAATTCTAAATCAGGTTTCTACATATTCACCGACGGGCTCGAACGATTTCGCATCTATGCTGCGCGAAGATTTAGGACAGTGGTGGCAGGATCCGTATCTTTACACTCCGAGATATGGGATGGATGAGATACCAAAGGGTTTCTTAAGGAACAACATCGGGTGGACCAATGATGTATCTCTAGCCAAAAATATCCATTACGGAATCAGGGTAGAAAAGGTAGAACGAGACGAAAGCCTAGGTGTTACCGTTAGTGGGATAAATACTACGACCGGGAAAGAAGCTAAATTCGAAGGAGATGCTGTATTTCTTACCGTGTCGTTACCAATATTAAGGCAAATGAATATTCCTCTCCCTATCGATAAGCAAAAGGCTTTGGCAACAATATCCTACGGTGCATCCACAAAAATAATGCTGCAGTGCAAGACCAGGTTCTGGCAGAAGAAGGTAGGACAAGGAGGATTCAGCAAGACAAACTTACAAATTGGTCAGCTTCACTACCCTGACTGGAAAGACTCAGGTTATTTATTGTTTTATGATGTTTCAGTCCTATGATGTCCAAATATAAACATATATTTATCTAGATTATCCTGATGATATATCATTTATTCTGTCTAAAGATCATTTATACAAAATATTATTTTAAGATTGCTTGTTCATCCGCTACGATAAAATAGTTTACCATCACAAATTAACTCATGTTTTAACCATACAACGAAGATGGGGACGGACAATGGCATATACATAGTCTTAGATACTAGTCCATTAAGTTTCATTTATAAAACAAAATGAAATAAAATGGATGTTACCTCCCGTTGGGAGATGGGTGCCTCTGCCCTATGAGCGGTCTTTGGACACTGGACACACTTTGTCCGTATTAATTAGTCCACGTTTTATCAAATTCAAGATAGTCATATACATTATTTAGTAATATCACATTTTCCAAAATGTCTGAGCCAACTTAACAATTCTTCCTTAACAGGAATTCCTGACGACGAACGTGGTATTTTACTTGTATACACATGGACTGACAATGCTCTGACGTTTGGTGCAGAAACCCACGAGAGAGCCATTGCAAGTGCTGTTTACCAAATAAGCAAAATCCATCCAGAAATCATTAACGAGTTTGAGGTCGGTAAAGTACAGGCTTGGTACAGCGACCCATTTACCCAAGGGGCATACGCAAGTCTTAAACCATTCGAGTATTTGGACAACATGAACGCAATGACGCGTCCTGAAAACCCAATCTTCATAGCAGGAGAGGCATTGTCATGGTCTAATGGATGGATACAGGGAGCACTCTTCTCTGGTCTAATGCAAGCATTTGCCTTTCAGAACAAAGTCGAACCACATCGAAAACTAGGAAGAAATAAAAGAAAGAATCAATCCGCTGACGAGGAAGAATTCCTTCCGTGTAAAGTTTGTTTTAGAAAGAAGCATTAAGCCCGTTTGTTGAGCTTGATGGTGAAAATAGTCCTGTTTCTCTTTTCTGCTGCTGTTTAAAAAACCTTTGTTATCAATACTCTTATATATATACTCAACTATAAGACGTTGGACTATGTTGGTTGAACAAAACTGTTGTCAACTGACATTATATGAAACAGCTATTGAGAAAATTTATATTTTTGACCTTTCAATGCTTTTTTTTGGTTATCAGGGAGACATACTACAAAACCGAACATTGTTAGAATAAATGCGTTTTAGAAGGCGTGTGTATCTTTGTAACGCTTTCAAAATATACCAAGTACATAGGAATGTTTACAAACTGCGAACAATCGTACATTAGTTTGAAATGGCCTTTGTGCAACGGTGTGTACTTGTGACCGTATTTTAAGCTCTTCCCTACTAGCGTATCATTCCGCAAGCACACGGTTTTGTACCCAATCAAGTCACATTATTCTGACACCGGGGCGACCAGACCTAGAACGAACTATCCTCTTACTGCGGAGCGATGAAGCTTCTAGTACCTTTTCAGTCCCGGCATCGAACCAACGACCTTCCGTATGCGAGGCGGGCGCTCTATATCTAGAACACCGCTGCGATGTGTGATCTAAAGTATCAACTATATAAGCTATGGTGAACTTATCGTTAATATACACTCAAATTATTGAATAATTCATTTGAAAGTCGAACCTCATATAAACTTATATACCGATTTGTCCGATACTATTCCCACTCTAATTTTCAGATAAGGGTTCACTTCTTTATTGTTCAATGTTTCCTTTATGTAGATACCGATATACTCAGCCATAGCGATCGGTAACAAACAATCGTTTCATTCTCAACTCATTTATATTCAAATTCTTCATCAATGTACGCTTTATATTAAGACTATGAGCCGACGAACTAACTAAATATTTCTATGAAAACAATTAAAGATACTGCAAAAAGTGGTATTCATCAAATTTAAACGGTAACATTCTGATTACAAAACTGATTGATTTGCAAATTCCTGCCTGTAGATCTTCTTGGAATGTTTATTAAATGGATTTAACCTCAAATTCTAAGAAATTTCAAGTAGCAAACTAACATTTTAAATAATAGATTAAGTTTGAACAGGCGAATTTTGCCTTAAACATGTTTCAAATTTCCATAAAATATATTCAGCATTAATATTTAGGCCCACTTGATGAAACCACAATATTGTTTCATGTCACGTGACTAATCGTCCAAAAATTATTGTTTGATATAGTTTACTTTCAAACTTATCAATTAAACACCATAGTCACAGTACACACATGTACGCTTTTTAATGAAATGTTTGAACATTTTATTAAACAAAAAGACATCATCTTCTATTTCCGAATGATGGATAAAAACAACTGATACAGCGTTATATATATGATTATCCTGTATTGTAAGAATCAAATGATAGCGTAAATATCTAAATCATCTACCATTCACTGATATATACATGTACATGTCGTTTTATACTGTGATATACGTACATGTTATCTTGTGCGAATACATGTACTAGAAAACACCATTATGGATCAAATGGTGATTTCATTTGGTTTATTCTTCGATTGTGAAACAATTTATAACAACTTTTATAAATCACGTTCGAAGAACCAGTTCTGGGAATATGCGGAAGAGGCGTCTAGCATAGATGTAGGGAGGAACGAGCTTACGACCATCCGGTCCTGGATTCCATGCCCTAACATCTCGATCATGCACTTTTTTGGTTTCACAAATAATAGTGAAATGGAAAATTTAAACCGTTTATAGCAAACACGTAGAGCTGTAACAGACCATGCGGCGTTTGTAGGTTAGCTGAGGATATGTGTTTTATTTCAATATCAATATTGCTGCTCTGTTAATGTTTCCTTGGTCGACTTTCAGTCTGTTGTTTAAAATATTAGAAAACTTGTTGGCTGTTTAACTTTCATGACATTGTTTAAAATATTAGAAAACAATATCTTCGAGCTAAATTTATTGAAATTAATACTGTACATGTAACTTAACCTTACTGACATTCACCCGAATTCTGAAATATATCAGATAAAAGTATTTAGATATTTTTAATTCTTATGAAACTTATATGCGTTAAAATAAGATTCTTTGACGACTAATTCCTTTACATGTCTGTTTGCGAGCATAACTTAGTTTACACTGGTCAACCAATTTCATTGTGTTTTTTAAATAAAATACGTTAATTACTAGTATACACTCAACGTCCTGAAATCAGCTTCTAAATCTATTGAGATATTTATTATGTTTGACTCATTTAGATATGACGCATTTAGACATGATCACAGTTGTGTAATTCTAAAAAGTCTCTGTATCCATTAATCGATTTTAAATTTATTTTGTCGTTAAATGTTTTTTTATTTTGTTAATTTTGTTAATTTTTGTATTTTCTCTTCCTAACATGCTATAAATAATTATTATTTTCCCCAAAATTGTTAAATGTCGCATAATGACACCGTTTGTTTATATAATGATATTCTTTATTCTTGTATTTGTACCTTAAGTTTGTTACTTGTATTAGTACCTTTAGTTACAATATTACTTGCATCAGTATATATTGCAAACGCCAATTTATATTACACTGCAGTACGTTCAGCATACAATATTACCTGTATATGCGTTTTTTTATATTTATATACTTATATTAGAAACTTTTGCTTACAATAGTATTTGTTTTAGTAGCTTTAATATGTTATACAATCCTACTTGTTTCTATTTTTTTTGCTTGCAACTTCTTTGGTATTTGTACATTTTGATTATACTATTATACTGCTTTTTTAGTAAAATTTTAATACGAGAAAAATCTTACATTGTCTCATTTATTTGTAAATACAAGGGGCAGTGGGACGTGTAATACATAATTTGTTTATCGTGCATATTTTGGCAAGATTGTCAACAATTATGTACATGTATCTTTATACACACGTATCACATATATATATCCTGCATCTCTGATATATAATATAAGATCCGTTTGAAGAATTTAACTTGTCTATCGAAGAAATCTCATATCTCCCGAATCAGGTCTATTAACCGACAATGGAAACTCAGGGACGTTTATGCATGTCCCACAATCCATAGCCGTTGAACGCTTATAAACTATGACGTTATTCAAACGTTCAATTATAGTAACTGGCCAATCAACGTATTCAAATGTTGCTTTCCACAACACAGCAGTTTCGAATCTCTATTTCATTTTTACTTTTAAATAATTTCTTGAATATGGCTTTTAATACTTGGAGATGATACTCAAATTTTCATATGTTTATATGTGAACATTGTTTATTTGATTCAACATAACCATGTGATCATTTAAAGTATATCTTAACGATTCTAAAGAAGCAGATACTAGTGCAATACTAACACTGAATGATATTAAGCAAGTTTCCATGGCTACCACAAAAGTACTGAAAACATCACTGACGTATTTACACAGGGTGAAGATTATTTTGTATTTAATGTATTAATATGTTTCCAGCATTTACAACAATGTTTTTTAAAGTTTAACCAAAATAAACAACATAACACAAACAACATACTAGTATTTTTATTTGGATGTAGCATTTAAAGATCACAGTCATCACATAATCACTAACCTGCTAACGTGAACAATAGATTAAGTAATTAAAAACAAGATATAGTCTAATATATTGGTGTAGCAAGTAGCCCTTTTCGAGATGGAAGCCCACCATTGATTTTTGTTCTTTATATTATAGCAAATAAAAACATGTTTGCAGGGTTGTCATTCATAGAGAGACATAAATGAAGAAGTGAAACTTATATTATGCACTACAGAAATATGATTATGAAAAGTATCGACAATGTGTTATCCAAGATACTTCTTTCTTTTCGGTGTGTTGGCAAAGTGAAAGTAGACTTCCAAAAAAATGTCTGCATATCCCAAATTCACTATTCGAACATGACAATACTTTCAATTTTTAAAAGACATCATATAAACATATGACATTGAAAAAAGAAAATAATGCATTTTTAAAGAAGAAGATATGAGGCTTATTTAAAACCACCATTACTCAGAAACTGTTTGCAATGGTGGTACTATGCCTCAAATGATCAAATAGTTTTTGTTGTTGTTTTTTCGGACACAAGTGATATAAAACTTTTTGAGTGACACTAAATGAATCGCGAAATGGTAATTATTTCGTTACACTGAATAGGGCGTTAAATACTTAACGTCTGTCGTTCTGTCTGTTTGTGTGACTGCCGTCCTAAATGAACTCGTGCCTTGTGGGGTTAAGTATGGGCAATGAATGCATTTATGTTTTAGTAATGTGAGACTGTAAAAAGGAAATTGAATAAAGGAAAATAAAAATTGTTTATGGTTTAAGGTTTCTGATGGAAATTGTCATCCCTACTGTCGCTGTAACGAGGCTCTGGTTAGCTGTAGCTATAGTTATAGCCAGAGATGATATTTATTACCCGAACCGGAAATAAATATGAATATTTCTATAAGCCATGATCCTTTTAGTTTTGCTAACAGTATAAGCCATTTTTAATCTTTCCTAGAAGAACATATCTTTCTTTTTTTTTTAATGGAGTTTAACGCCATTTTCACAACATTTTAGGTTGTATATGGCATATCCAGTTTTAATGGTGGAGGAAGACCTCAGAATGATTAGAACCACCGTCTTTCCACAAGTAACTGGCAAATATTCTCACATAAAGTTTTGGACAAAGCGGGACTCGAACCTGTGGCCTAAGCGGTGAAAGGTAGGCGCCACGGAGGACCCCGAGCTCATAGCTATATTTAGAAATATAATTATATAACATTGTAAATATAACAAAGCGTACATTGATATTTGTATATGACGATGAGCTGCATGTATACTCCTCAAGTCTTAAATAAATTTTCAGTTCTGTTCATACCATCCTGTAATATTTGCTAGAAGACCACAATTTGATATTGAATTTAAACATGTCGCGATGGCGTTAGGATAAGTTCTTACTGTCTTTTAGTCAACATTCCCTGTCTCAATCTCGTTTCCTGTAACCGTTTCTTGTTTCCTGGAAAATAACAAAAACGTTTAATGCAATATTTGAATAAATGTCGTTGAAGGGTATACCGTACCGTGGTGTTCGATTGAACATTGAAATGCCCACGTTTCATTTGTAGTAGTTATATGGAATATGTTGTTGTTATCTGTCATTTTCAAAATGCGTGTTTTAAAATAAAACTTATTGTGTTAAAAAAACGTATTTTTAGTGACAAACAAGTAATTTATTTTTAAAAATATCAAGAAAAGATGAGTTTGGTGGGAAAATTGCAATGCAAGATTTTTTCTTTGTAAATTAAAACTTTTAAGTGACTATGCCTTTTCGAACATACTGAAAGTGTTTCTACATTTAAATTTATTTTAAGAATATGAGAAAGTACTGTAAAAAGGTTTGTTGTTTTGAAAATACTAAATTTGCATAAGATTTGCACATTTAAATAAAGTTTTCACGTTACAATTTATTTTACTGAACCGATTTTGTATCTTTTTTATTTACTTAAAAAAAAGAGATAGTTTCTTCTTCAATTCACATAGTCACTCGCAATTAACAATCAATTGAAACTGTATCTTTATTATTTAATTGTAATGTATGTATCCGAGTCTTGACTAGTGATGAATAAACAAACACTTTGTTCCAGAAAGACCGCGCTACAATGTTATTTACATCTCAACACTGTTTATAACATACCTTCCAAATTCTTCCCCTTCCTTTATCGTATCTGGTAATTTTTGGTCAAGTGTTTCAGGTAATAATAAAAGTAACACTCCTGCTGCTATAGTAAGTGCTCCAAAAATGATTAGAGGTTCCACTTGGCCGAATTTTCCACCTATCAACTCGCCCTAAAATGCAAAATGACGACAGTGTTGAATCATTAAAACAAATTACAAGTACATACATTCATTTGTAACTTAATTGTACGTTAAAATTTGCTAAACATGCACAATACATTTGAAATAATCAATTCTCAACAATAACTGTTCAAAATATTATGATTATGCAAAAATAAAACTCAATTCACCACTACCACTGGCTTAACCGCATTGTTTTTTTTTTAAAATACTAAATGAGCTCCATAGTTCGAAAGGATCAGAAATAATAGTCTTGTTTACCAGACATAGATTTTCAACTTTTTATCCTTAACATGAATATTTCATCCTACATCCTCACTATGCCTTTCCCACAATAAATATTCAATGTGTATGGTATTCCAAAATGATAAACATTCAGGTATGATATATTTCGGTTACACGAGAGAAAATGAAAAAGAACATGGAAATAAATCTATAGCGTTGCCAAAAGGAACATCACACTTCTTTTTTAACCTATTCCTCTAGGATGGAAGGGTACTCCGTGGCAGAGTGGTCTAAGGCACCGTCTCAAGATCACTTACCTCTCATCGCTAAGGTCGTAGGTTCGAGTCCCGCTCGCTCCAAAAATCTTATGTGAGAAAGTTTGCCAGTTACTTGCGGAAGCACGGTGGTTCTACACAATCTGAGGTCTTCCTTCACCAATAAAAATTGGATATGCCATATATAACCTGAAATGTGTTGAACTTGGCGTTAAACCCATCCGTCTATCCGAACTTCAATCAGATGAAAGAATCTTTTTTTTTTAATTTCAGTCACCAAAAATATGGTGACCCATTTAATCACCCCGTAATAGTTCTGTGGGGGTCGGTGTGGGCCATCCCCCAACAAACCGTACAAATAATTTACATGCATGTTTTCATATATATTTTGTAAGTATGTATAACATGGAGCATATAAAAACCACAAAAAATCAATGCATATTATACAAGCTATATAAATAGGGAGTTTTTTTTTTAAGTCATTACAATTATATAGAGGATCTCCACCAAAAAGATTGATTTTAACATTTCTTTTAACATGATATACAATGTAGTTCTAAATAAATCAAAGACAAAAGTAGTAAGAAGAATAAGATATAATTATATTAAGAATAAATGATCAACACAAACAAATATTATTACAGAGATCTTTTCAATTCATACATTTGACTTTTCACCATGTAAAAGTAACGACATTTTTTTCCAGAAAACCCAGCCTTTAATATCACAAATGAAAGAATAATTATACTAAGTTTTATTTCACCAGGTATTCCAAACGGTTTAACAATACGCATTATATAATAAAAAATTACAGTACAAAA
Organism: Panopea generosa; assembly: GCA_029582155.1. NCBI lineage: Eukaryota > Metazoa > Mollusca > Bivalvia > Adapedonta > Hiatellidae > Panopea > Panopea generosa. The sequence continues at coordinate 33,539,491 of CM055898.1, read as the reverse complement.
AAAAGCAATAAAAAAAAGGCAAAATATTTCTTTTGGAGATGAAAGAATCTTTACAACACTTTGCAAATAATTATCTATATCCTTCTTTCCATAAGAGGTATCAATGCCAAAGCCTGATTCACTAACGGAATTGATACAGCATGATACAGGGTGTAAATTCTTAAATGTTATTCATAACGAAATGATTCAAAGGTCGTAGCTACCCACATGTTATGATCCAATCTGTTATTTTCAATTAAGTTAAGATTAAGGTTAAAAATTCAGAAATGTATTTATACTCACCGATTTTGCAATATATGGTGCTAACATGCCGCCAATACGAGCTGCACAAGAGCATGATCCCAAAGCGGCGTTCCGCACAACAGTTGGTAAAAGCTCAGCTGTGAACACATACAATATCGCGAAGGCTGAAGCCGCACCAGCTTTACCAATAACTGCTAGTAGAATAGCAAGCGGCTGCAAATCTACAATAAGATAACAAACAAAAATGAATTATGTATATTTCATGTAGTAATGTATACACATACGTTGGCATACATGCAAGTTGACTACCGCTCCCATGAATACAATGGAGGGCACTCCAGCTACCTACGTCAATGACTCGGTTTTTGCATGGTGATGCATGATAATGGCCTTTAAATGAAATGAAAAAGTTAGACTTGACGATTGTAACTTATTCGATCATACACCTATGCTTATACTTTAACTGTGTTTTTAAACATTCCTGTTTGGTTATACATGTTTGGCAAAATAACAATAGAGAAATCTAGTTTAAAACTCAGTTATGTAAACAGTTTTTGGCTGATTAACATATTGAATATTCTAATGAGGGCTACTAAATAACAAAATACATCTATTTGAACCATGTTTATTAAAAGTATTTAATTCAGAAATTAGGAGTTATTTGAATCTCCGACAACATTCGAAAATACATAACATACTTTATATATAATCAAACATTATGCAAACATACGGGCAACATAATAATTTCTTAATTAAAAGTATAAGAGAAAAGCATCCTTACGTTTGAAAACCCAGAACACAGATTCGATTCTATCGAGTCTGCCGGTGGCGTGTAATGAAATATTCAGCTCTTAGCACCCAATCAAGCGCTATTATGTTAACAGTTTAAAGAAATGAGCCATAGGCTCTCAGTGAATTAGAAATAATTACAACTCATAAGCCAAATACGGAGACAACTTTTTCGGTCCCCACATAACCCCGTTTCCAATTCCATATACATTTTATTGAACTGATGAGTTTTTAAATGGACAATATAGACTTAATGTAGTTATCAATTAATTATTATACTTTGTATGACCCCCTTGAGCTGCAATACATGCTAAACACCAGTTTCTAATCGACTGTATTACTGACAGTAATTTCTCTGAATCAGTGTTGTGTTTCAATCTGTTTAAAGTGTACTGTTACTGGGCTAAACTAAGTCAGTACTGCAACAGGTCAGTTGATTTGGGCGTGTCATTTGTTGGCCGTGAGTTAAACGTATATATCATGAAATATGTGCTGTACGTTTCTCCTCGGACTTGAGAAGCCGCTTATAAGGGAAATTTCAATACTTTATGGACTGACTAATGTAGTTTTCAGAACGTTCAATCTGTTTCTTAGCCCATTATGAAATACTTTTAAAAATAAAATTGTTTACTTTCATCTTCAGTTCACTGTATATATGTGTGTAGGTTAAGTTAATTGATAATGGGTTTGGATTAACATATTTCTTTTTTCAAAATAGGCATAAGTCAGATAGATGCCATAAAGGGAATCAATACTGCCTATACAACACCCAATAAAAATTAAACGTATAACCGATTACCTCTGTTCAGTATTGCTTTAATGCTTGTCTTTCAATAAAAATGAATGTAACCATGTGTTACACATCCGACATATTCTATTGATTTATTTAAGTAGATATCAGTTTATTCTTTTGCAAGCATTCGACCTTTTGACCTTCATCAAGACCCTTGAAACTATCACAACTTTGTTATAACCGTTTCATTGTACACGTTTAAACCTTAATATGACGTGTCGTCACTATTTTCTAGCTTCTTAATAGAGATGAACATGTCGAAGAATTGAAGAAGAGTTGACGGTTTCTTTTGCATTATATATTAAGTTGATGTATCTCAAGACCGTATATTAACAGTTCATCTAAATTGCGATATCTACCTACCAGCATTGCTCCATAAAACGGTAGGGACCGTGGCTAGGCAAGCCACACCGCCAATAAACATAGAACCTGCTGTTGTCCAACGTCTTCCTATTCTGTCCAATAACGCAATGGCGATTACCAGTCCAGGGAACTCAGCTGCTCCCATCAAAAAGAAATTAAGATAAAAGTTGCCTGCCATGTTGCCCGCGTTCATGGTGACGCCGTAATACGTCATACTGACAACCATCCTGTAGCATACAAATAAAAAACAATGTGCAACATTTCAAAGTTGAATAAAATAAACGTTAGCCAATATGTACATATATAAATCAGAAGGGAAGAAATTTGATCAATAGCTGAAACCTCAATCCATACATGTACGTAATATTCAAACCTTTCGCAAAAGTGTCGTCATATATACAGATGATCTTACATGCAACATGTTATTTTGCTAGCTTATTATAAATAAGCACATATAAATGATAAATATAGACTACTTATTTAAAAACAAACGGTAGTCTACATTTATCTCTTTAAACAATTATTTCCCAAATTGCTATAACCAGTAAGTCTATCCCAGAACCTGATATCTCCCGAATCAGGTCAATTATCCCCCAATGACAAAGCAGAGGAAATTCTAAACCTGTTCAACAATTTATAACAATTGAACGCTTACTTAACTGTGACGTTATCCAAACTTTCAGTTGAAGCAACTGACCAATCAACGTGCACAAATGTGGCTTTCCCAACATTGCTATTTTACGAACGCAATCTGGAGAGCTTGGTCCGTTCTACAGATTAAGTAATGTACATACCCGAGACTAAAGTATTTACTTTACATACGAGTTTTGAGATATACGGGTTACAACGAGCAATGATGACTCGGTATATGTAGAAGAGTATAGCATTCGTGATTGGTTTGTTCCACTCGAGTACCGGTAAAATGAATCAATGCTATAGATTTATTAGGATATATTAAGTACGTCATATTTGATATTAATGTACATAGAACATTATCTTTATGCTATTGAACTATTCGTCAGTCAAGAAGTCTCATTTTACAGTGTTATTATGACCGTTATTACAACACACGTCATTTCGTAACAAAGACAAACTGCTGCTGTTGATTGAAGGCATATCTTAAACGTCAATCAATTGACTTAATACCAATTTAAGATTTTTATTTTCTATATCCATCAAATTTAACTACCTGATATAAAAGCCTTACCAAACCTTTTTGCAATACTCTATCTAAATTATCTAAGGTTCGTACCAATTGAAAAACAATATCAATATTCTTCTTAACAGCAGTGGTCTCGCTACTATATGCCAAATCCTTCCTTTCGAGCTACCAGTGTCAGTGTCAAGCTGCATTAAGTGTTCCGGAACAGTTATTTTGTTCACTCTTGCTGCCCTTTTGATTATATCAACCGACTGCCGGTGCTTGCCTTGGCTCATCAACCATCTTGGTGATTCGGGAATAAGCCTGTAAACACATAGGTGGTGGGGGAAGATATATACAACGCTATAAATACAGAAACTAATGTTTAATATAAACAATGTTAAGAGACTTGTTGTTGATATGTTATTTTACACGTACATCTATAAATTATTCAGTAACTGGTTTGTCTCAGTCCTGTTTGGATAAGCTGAGAAATGGACTTTACCATAAGTCAAAACACTGCAAATCAGTATGTCAATAGAGTTATATAAGGAAATTTAACAATATTAAATACACAACAACAGAAAGGAATATGAGTACATATACGTCACACGAAAAAACAACCATGCATCCAATTTTGAACGGTATGTGGTAAATAGCATTTATGTACCAACATAACTATGTAAGTGTATATGTCTTTTAAAAGAAACAACAATATTTTTACATTGTTTTAATGGATGTTTGGTGAATTTCAAGGAATTCAGTTGATATGCCTTGGGAATATTGAAAAATATGGACGTCAAAAGCATCTGTTTCCGTTATTATCAACTATAAAACAATCCAAAATTGTTCGGAAAAGTTATCAGGATACTTTCAAATACAAAGCATGTGTAACCAATCAAAATGTTATTCATACCACCAATATACCGGGTACACAGCACACGGTATTGCGACAGATAAGTTGATCCACGGCCAACTGCGGAAGAGGAACGCCATCAATGATAGGTAGCACACGCCAACGGCAAATATGACTTCTATTAATATTCCTGTCCATACTCGCTTTGATGGACCAACCATTTCTATAGCTGAAGGAAATATATGGTGTCATTTATTTTCTGGCATTGAAATGTCATGCTCACATTTATTAATTGTACATAAATTTGAATTGGCCAGTTAACATTAATACAACAGAGGTGATTTAAACTTGCGCAGTTTAAAATACTTTCTATCATGAACTGTTTATAAAACAAAAACATAATTATATTACAAAACGTCATTAATTGGAAAAAAACAACAATAAAATGAGATTATCGTGCAAAATACCTATGACGGCAATGACTAAATATGCCCCATGAGAACTGGCTCCAATAATAAACTGTAGAAATGCGAATAGGTAGAAGCCTTGAACCCAGGTTACGCCTACCGCTGTAGCCAACATAACCATCAGAGCAGTATACAATGCTATTTTACGCCCAATTCTGAAATATATGGTCAGAATATGAATATATTATAAATCAGCAAATTTGAAAACATTAAGATCATTTTTATTACGTTTTATTTGAAAAGAAAATAAATATTGCGTGAATATCTACAGAATATTATACTTATTGTTAAACTGAGGTTCGTTTTTTTTAACACAATTACTTTTTCTATTCGTAGTAAAGTATAATTCTAATCGTCAATAATTTTATAAAATCCACATTTCTTACATATCTGCCGAATATCCAAATATCAGATCGCCAACAAAGACACCAAAGAAAAATAGCATCTGTACATGGGAGGTCTTCAGTGCGTCGTCGCATACCAAGTTTGCCTTAAATAAGTAAAGTAGGAATGTGCCTTGTCGTACACGAGCAATCATTTGCCAGTAGTGTTATTATTAATTGTATACAATTATACTATGTATAATAAATTGCAATAAAGGTATGTTTTTCAGCTATTTAAAAGTGAACATTAATGATAATTTAAGTACATAAAAATGTTTTAAGGCTGAACACAAGTAAAAACATCTGAGCTCGTTTTAAATCACATGCATGTCATATAACGAAATGTATACGTTTGAATGATTTACATACTAATAAAACACACATGATTACGTTATGTAATGAAGCATTGATTCTACAACAAGTTCTTCAATCTTCCTACTACAATTTTGAAGTTCGTGGCAACCATTAGTATAGGTGTGATAGTCGCAACCAGATGAAAACAAGCCATTTTCCAAACTCAATGAATACGTTTGTACTGGAAATTGGTGGTTTAATTTGTTTTATTTTGTTCATTTACTGAAGAGTGGGGTTGCCAGTTTAAATTAAATACAATATAAAGTGACATTTCAGAATTGATACAATTTAAAGGAATGTGAATTAATGACATTTTCAATATGGTGGGTCTGTAAGAAGGTCATTAGCAATTAGCAATATTTGCCACTAACCCATTTGCGAGGATATGAATAAAATGAATACGACAAAAATGTTTGTCACTCATAGTTATTAAAAATGGAACTTTATTTTTAAAACTCTTTGCAAAAGATTTAACATTTTTCGAATCATGATTTGATAACATAGTCTATTTTTAAGGCAACATAAACAACAGATAATTGCTGTATCTGCACTTGTAACAATTACTGTCGTAGTTTTTGTTTTGTTTGTGTGTGAGTGTGCACGTGCGCGTGCGTGTTTGCGAACATGCGTTCGTATGAATGTGTGCATACTTAATGTAAACTATTTTATACGTATGCATGCACGTGCCGCTCTGTGACCTCATTGCTGCGATGTTCTATTTCCCGTATACGTACACAATATTTACCTTTGTCGTGAAAGTGTCATAAAATACCGATGTGTCATACACCCATTCGTGACATTTTACACGAGAAGCATTAACTGGTCGGTTATCGTCATCAAATACCACGTGCTTTATATCATAAAGATTACATCTGTCGTACTTGAGAGTTGGATCTGTTGCGACGGGAACATATTTGTTGAGTAACAACTGATGGTCGCTGTTGTGTATAGCATATGTGTCATTTTCCAATCCCGGAAGTTTACATCTAAAATTTTAATAAGAAAACCTATATATGTCGATGCATATCTATTTCTAATAAGAACATTAAACTATTACCTTCAAGTTAAAGAAAGTTACTTACATATAAAGTTTACGGTGTGATCCAAATTATAGATTTTTCATCATTAATAAGTCCATTTCCGTTTCCATGTTTAAAACAATTAACATATGATTAATATATGAAAGTTTATAAATTATTAATGATATTTATCGATTGTTGTTTTTGCTTTTGTTTTTTATATATTAAGTCATTTTCATGTTTAAAAATGAAGATGTGTTTTAAATGGTTGTCGTACAGTATTATATCACTGTTACCTAGGCAATGAAAGAATGAAACATTTAATCCAGTATAGACAAATCAACACAAGTCTGTCTAAACAATTATCTATGTGGTTTCGACTGTCAACTGCATCATACTTACAGGAAAGTTTTTGAAACTTTCTGACTTTGTAAACATTTTTATCAAAGTAACTTGAATCATGATATATGTTTAAAATGTTTCCCTCAACTTTATTTATTGTAAATAAACTTGCACAGGAAATGCTACCTGGCTCGAAAATGTTATTTGCCTGGGTTATGGCATCATCAGCATTTTTGTTCTTAACTGTTACATAATGTGTAAAATATTTCCCTTAAACATTGCAGCGTTATCTAACACTGTTCAGAAAAAATACTTAGTTTCCGCTTGATTTTACTATCTCTGCAAAAAATTGATAGAACTACATCGCATCTAATAAAAAAAGCTGCATGTCACTGAAAAATATTTCTTGAGCATAACACAGCAGAAATATATCTGTAACACGTGTCTTACTAGTGCTGTGTTCTTCTGTTTAAACCATTTACAGTCAAAACTATTAAAAGTCAACAATTCTTTGAAATAGTGGTGATTAAAAGTGTTTTATGTATATACTTTACTATTTTCAATTAATTTATAAAGCGAAATAGGAGGATACATTTGTGTTAACAAAACGTAACTTTGCGGTATTCCGTTAAGGCTATCGTTCTACATCTTTGTAGGTAAAATGAAACAAGATAACGATGTAGATCGGTGATACAGCGTTGATGTCACCGTTGATTCAGATGTTGATGCAGCGATGGCAGGATGACGATTGTGACAAAGACCCGGTTTTAAATCGCGTTTTCGTCTAATCGCGTCTTCGTAATATTGCCAACGCCCCACTGTGCTATCGGGCTGTGTTATAACCACCAGTTATGAATATTAGTCACGTTGTATATTTATGCGCATTTCATACATGAGACGATGACGGTGATTGTACGATAGAACGGTAAAGATTGAGCGTTGGTACGACTGTAGTAGAACGATGGCACGATTACGAAGACGCGGTGCTACGACAGCATGACAACATCGTTGAGCTATTGTACTGTCGTATCATTACCAACTGTTATCGTTTGTAGTGGCATATGTGTTTCTGCTGAAAAGCGATAGCACGATGACCCTAACGAAAACAGCGTTCAACTTCATTACAGTTACAAATGCAAATAAATTTTAACAATTTGCTAAATAGATTTTAATAATTTTATGCTTATGTCATCCTTTTTGTAATTGATAAAATGTTTTTTTAGAAAGGCTCTAATCTATTAGAATTTATCCAAATTAAAATTATAAATATGTTGATGTTTTCGCTTCGAAGGTATCCTTATCGGTTGTGTATTGTCTTTTAGATTTATTTTGATCCAAACGCTATTAACAGAACATTTAAATCATATTATGAAATATGTTTTATTACATGTAACTTAAGGATTTTTAACTTAAAAATCAGACCAACATTGGAGTGGTATTTCACTATTAATATATGGGAATGTTGTGGTATAGTAGTAAATGGTTATTAAATTTTGTGCCAGGCCATCTACCTATGCGTCTGTGTGCACATAATCACGCTTTTGTTCATGTGTGTGCCTGCAGTTGTGTATATTTATTATTACTTATACATGCGACCGTGGCTGTATGCAGTCTGTCTGTGTTCTGTATGTACCAAGGTACTTGTTTGTTTGTTTTTTTCAGAGGTATATATGCCAAACAATGCGTGTGTGTAAGAGGGAGTGGCTGTTTGTCAGTCTATCTGTGTTTCTGCGTGTATTTAATTACTTTTTTGTATGCCAAACAATGCGTATGTATAACAGGGCGGGGCTGTTTGCCAGTCTATTTGTGTTTATGCGTGTAAAACCATATTCATTCTAACGTATTTCATAATACGTCAGCTGAAGATACCTAGACTAAGTGTTTTGTCCGATAGATGAGACTAGGTGAACGATCACGTGATATGTTTCAGTTATTTTTAGCTACAATCTACTCACGCCATAATGTTGACATGTATATCATTACACTTTTCTACATTCATAGTCAGCGAAATTATGCCAGACATGGATATAAGAAGGTGAAGACTATAAAAAGGAAATTGCACAGTGACTAAGAAGCAGGAAATCGACCTCGAAGGAGAACTATTTTTTAATGTTAATTTGGATGTTATGCGGTTTTGGCATCCATATAAATTCCTAAAATGTTACAGTCATTTAAAAAAATCCTCCTCCTTAGTGAGGCTCTTACAAGTGTTTGGCAACTCATATACAGGCTCAAGAATTATAAACTTTATGAAAAGTACAATTGTTACTACTTGTAAACCTGTATAACGTATCAAATTGAAATCAAAACGAAGTCACATGACTCATTTAATAAATCACAAATTATTTTAAACGGGAAATCTCTTTAAGTCTTACCTAGGCGCGTAACCCTAGATCGGAAATCCCTTTTCAATATATTATTTTGGCATGTTTATAAAGAACTCCTGTTAGTAATTCGGGGTCAGTAAGTATATATTGGCATGATATATTTAAAAATTTAAAAATTTGTGATTAATTCCCTAAAAGAAGACATGCATGTGTATCTTTTTAAAGATAACTTTTAATATAATTAAAATCTTATGACCGATTCAATATATCATTAAGCATACACTCATGACATTTTATAGAAATACATGAATGAATACATGATGTTTTGTGATCCATTAATAGCAAATGTCATTTTGAGTGGTGAATATAAAATGAAAGCAAGAACTAATGACAGTTATGAAGACTGCATTAAATATAAAAGAACAGAGTTCAAAGCCTAATTGCTGAACACCACCATACGTTGACATGGTATTGCCACGTCTAAACATTTTTTATTTACACGTAAGCATGGTACAGGAACGTGGCTTTCTTTGCTACATCCTCATAATATGCGTAGTCGTGACTCTGTACATTGGCGGGAACGTATAGTTGGATATATTCTCAACCTTGACCCTCATATTGTAGGAGAGTATATGTTTGCTACTGAATCTCGTATAACAAGTTATTTTGTGTGATGAATTTGATGAAAACATTTTTTTTAATTAATACCATTAAACAACCACCAATAAATATGTCAATACCATATAAGTATATTAAAAGGTAATATAAAGTAACTTGTCTCAAAAAAGGCTGTTTTAATACAACATAAATTTAATTTAGTGTTTAAACTCATTTGACAACAAATGGAATTTTCAAAATTATGTCACTCTTATTTGTCAAAACAGCCTACGGATGGGCCTTCAAACACCAATTATCTCGGCTTTCATCGTAACTCCACGCAAAGTTGTCAGTCAAATGACGTTGAACACTAAGTCCCAAACGGTCGCTTCATTTGGGTTTCTTAATTGTTTTTTTTTCTTAATGAACACTAACTATGACTAAGAAACGACACACTTGAATTTTGGTTGGTAAAGTGCCCTGTTTAAAACAATATGAATATATGTATAACGCAAATACTGCTAACACTTGTTATCTATATGTATATGTCACGTTAATCATAGTAAATTTCTACTGAGCGGCATTTCTCATATTCTGTTCAACACTACGTGAAAATTAACATATACACTGAGCGCATTTCTCCCATTTTTTACATTTTTTTCTCAGTAAACTTATCTGATCATCCTATGCCGGTCCATCGTCGTGGCCCATCCATAAACCTCACTTGATTTGAACAGGATTTTAAATGGAAAATAAACTAGTAATTACATTTGCAAAATCGGTTATATATTTTAGGAAATATTTAAAAGATTTAAAATAATACAGTTAGCTTTATTCTTCAATAAAAACATTGTAGGAGAAGTTTTAATCATTTTTTTTTCAGAAATACTTTAATTATTTGGTGTCAAATGACTAAATTAACTATATTGGCTATATTAAGAAGTTTTGAAAGCTTTATCAAACTATCTAACATTCTTAACTGAATACATATTTTTGCTGAACTAAATGTATGGTGATTTTACTTATATGAAATCAGGGTGTGCTGTAAACTTTGTTTTAGTAGCCTAATTGTTAAAATGTATTTTTTACCATTAAAGAAAAAGATTGGTATACTGATATTCGATTCACATATATGTCACTTAAAATGTATTTATCAAGCCAAAGATGTTTTGGCTGAAACATGCACTCTATTTCAGAGAAAAGAATGCACTGCCTACATGATGGAGGTAAGAATGATTTCATTGCATCGCTATAGTTGAGATATTGGATGATGAAGAAAGTGCCATCATGCAAAGAATTATTCCAAATTAATACCAAACATTCCCGTAAACATCAGCTGAAAATAATATTATTCTACTTTAAAGCATTTTATGACCAAAGTACATGTATTTTCATATATTCACCATTATTTTGTTGTTTTTTTTTTGATGTTTTATGTGCAATATAGATATACAATGTTTTTTAGTTTGTCATTATGTGAGAAGCATGTTATATTATTGTTGTCGTTGTTGTTTTACGTGAGTTTATCGTCATTGAAAAAAGTATTTCAGGTTATATTTGGTATTCAGTTTAGTTGGTAGAGGAAGACCTCAGAATAAATCTGAGTAGAGCCACAGTGCTGTCAGATCCGCGAAAACAATGCAATTAGCAATCGTTCTTACAAAAACGTTAAAGAGTTTGGCCTGGAAGACCTCCGAATAAATCTTAGTAGAGCCACAGTGCTTTCAGACCCGCGAAAACAAAGCAATTAGCAATCGTTCTTACAAAAAACGTTTGAGAGTTCGGCCTGGAAGACCTCCGATTGAATATGAGTAGAGCCACAGTGCTGTCAGACCCGCGAAAACAATGCAATTAGCAATCGTTCTTACAAAAACGTTAAAGAGTTTGGTCTGGAAGAACTCCGAATGAATATGAGCAGAGCCATAGTGCTTTCAGACCCGCGAAAACAATGCAATTAGCAATGATTATCGTTCTCACATATACGTTACAGAATTTTGCCTGGAAGACCTCCGAATAAATATGAGTAGAGCCACAGTGCTTTCAGATCCGCGAAAACAATGCAATTAGTAATCGTTCTTACAAAAACGTTAAAGGGTTTGGCCTGGAAGACCTCCGAATGCATATGAGTAGAGCCACAGTGCTTTCAGACCCACGAAAACAATGCAATTAGCAATCGTTCTCACATAAACGTTACAGAGTTTGGTTTTATTTGATATAGGGATAAATTAAAACAATAGTTATCTTTATTTGAAAATATGAGATTCGTCCTACTATGGTCAATGGTGAATGCATTAAAACTGTGTACAATTGGCTTGTTTATATAAAATCTTATTAAAGGATTCATAAGAAGGATTAAACCATCACATTAATCAAAAAGAAAAAAAGAAAATACCAGACTCGGTTTTATTGAGACTGTTCATGATAGGTAATGAGAAATGCACACACTTCCCGTCCACAAAGTCCGGCTAAATCCTTATTCTATTTTCGTATAACATTGAGTGAGCTGCATAGTTCAAAGGAACCAAAATTATAAAATATACAATAAAACACGTATTACATTAACAGAAAACAAACAAACTGACCTGTGATCAGGAGTGTACGTGACCACTATGGACATCAGCATGAAACTGCCAATGCTCACAATGGGAAATCCCAGTAGAAAAAATACTCGTTTTTGGTATGTTCCAAATTCTCCTATCTTCTCCAACACAGCATCGAACTTCATGCTGAATTTTATAAGCAAATATCAAAGATGTCTAACACGTTGTGGCTAGATAAAATTATGTACTTTAGAAGCATCTGTACTGGACTGTTTACCAGCACGTGCTATAAAAGTGCAACATCTTTGAACGCTGTAGAATCTGCGTCGTAACGTAAAGCTATAGTTCCATATACCTGGGTTTACATTCATGAAACGTAGTATTTGCTTCGCAGTAAATTTTAGCTACTTTGTTTTTCGTTAACTTTCTTGGGATGTTGCACGTTCGATGCGCTATTTTAAATGGCTATGGGTTTTAATTCAGCGCGTGCTCAAGACGGTGACAAAGGTGGCTAGTTAAAACTGTAATTGTCCAATTAAAGTAGAAACAACAAGTAAATATGCATTGTCATATTTGTAAAGAGACATATTGAAATAGAAATACAAGATAAATTTAAATCAAAGCAATTGTTTAATATGGCATGCATGATAACAGACTTGTGCTAGAGGTTAAACTTTAGTACCGAACGCATGAGCATTAGGTGCATTATCTTCTATTCTAGTAATATATAGTGTGTAACTTAAACAAATAGTTTAAACGTCTAGTTTCTGATCAAGAAATAGAGTATTATGCGAAATTAGAAGTATTACGGAAATCAAGCTACCATGAGCTATGGTCCTATAGGACTGTAACAAAGACGCAGTATAAAAGTCACACATCTGATAGCGAGTTCGGATGGAGGTAATGTTAGCTACACATCTGATAGCGAGTTCGGATGGTGGTAATGTTAGCTACACATCTGATACCGAGTTCGGATGGTGGTAATGTTAGCTACACATCTGATACCGAGCTAGGTTGGTGGTAATGTTAGCTACACATCTGATGCCGAGTTCGGATGGAGGTAATGTTAGCTACACATCTGATACCAAGTTCGGATGGAGGTAATGTTAGCTACACATCTGATACCGAGTTCGGATGGTGGTAACGTTAGCTACACATCTGATACCGAGCTAGGTTAGTGATAATGTTAGCTACACCTCTGATACCGAGTTCGGACGGTGGTAATGTTAGCCACACAGCTGATACCCAGTTCGGACGGTGGTAGTGTTAACCACACATCTGATACCGAGTTTGGACGGTTGTAATATTAGCTACACATCTGATACCGAGTTCGGACGATGGTAATGTTAACCACACATCTGATACCGAGTTCGGACGGTGGTAATTTTTGCCACACGTCTGATACCGAGTTTGAACGCTGGTAATGTTAGCCACACATCTGATACCGAGTTCGGTTGGTGGTTATGTTAGCTACACATCTGATACCGAGTTCGGATGGTGGTAATGTTAACCACACGTCTGATACTGAGTTCGGACGGTGGTAATGTTAACCACACATCTGATACCGAGTTCGAACGGTGCTATATGTTATCTACATATCTGATACCGAGTTCGGATAGTGGTTATGTTAGCTACACATCTGATACCGAATTCGATAATAAGAATTTATTGATCAACTTTAATCAGTGTAAACCTTGGTGAAACTGTAAGTTATTCATGTTTGATCATAATCTACTTTGAATTTACACAGTAACAAATGCCGTATACAATAGGTTGAGCTTATACTTATTTATTTAAGCTCGATTGTGATGAAAGTTCAGAGCTTATATGAACCGCTTTAAAGTCTGCTTCCCGGGTAAAACCGGGGATTGATCCCGCAACCCTGTGCATAAACACCCTATCCATTGCACTACCACCCCGATCGGTTTATACAATATAGTAACATAACATGTAACAATAATTTAGTAGTTTTCCTTTTATAACAAGACAATGTAGTGGTGATTGTGAAATTAATAAAAAAAAGACTGATCTGATTTAAATCGTATTAACAATTATACAAAACCCGGTTGCAGAGCCACCTGGTGATTCCATTGTATCTTAATATATTAGCAAGTCAGTTGCTCGCTTTAACATGCATTAATGTGTTCTCTCAAACGCGCACATGGTTAAGAAGCTTACAAGGAGATTGATTCAACTTGACAGGTATAGATAACAATCAACAGAGTAGATCTGCGCAACCAGCAAAATACGCTTAATCCAGTTATTTCGAAAGAAAGCTTCTCTCACGGAAATACACGATGTTTGGTTCTTATAATCAGTAACGGCTCTAGTCTGTCATCTACCTGAATGTAATAAAGAGAAGTTATCTGTGTATTTTGATAAAAACGTTTAAAGGGATACATTGCAATGTTGAAACTTCTTACTCATGGTCATGATCAGATCAGGATTTACGCATGTCAACTTAAATCAACTTAAACCTAAACGAATTGAACAGCTAATCCGCCATTTCTGTTTTCCTAGTATCTTCGTCAAAATATTGAGTAGCGTTATCGGAATTTATAAAGGCTATCAAATTTACAAATATTCAGGTGGCGGGTTAGCTGTAAATTATACATAAAATATGAGATGACGGGATAACTGTTCTAGTTTCATATTGTCATCATGTAGATTTATTTTATTACATATTTATGTATGTTGGTGTATATTGATTGATTGGACTATAATTTAAATAATCATGTACATGTATGTGTCTCTCAAATGTGGTTGTTATTTTGAATGTTTTGGGTTTTTGACAAATGCACATTTTCTGTTTTCATAATTAGTGCTCAACTGTATACGTGGATGATTGTTTTATTAAAGTTTTTGTGTATTTTTTGTTTTGTTTTTTAACGTTTATATCGGTTCGTACAAAAATACATTGTAAAAGAAAAAAAAATAACTGTATGCAATATTACAACATATAGTAAAGTTGAGTTTGTATTGGTTGGAATTTTACATCCAAACACATTTTGATAGGTTTTAAAAAAAACAACTCCTGAATCAGTGATCATATCTTTTTTTAGATCTATATATATATCATATATTTATTTGAAACAACGATAGTTATTTGATCCATATATGTAATCCTCGCGAGACTTCAAACGACCAGTACTTAATATATAGTGTATATTCTAGTGGTTCTTCACATTTTTCTCTCAATTACAACATAGTATGTTATTAAGTATAATGTTAATGTTAGATATTTTGGTAATTAATATTGTATTTTCATATCAAAAGATATGAAATTTATAATTTCAAATACATTATTCTATTTAATAACAGAAAGAAAAGGTTTTAGGTTTTATTGCGATCGTGCTTTAAACATTGGAGTAATGGCACTGGTGGAGATGGAGTTCATACATACATACATACATACATACATACATACATACATACATACATACATACATACATACATACATACATGCATGCATGCATGCATACATACATACATACATACATACATACATACATACATACATACATACATACATACATACATACATACATACATACATACATACATACATACATACATACATACATACATACATACATACATACATACATACATACATACATATTTTATATGAATACACATGTAAACACGCACATGTATCTTACAGATCCATAAAAAAACATTATTAATAATTCGGACATTGACAGTAAAATGAAGGTACAAATAAATACACGTAGACTGTAGTTTAAATCAGATATTCGGTATAAGCACTCTGTATAAATTCCACTGGGTCTCAAATTCACTGGAACTGAAATTAATTTTGGCAATATGATATTCTGTATTGTATAATACCGTTATTATTTTTTTTAAAGTTTATTACATTAGGGATTCTTTTTTGTAATCTTTGATTAGATATGGTTTTTTTTGCTGTATACAGCATTTTGTTAATAACAGTGTCAAATTTAATATTTCCAAAAATAATATCAATGTCTTTCCTAATTGTTTTAATATATTGCTACTTGGTATTTATAAATTCACTAAATATGTGTTAAATCGTCTAAGTAGCATTATTACAAAACGTACAGAGGTCCGTATCAGTAATGTTCATTTTTTTAACAGAGAAGTAGTTTTTAGAATTCTATGGTTAATTTTAAATTGGAACCATTGTAAGTTTGTATCTTTATAATTAAAACGGGGAGTGCATAGAATTTAGAAAATTTCATACTGAAACGAATATTAAGTTCTTATCATTTAGCTTTTACAGCAGATATGTTTCGTTCAACTAAAAATTCATTATATATTGAGTGACATCCTTTTTTGTCTCTCATTATCATCGAGATAACATATGGTGACGAAGGATTTTGGCATTTACATCTAAACAGCGGAAACATAAAACATTTTTATAACGTCTAAAAGAAACCAATATACCTTCTCAACAGTTTAAATTTAAATTATACTTATTTCTAAATTCAATTATAGAATAAAAGTCCTGTTCATTTATAAAATCATTTACTAATATTATTCTTTTTGAGACCCAGTTATGATAATTTACGCTAGAATTTGATAGATGTTGGTCAATTATACGGACTATAGACTGTATGCCGTTTTCTTTTAATTATAATCTCATTTAGAACATTATTAAAACACAAGGAAATAAGTCGTAAACTTACATACATGAAGTGATAGCTTTATATGAGTAGGATCAAGTTAAGGATTCATGACTACTCACATACTATATAAAGGACAAATATATACATACACATACATCCTATACACCGGGATACAAATATATATATACCTACACATACACACATACATGTACACATATATTAATATATGTACATAAACATACATACGTGTACTACATATGCGGATCTATTATCTCAGTTAAGAGGGAGCGTCCCTGGGGGAGGGGAAATAGCACAGAACTCAAACGGGCATGCAATTCCCCCAGCAGAAGCCCAGCAATTTTGATAAAGTATTGAACGTGGGGGATTGGAAATGGTGGTGGTGGTGGTGGTGGGGGTGGGTTTCTGCGGGTCTTTAACAGTAGATCCGCCATTGTAATATATATATAGTTTTTTTATACATTATTTAAGAGGTGTACGTAACATCTAATAATGATTATTCAAAAAAATAGATATGTATATATTTTAAATTAAGAATTACACGTTCATTTATTTACATAAAATAGTGTTTGGTTTTATGTAGCAAATTAAAAAGCAAATTACATTATTAATTGAAAACAAATTTATAGAATAGAAAACATTGTGCATCCACCATGTATCTTTACAAAATAGGACATATTTATCATTAAAAAAATAGCCACACGTTTTATATTGCCACCAGTTTGTTATAATCAAGTATAGCAATTCAGACTTACTGGAAGATAAATTTGCAATTCATGTCTTTCTCTGAAATGTACTAGAAAGCTGAGTATACTTAATACAGCAAATTATAGTAATTCAATTCAGATTATATATAATAATACTCTGTATCTTTATCTATATAATACGTATGAGATCCCAATACCGGTATATAACTACGGGTAGTGTGCGCGCTTAGTAACAGTTCAGGAGGCTGGTCTTAAAGGCCTCAACTGTCTTGGCGCTGGTAATGTTCACCTGTAAAATGGTTTTTTTTGTTTAAAAGTTTGCAAATGTATCCGGTTTGACTTTACGCTTAGGTTTCTGCCTGACTAGAAAATCACAAGTGTCGACTGCCGACACCATATCCCCACGAGCTTGAACAAGTAGTTGAGCCTGTTTAACTCACGGCGCTGTTGGAAGGTTTGTAGGTCGTGCTCTTGCAGCATGCTGGTTACGCAGCCCTCGTCTCGTGACTTGTAGTCCTTCTTAATGAAGCGTGCTGCTCGTCACTGTATTTTATCGATGGCGTTAATGTCTATAGAGAGGTAGGGGTCCAAGATAGAGGATCCGTACTCCAATGTTGAGCGGACGAGGGATATGTAGGCTAACTTCCTGCATTCTTGAGGGCAGATCCTGAGGTTGCGACGTAGGAAGCCTAGGGTGGAGTTTGGTATTTTGCAGATGTTCGATATATGGACGCCCCAGTGAAGGTCTTCGGCTAAAGTGACTTCAAGGTAAGGACTACAGGGTACTTGTTGTAGAAAGGTGTTGTTTAGTTGACAGGAGTGAGAAGACCTGTTTCGGATACTAAGGATGTAACATCTCTTCGCGTTAAAACGCATACCCCACGTGATGGCCCATTGTTTAAGTTCTAGAAGGTTATTTTGGAGTAAGGCGTGATCCTTGGCTGATCGGATGTTTTGGTATAGGAGGCAATCGTCGGCAAAAAGACGTACTTGGGAGGTTACCCATTCCGGAAAGTCATTGATGTGGTACATGAAGAGAAGTGGGCCCAACACTATGCCTTGTGGGACACCGGACTCTACCCAGAAGCTCTGGGAATTCTCGCCTTGGCAGTCAACATCCATCATCCGTTCTTTTAAGAAAGACGAGCGCCAGTCATTGAGTTTACCCCGGATGCCATACCAGTCTAGTTTGGGAAGAAGTTTCTTGTGGGGGACAGTGCCACATGCTTTACTGAAATCGAGTATAGCCATATTTACTTGTTGTTTCTTGCCAAAGGATTTGAGAAGATCGTAAAGCGTTACTAGTAGTTGGGATTCGGTTGAGAAGCGAGATCGAAAGCCATGGTTAAGGTTAGTTAGTATCTTGTGAAGATCCAAGTATTTCATGATATGGCTACAGATTATATGTTCTAGGATTTTGCACGGTACGGAGGTGAGTCAGACTGGACGGTAGTTTTCTGCAAGGTGTCTATCGCCTTTCTTAAAGAATGGGGAGATGAAATCATTACGCCAGTCATATGGAAGTTTGCTTGTATCTATAGAGTGTTGGTAGATGTCACGTAGGTCGGGGAATAGATCTTCTGCGCATGTCTTTAGGACTATGTTTGGAATGTAATCTGGGTCTATTGCCTCGGCAGTGTTCAGTTTTTCAAGTTGTTTTTGGACTCCTTTAATACTGATGTGGAGATGATGAATGGTGAAACTTTTTCTTAGTGTTGACTATTGGCTTTGAAGGGTCATTTTCTCTGGTATAGACAGACTGGAACTGTTCTACTAGGATGTCAGCTTTTGCTCTTGCGTCAGTTATTAGATTTCCTTTTTGTTTCAGTGGTACTATACCGATATTGTCTTGTGTTTTGGATTTTACGTATTTCCAGAAAGGTTCGGAGTTATTGGCCTGGAGTCCTTCTTCAATCACATTGTTGACGTGGTTCCATTCTGCAGCTCTAAACTGTCGTTTGCATTCTATCTGATTGTGCCTGTATTTTGACCAGCTATTATGTGTTTGGTATACTTGTATAGGCGGGCTTTCTTCTTCAAAGTACTGCGTAGCTTGTGGTTCACTCAGGGTAGCGACTGTTTATTTGTACAGGTCTTTGATGGTGTGTGTTTGATAATGGAAGCTAGCAGCTCAGTTTTGAATAGAGTCCATAGTTCTTCGATGTCCAATGAAGGTTCTTGTTTGGGGTTTATGTTTGAAAAGATGCTTTTGCTGTCAGCTTTGATGACATCCCAATTTGCCTTGGAGAATTGGTAGATTTTACGTGGTTTTTGGCTGCTATTTACCGGGCGGATATCTGAGTCGACGACAACTATGGCGTGATCAGAGAGTCCAGGGGCAAAGACTGATGACTTCATGATGTAAACAAGGTGTTGTTGAATATTCCTGTCCTGGACGTTAGGTGAACTGGAGATGGAGAGGGTTTCCTAGTTGATATCGGGGCAGTCGCCACATAAGATTAGATGTTTTGGTTTGTTCGAGTTTAGTAGTCTCAGTAATTTTGCAAGTTGATCAAGATTAGTGAGATACCTTTCAGGCATATAAAAACAACCAACGTAGAGAAGTTTTTTTTAGAATTTAGTGTGATTTTTTTACGCATTCTATCTCGCAGTTAGTTATAAAGTTGCATTCGATGGAAGTGAGGTTATTCTGAATAGCTAGGAAAATCCTCCTCTGGTACCCCTATCATTCCTGAAGACAGTGTAATTATTAGGGAAGATTTCGGAATTCTTGATGGTATTTATTGATGGTGGTTTGCCTGGTTTGATTCCTTTCAACTAGGATTCATTGCCACACATGGTGTCAGGCTTAATGTAGTTAACAGCAACCTTGAACTCAGCTTTGTTCTCCGTAAGTGCTGTTTATCTGGTAGATCAGAGTATGGATTGGTGCTGTTACAGTTACTGTTTTTTGAAGATTCCCTCCTTCTTGTGTTGTTTTGTGGCTCTGGTCCTTGGGTAACTAGTATGTAATGAACTGAAGACTTTGGCATGGACCGAGTCAATGGTATAATCTGTGAACGATAGTGGAGAGAATGAGTTCTAGAAGTTTGTAGTTTATAACTGTGGATGGTGAAGCTGTCAAAATTAAGGCTGTCACATATGCAGCACTTCCATACTACGCTTGATCTTTCGAGTGCCTGAATATCCTCGGCGCACGTTGACATGCATTATCGATGGTGCCAAACGTTGCATCTGTCACAGGCGATCCCTTCTTGTGACCAGTTCACAGGGTATTCACAGATGGCACAGGGCCAAACAGGTCCTGGGTTCAATTTGATGTGTCCGGATAAGGTGAGTATCAACATAAATAGTACTTTTAAAGGTGTTGGTTGGATTGGCTCGATGTGTTTGTGGATTCCGATTCTTGTTATTCTTGTTGCAAGTGAAACTTTTGTAATAGCAAGTATGTTGGGGTCTCTCTCCTGGACGGTTGTGTAGTGTAAGGTAAGATAGTACACATGAATAGTAGAAGGCTCATAGTAAGAAAGGGTGAAGACAGATAGGTCCCAAACTTCGCCTTCTTGAAGTCAATGGCAGCCATCTTGGGTCTGTGGGGTATGGTAATCGGTGGCAGAAAGTGATTAAGCAAGACATATTAACCGATATAAAACGATAAGATACATGTTATAGGGTCAGGAGGTTGTACTATAATACCTGATAACACTTTTTACACTGTAAAGTAACTATTTTTGTGTTAAATTATTTTCAAAGAAAATTCATCACACTGATGTAAAACACGACTTTCCACTTTCGCGCATGCGCACACCTTCTATACTAAAACTAAAATTAGTGTAAATCTTTAGATTAATTCTAAAAAAATGGTACAAATGGATATCTCATGTCTTTAAAAATGCTTATTTGTACACCATTCATTATCACAATACACTATATGTAAGTATTTTTTTATTAATTATGAAGGAAAAAATGTGAGATGTGGAAGACCACGTGTTTGGTTGAAAGAAAAATATGTGTTTTCATTATATAATCAAGTATAGAGTATATGTATTTAAATGTGCAGTTGCACATGTAATGTAATTGTATATATACTATACTTTAATATGATTTCCAATATGACTATATGTATATCTTTCATTATTTCAAATCTATATGTAAGTGGTATTAGTTAAAAAACAAAAGACAAACACAATACTCAAAATGAACCATACAGAAAGGCACAGAATCTGGTAAAATGGATATTATCAAAACATTTTTTCCACACATTATTATAGCCACATGCATACAACAATATCTAACATATGAAAATCTAACATGGAGGTCAAATATAAACATCTTTGACACATTAAAAATATTGTATATGCAAGTCTATAGTTGTTTTGTATTTTAACGTATTTTTGGAAATTAATTATATATCAACTCCTCACTTTTCAAACAACGAGCAACGTAATTTAGATTACATGAATTCCAATGTCTCTTTATAAATGTATATCACTCCTTATTAAAAAAAACTGAGACATATGTATATACTTGACTCAGCAGTGAGTGATAAGAGACGCCCTTTGTCATATTCACAAGTAACCGATAACATCCAACTAGACTCAACGGTGAGAGATCAATAATAATGAGATATTCTTAAGTAACCGATAAATTCCCACTTGACTCAGCAGCGAAAGATGAATGATAATGAAATATTTTCAAGTAACCGATAACCTCCAGCTTGACTCAGCAGTAAGAGATAAATGATAATGAGATATTTTAAAGTAATGATAACTTCCAACTTGACTTAACAGTGAGAGATGAATGATAATGAGATATTCTCAAGTAACCGATAAATTCCCACTTTACGCAGCAGCGAAAGATGAATGAGAATGAGATATACTCAAGTAACTGATAACTTCCAACTTAACTCAGTGGTGAGTGAGATATTCTTAAGTAACCGATAACTTCCCACTAGACTCAGCGGTGAGAGATAAATGATAATGAGATATTCTCAAATAACCGATAACTTCCCACTAGACTCAGCAGTGAGAGATGAATGATAATGAGATATACTCAAGTAACTGACAATTTCCAACTTGACTCAGTAGTGATAGATGAATGATAATGAGATATTCTCAAGTAACCGATAACATCCAACTTGACTCAGTGGTGATAGATGAATGATAATGAGATATTCTCAAGTAACCGATAACTTCCCAGTACACTTAACAGTGAGAGATGAATTATAATGAGATATTCTCAAGTAACCGGTAACTTCCCACTAGACTCAGCAGTGAGAGATGAATGATAATGAGATGTTCTAAAGTAACCGATAACTTCCAACTTGACTCAGTGGTGAGTGAGATATTCTCAAATAACCAATAACTTCCAACTAGACTCAGCAGTGAGAGATGAATGATAATGAGATATTCTCAAGTAACTGACAATTTCCAACTTGACTCAGTGGTGATAGATGAATGATAATGAGATATTCTCAAGTAACCGATAACATCCAACTTGACTCAGTGGTGATAGATGAATGATAATGAGATATTCTCAAGTAACCGATAACTTCCCACTAGACTTAACAGTGAGAGATGAATGATAATGAGATATTCTCAAGTAACCGGTAACTTCCCACTAGACTCAGCAGTGAGAGATGAATGATAATGAGATATACTCAAGTAACTGACAACTTCCAACTTGACTCAGTGGTGATAGATGAATGATCATAAGATATTCTCAAGTAGCCGATAACTTCCCACTAGACTCAACAGTGAGAGATGAATGATAATGAGATATACTCAAGTAACTGACAATTTCCAACTTGACTCAGTAGTGATAGATGAATGATAATGAGATATTCTCAAGTAACCGATAACTTCCCACTAGACTTAACAGTGAGAGATGAATGATAATGAGATATTCTCAAGTAACCGGTAACTTCCCACTAGACTCAGCAGTGAGAGATGAGTGATAATGAGATATAATCAAGTGACTGACAATTTCCAACTTGACTCAGTGGCGATAGATGAATGATCATAAGATATTCTCAAGTAGCTGATAACTTCCTACTAGACTCAACAGTGAGAGATGAATGATAATGAGATATTCTCAAGTAACCGGTAACTTCCCATTAGACTCAGCAAGGAAAGATGAATGATAATGAGATATTCTCAAGTAACGGATAACTACCCACTAAACTTAGCAGTGAGAGATGAATGATAATGAAATATTCTCAAGTAACCGATAACTTCCAGCTTAACTGAGCAGTGAAAGGTGAATGATATTGAGGTATTCTCAATTAACAGATAACTTTCCACTAGACTCAGTGGTGAGAGATGAATGATAATGAGATATATTCAAGTAACCTATAACTCTCAGCTTGACTCAGCAGTGAGAGATGAATTATAATGAGATATTCTCAACCAATAACTTCCCACTAGACTCAGCGGTGAAAGATGAATGATAATGCTATATTCTGAAGTAACCGATAACTTCTCATTAGACTTAGCAGTGAGCGATGAATGATAATGATAAATCCTCAAGTAACCAATAAATTCCCACTAGACTCAGCCGTGAGAGATGAATAATAATGAGATGTTCTAAAGTAACCGATAACTTCCAACTTGACTCAATGGTGAGAGATGAATGATAATGAGATATTCTCAAGTAACCGATAACTTCCCACTCGACTCACTGTGAGATAATGGGATATTCTCAAGTAACCGATAACTTCCAACTCGACTCAACGATTAGAGATTAATGATAATGAGATGTTCTCAAGTAACTGATAACTTCCAACCTTACTCTGTGGTAGGAGACGTATGATAATGATATATGTTTAATTAACCGATAACTTCCCACTAGACTAAGTGGTGAGAGATGAATGATAATGAAATATGCTCAAGTAACCGATAACTTCGAACTAGACTTTTATTAAAATCAGCATCTAACCATAAATTAACTAAATCAACTTAAAAATAAGTGTAACAGCTTCACTTTAATATGAATTACATACTTCTAAAATATAAATTGTACAGGTAATCAGTTCCTATGTGAATATTATCAATTGTGTTAACAAGGTTTTACAAATTCCCGATTACAATGCATGTATATGTGTAATGGATATTTTTACCATTTTACTGCGAATATTTTAAAAGTCAATGACAACATTTGGAAGCGGTCCAGTCGATGTTACTGTACCTGGTTTAAGGACTATCGGATGAATATGGTATAATCTTTACTTCACTGCGTTATGTTCGGGTTCATAGAATGGCTGTGCGGGCTAAAAGCGAAATTTATGGTCATGCGTTGAATTAAATAAGGTAATGACAATGCATCTAGTTAGGTGAGAAGTATAAACAATTTGGGAAAAGCTGTTGATGTTAGCAAAGGATTATAAGATGGTTTAATGAGGGATTATATTTTGATATATCTGAGTTGTTATTGAAAATAAGAAACCATGATATTTGACGAGGTGCTAGAGAAGGTGGGTGAATTTGGAACATTTCAGAAGAGAATTTATATTCTGCTAGGCTTTCCAGCGATCAGTGTGGGCAGTTTTATGATGATGGTCATCGTTGTCATGTATACACCACAGCACAGGTTAGTTAGTGCCAAAATGTAATCATTTCACATAAAACAAGTTGTGACATGGTCTCGTTTATGATGTGTCATTGAGGAAATGAGTGAGGTTAGACGCACGTTAACCAGGTTAAAAGCTCCGCCGTGATTGTTATGATATTGGTCATTCAATGGCGGTGACCCCTGTTGTTGCTTTTGTTCTGTATGTTTTGTATTGTATATATTTTCAGTAAAAGAAATCTTAACTATTACATATTTGCTAGAGGATGAAACTACGTTGTAGGTTTCAATAAACGTAACATCTTCAATAATGAAAAGCTCTTAAAACAGTGATATTGTTATCACAAATTAGGTCATGCGTTGCTAGTGCTGTCTCATCTCATTTGCAAACACAACACCACCGATTTAAACACTTTAACCACATGGTTTGTTTTTATTACCTGAATTTAATGGTGATGTGATTTACATCCAATGTCATCGTACTTTTATCTTTTAAAATATGAAGAAGTTTATCGAAAGTAGTTTAGTGTGTTATTTGTTCTCAATTTAAAGGTCGAGCAATAGTGTTTCCCTAAATATTTATAAGTATAATATTTTGCTATCTTTAGTAATATCGCTATCAACGAATGGGAGAGGTCAGAAATGAATAGGGTTACAGTTAAAACCAGTACCAATACACACGCGTTTTGTAGATTGTCGATTTAGTTGGAAAATATTATGAAAAAAATAACAGCTTAAATATAAAAAAATAAAGCGACGATGGTGGGTTAAATATTTATAATATACACATAAAAGGTGGGTACAACACGATATTTTAGGAGCATATATTGATACGGATAAGATATCGCAACGTGGTCTAGTGGTAGATCGTCTGCCTTGCATGCGGAAGGTCGTGGGCTCGAACCACGACCGGGTCATAGCAAATACTTTAAAAATGGTACTAGTAGCTTCCTCGCTTGGCACTCAGCATTTAGAGGAGAGTTCTAGGTCTGGTTGGCCTGGTGTCAGTTTAATGTGACTGAGTGGTGTATCATACCACGTGTCTGTAGTATGATACTCCAGTGAGACATCGCTCAAATACTGTTTCATGTAGACACCGTCGCTATATGACTGAAAAATTGTTGAAAGCGACGCAAAACACCATACAACAACATGTTACGGATAACAAACCGTGAGTCTGGTTAATAAGTAAGCATTAAGTTGTAAAACTGAGAAATAGTAGCAAAGGCAATTTAGCAATACAATTGTGGGTAATATTAAAATATCTCATCAACTATCAAATGAATTTTATTGTTAATTAGTTCATTATATCAACTTAAAAGTTGCATGCTTTTATGGAGGCTACGGGATAGAAACGTATGAAACGAGTTTTTTATCGCTCCATTGAATTAATTGCTGTTCTCGCGAACATCGGGTCTTAAAATTGATATATTTATTTGATTTTTGTTTAAAAGCATTGTGGAATGTTCATCCATTTATATATAGAAAACAATATATGTAAAATGACGAGAAAATATAAAAGCAAAAGGAATTATAACAATAAATCAGTGACTCAGGAGTGGCAAAGGCGCCAAAACATGGACATATGCCGGATGGGTGATATTGTAAAAAGTTTTAACAGTAACTGTTTAAGTGCTGCTATTGGTGACACTAACTTTGTATTATATGAACCATGGACACCTTTAAAAGCTAAGTTCCAGTTACTAGCTATGTTTTCTGCATGTAGATATTTTAGATATGTCACTTGCAATGAATGTGACGAATGATGCCAACTGTATAAAACGTTCAACTTAAGAAATCAAATGGACTGGCGCCAGTTCCACTCCTTGAGTCACACTCCAGTTTTTCAAGTGCAGATAGCATTGTTTGTCTCGAGAAATGGACCACAATTTCAAATATGGATAAAAAATCCAAACCTTAGAATCGTAGGAGCAACAAGTTGAAAATTTGACCTTAAGAAATTAGGAATACACACTGATGACATAAAATGGTGGCATGTGAGAGATTAAATAAAACAGGCGATACGTTTTAAGAAGCTGAGTTTGAGTTAGGTATGGTCAACTATAAATAATATGGAACGTACACATAGAATCGGAGCACCGTTTACAGGGCACACACAAAACTGTGTACAAGTTTCTTATATTCCCCGATTGAGAGATCGTGAGAAAACTGCACATTAAGCTACACAATACAGACCTGAACAGTTTCCACTGGAAGTTGTTACAAAATGACCCAAACTGGTGCCAATACTCACGAAAGCCAAAGCAGACAACAAACGTGCATGTTATGATACGCTTTATTTCGATTGAAATCCAGTGAGTACAAAGGCTACAGTCGAAGGTGGACAGAGTGTCATGGTGTGAAACTGTAACAGTCTGACAGACACGGTGAATTTGTAGACATTTTGATTCAATATGACATTATAAGTTTACATGTAAAGATAGAGAACTAGAACTTTCAGGTTGTACATGTTTTAATATTTACCGCAATGGAAGACATAGCCGGGCGAAACGAAACAGTGGTAGTTCAGTTATATATATAAAGAACAATATAGACATGTGATTTCTACCGTTAAAATCATTTACTACGGTTGAAATAAGATAAATATTGTTTTCAATAATTATGAAGACACATTCTTGTGCGGTGTGTATTGACAAGGAGATGATTCGACTGCTGCAAATGATATTAATTTTGACTTAATTAATGTTTTACAAGCAGATATAAATTATTATGAATCATTAGGAAGAGTCATTGTTGCCGGAGATTATAATGTGAGGGTATGAAGTAAAAGGAATCATTTACATTGCGATCTAGTTGTAAATGAGATTGACGCAACCGCTTGTATACCTGATAACCAACAGGATAGTGTTTCTTATGCTTATTAGATTTATGGCTCAGTTTTGATTACAATGTGGGTCATACACTAGTCGAAAACTTTAGATTAGGCAATTTTACTGAATATACCTACCATGCAACGTTATTATTTACGGTATGAAGTAGAAAAAACAATTCCTGAGAACGAAAATGGTTATGAACGCATTAGTGTTATATGGAATGAATACGCATTACATATGTTCAATAAGGAACAAAGGAGGGAAAATAGACATTCACTCACAAATGTTAAATTCCACTATAAACATCGATAAAGGAAAAATCCAGCAATTCAATGAACTGAAAAACTTAAGACATACAAAACCGCGAGAATTTGGGAAAAATGAAGAGGCACGTTACTTCAATAATTCTCATTTTTTTATTAGACTGAACCAATATATGACGAATTAGATAAGCGTTTCACTGTACCGAAAGTGGAAGCCGCCAGTCGTTTTCTAAATAAAAAGAAAGTAGTTTCCTATGATAATATTTTGAACGAATATTTCATTGCTGCAAACGAAATATATGCTCGTCATATTTCTAATGGAATTTTTATTCTGGCCTTTGTTGAGGAGAAAAGACAAAAGGTGTTATCATACTGATACATAAAAAAGACATAAACACAGCGTTAACATTTATTATGAATAACACTTGCCAGCACTATGGGCAAACATTTTACAGTAATTTTAAAAGGTATTATCCATTGGTGTGAAAACTATAACGTAAGTATATGAGCTATTCGTATTTAGAAAAGATAAATCAACAGATGATGCTGTTTTTATTTTGCAGAGCATAATAGAAAAAAAAAAGAAATGAAAGACAAACGCTTATTTCATGCCTTCATTGACATTAAGAAAGTTTTTGAATCAATTATGGCTAAACTATGCATCAATGGCAAAATGTTTAGAATAATGAATGCAATGTAGACAATTGTTTAATTGGTGTGATACATATTCTGGGCTATTCAATATAGCAATTGATCTTAAACAAGGAGAAATCGACTCTCCGACAATATGTTCCTTTTTTCCTCACGGAAGGATCTATTTGCAAACAAATATAGAAAATGGAATCTCTTTGAGCGACTTAACGCTTATGCTTCTATTGTTTGCTGATGATATGATAATACAAGGTTCAAAAAATGAAGATCTTCGAAACAGTTTAAATCTTCATACAGTTATTGTTATAAATGGGGATTAGAGGTCAACACAGAGGAGAAGTTGTTGTATATTTCGTAAAAGGAGCAAAATAATGGAACACGATTTATGGACTTATATTGGTAGGACGAATGCCGTAATTGAGGATTTTAACTACCTCGGGGTACTTTTAAACTACACGGGGTCGTTTTTATTAAACCAGTCATTACGTGGTAAAGCCCTCAAGACAATGAACATATTATCAATTTACAAGAGAAAATATCACTGTATCAAAAATGTATGCAATTGTTTGATGAAGTCTAAAGAAATTGAAAGGATTCACGAATAATATTGCAAACAAATGTTTGGTGTAAAACTATAAAACAATACTGCCGCTATTTAGGCGAACTCCATTATTTTTAACAGACATGTAAAACCGATAAAACTATAAAATATTAGTGAAAGTTAGTATTTACTACAGTAACTAATAAAATAAATAATAAAACGATTTACCAAAGTGCATTGTAAAATTGCGAAAAGGAGCTTATAAACCTGGCGTTTAAGATAAAATCGATACTAAGTTCAAACGGTTTATTATACGCATGGAATGATTCCCACTCACTGAACAGTTAGCATTTTCAAGCGGTGTTCAAACAGAGACTTATCGACCCCGTTTTACAAAGCTGGTGGTCGGATATAGAAGCAAATAGTGTTTTAACTTTATGCAAATTAGTAAAGGTTAATTTCGAGTACGAAAACTATTTAAAAGTTATACGTACTAAATCTATGAGGTACTTAATGACGAGGTTGCGACTGTCAGGCCATATTTTAAGAATCCAAACGGGAATATCTGGTAAAGAAACAATTGAACGACACGAACGTGTTTGCCTTTTTTAATAATGACTTTTAAGACGTAGATCAATTTGTTTTAATATGTCAAACATCTAGAGAAATGTAATGTATCAAACGTTTTTATACACAGAGACATGACTTGTTTATTTTTTTTTGTCTCTTCTTCAATCAACAAAACAATAACAAAATAATAGATATAAGTAAATTTCTTTCAGAGACTTTCCATAAATTATAAATAAACATCAAATAAGTGTTCATCCTTCTTTGATATTGAAACTTTATAATTGATATAGAACTTTATAAAAAAAACTTCTTACTCGAAAAATGTGATTGAGAGCTACGTAGATATTAACATTTTGTTATTGTTAAAATGTTTACATTGATTTGTCACGTAGATGTATTGTATATATGTTTTGTATAATGAGAAAACAGTAATGGCTTAAATCAATCACACTTTGTCTTCTTTTACTTCTGTATTTTCTTTATTAATTTCAGACATACGTGTAATCTTCGATGTCAATTCTGGTATCAAAATTAACTATTTGACAAGGTAGTAAGACTGTATTGCGTTTCCATGTTTTGTATCAGACACTTACAATAGCAAAAATATTGTCCATGTATTGGCATACACCTGCTAACATATACATGAAATGCTGCATTAACACTAAGATTGTTAATACGAAATACGATATATACATCAGTTACTCCTGAGAATTGGTATAATTTCTGTTGTATTCCACTGTGGCAAAATCCTAATGTTCAGGTCGGAAATTCTAGCGTAAATTATCATAACTGGGTCTCAAAAGGAATAATATAAGTAAATGATTTAATAAATGAACAGGACTTTTATTCTATAACTGAATTTAGAAACAAATATAATTTAAATTTAAATTGTTTAGAATTTGAAGGTATATATTGATATATATATATATTGGCTTCTTGGAGACGTTATAAAAAAGTTTTATTTTTCCGCTGTTTAGATGTTAATGCCAAAATCCTTCGTCACCATACGTTATCTCAATGATAATGAGAGACAAAAAAGGAAGTCTCTCAATATATAATGTATTTTTAGTTGAAAGAAACATACCTGCTTCAAAAACTAAATGGGAAGAAGAACTCGTATTCGTTTCAGTATGAAATTTTCTAAATTCTATGCACTACCCGTTTTAATTATAAAAGATACAAACTTAGTATGGTTCCAATTTAAAAATTAACCATAGAATTCTAGAAAATAATTCTCTGTTAAAAAAAAAATAAACATAACTGATACGGACCTCTGTACTTTTTGTAATAATGCTACTAAGACGATTTAACACATTTTTATAGACTGTGCGATTACTAAACAATTTTTCATTGCTTTAAGTGAATTTATAAATACTAAGTCGCAATTTATTAAAACAAATTGGACATTGATTTTATTTTTGGAAATAATAAAGTTGGCACTGTTATAAACAAAATACTGTTTTAAGAATATTTACGTAACTTATATTGATATATAAACATTTGACAACTTTTGAGTGGGTTACTTACGTCTCTGCTCCAATGAGACGTGAAAACTACCTCGTGTACAATCTTCGAAATCGTTTTATTATCTTATTATCTTAACATGTCTTTTCCTTACCCTATACCCTAGTCTTTTATACGATATGATAAAGCACGTTCGTTGCATTCGTCCATCATGTCTTACGCAACGGTAGCTTTTTATATTGTACGGCGTTCAGCTTCATAATGGAATGCTCATAATTGAATGCACATTTAAATATCCTCATACTGTTTCAGATGTAAGATTCCAGGATTAGATAACGACACATTTATGGTGCAGGGTTCAGAACACGAATATTTACTGAATAGAAGTATTCCCATCGCCGCAGATCCCACGCTGAAATATGATCGTTGTCATGTGTATCATTTTGACGAGGCTGCCCTGGACGAAGACAACCGGCCAATCAACGGTAGTTCAGTACCGTGTGAAGAATGGGTGTACGATGATAACGTGTTTTACGATACTTTTACTACAAAGGTGACACTTGAACTTGATTTTCAAACTACATATAGTAAATGGTTATCATGTATGATCAATTAAGAACCTAATGGAAAAGGTAACCTTTTTAACTGCAGTGGTGTAGAGTGTGTGTAAGGTGATATCCTGAATTAATAAATATTTTATCGTAAATGAGATACTTAAAAAAATATACCTAACATCAACGCTAATTATTATTTCGTTTAGTTTAATAAATCCCGGTAAGCATCACAGGTAGACATATAAACTGAACGTGACAGTTAACTGCCGCTTTTGTATTTGCATAATCTTCGTCAAACAACTATAGAATAGCGTTATTAAATATGTATACGCCATTACAAGTTTATGTTGGTTTTATATAGACCGATTGCGAAATGGTATACAATTACCTGTGCGCATATGTTTGGCACTTAATGCTTATTTTCTACCTGCAGCACGAGTTTTTATATTTGTTGAGAAACTATATTAAACATGGCAGGTAAGCTATTTAATTCAAGCTTCATGGCCACTTTGACATAACTTTGCATCCACTTGTCGCTATAACTCCTGAGCGTCTGCTGCCAAACTCAATTAACTATACTATAGTTCATTCACTTCTTGGCTAATAGGGCAAAGAAGTCGGTACCAATATTGGATTTTGCAACTTTACCTATTCTAACTGAAGGAAGAGCCCACTTTAATGTAATAAGAACGTGTGGCCCGACCATATTTCATAATGTTATGGAATAAAATAACTAAACCGGTGGACGAACGACGTTCAGTGTACCCATTAAACAAAGTTTAAGCTCCACTGTGGCATCAATTGCCACTGACCGCTAAAGGCGGTGTCCCCTGTTATCTGTTCTTGTCTTTGTGTGTATAGTACTGAAAATAATTAGTCTGTATATTACTTGCGTCGATGCTGTTCTTGTCTGTGTGTGTGTAGTACTGAAAATAATTAATCTGTATATTACTTGCGTCGATGCTGTTCTTGTTTGTGTGTGTATAGTACTGGTTATAATTAGTCTATATATTACTTGCGTCGATGCTGTTCTTGTCTGTGTGTGTATAGTACTGATAATAGTTAGTCTATATATTACTTGCGTCGATGCTGTTCTTGTTTGTGTGTGTATAGTATTGGTTATAATTAGTCTATATATTACTTGCGTCGATGCTGTTCTTGTCTGTGTGTGATTAGTACTGATAATAATTAGTCTGTATATTACTTGCGACGATGCTGTTCTTGTCTGTGTGTGTATAGTACTGATTATAATTAGTCTGTATATTACTTGCGTCGATGCTGTTCTTGTCTGTGTGTGTGTGTAGGACTGATAATAATAAGTCTATATATTACTTGCGTCGATGCTGTTCTTGTGTGTGTGTGTGTGTGTGTGTAGTACTGATTATAATTAGTCTGTTTATTACTTGCGTCGATGCTGTTCTTGTCTGTGTGTGTATAATACTGATAATAATTAGTCTGTATATTACTTGCGACGATGCTGTTCTTGTCTGTGTGTGTATAGTACTGATTATAATTAGTCTGTATATTACTTGCGTCGATGCTGTTCTTGTCTGTGTGTGTGTGTAGGACTGATAATAATAAGTCTATATATTACTTGCGTCGATGCTGTTCTTGTGTGTGTGTGTGTGTGTGTGTGTAGTACTGATTATAATTAGTCTGTTTATTACTTGCGTCGATGCTGTTCTTGTCTGTGTGTGTATAATACTGATAATAATTAGTCTGTATATTACTTGCGACGATGCTGTTCTTGTCTGTGTGTGTATAGTACTGATTATATTTAGTCTGTATATTACTTGCGACGATGCTGTTCTTGTGTGTGTGTGTATAATACTGATAATAATTAGTCTGTATATTACTTGCGACGATGCTGTTCTTGTCTGTGTGTGTATAGTACTGATTATAATTAGTCTGTATATTACTTGCGACGATGCTGTTCTTGTCTGTGTGTGTATAGTACTGATTATAATTAGTCTGTTTATTACTTGCGTCGATGCTGTTCTTGTCTGTGTGTGTATAATACTGATAATAATTAGTCTGTTTATTACTTGCGTCGATGCTGTTCTTGTCTGTGTATGTATAATACTGATAATAATTAGTCTGTATATTACTTGCGACGATGCTGTTCTTGTCTCTGTATGTATAGTACTGATTATAATTAGTCTGTATTATACTTGCATCGATGCTGTTTTTGTCTCTGTGTGTTTAGTACTGATAATAATTAGTCTATATATTACTTGCGTCGATGCTGCTCTTGTCTGTGTGTATAGTTCTGATTACAGTTAGTCTGTATATTACTTGCGTCGATGCTGTTTTTGTCTACGTGTGTTTAGTACTGATTATAATTAGTCTGTATATTACTTGCGTCGATGCCGTTTTTTTTTTGGTGTCTATGTTTATTGAACGCTATGTCTCATCTTGATTGTATGTTTTATATGGTGAGTTTGCAAAAATCCTCCGATAATACATTATTATATTGTTAATATTTATATAATTAAACATCAAATAATAAATGAACAATTATTGGATATACTTCAGGCAAATCTGGTATGTGGTGACGCCCTGAAAACTTCCCATGTACAGATGCTTTTCTTCTTCGGTGTTTTTGTCGGCGACATGGTGCTAGGACTGATCGGTGACATGTTAGTGGCATTCGTTATATTATTAACTTAAGTGTTTATTTTTATGTTCATTTACTTTTCATGCTTTAACTTTTTTATGATTGGTGTTGTTATACGCATATATTAATACTGTTTTATAATAACAAAAAGTGCAAATATGTATACAGGATTTGAACAGGTAATGAGTGTACATATAGTTACCTTACCGGTTGATTTATTGTACACATACATTATTATATCAGTTTACAAGCACCAACTCATGAATAAAAGCAAAATTTCTATGATGAACTATTATACCAATTAACAGCAGTGACGTTTTAAAAACATTTGACAACAGCATACCACGTTGGCTTATGAAATGTCCGAATATCAATAAAATTATTGTCTAACACTTACATATCTTTTAACTTCCCTTAAATCCATTTAAATGACTGCATATCACTTCAAAACTATTAAAACAATTAAAGTTCTATAAACATGTCATTGTTATCATGTGTTTTAGGCTCGGACGTAAGAAAGCCTTGTATCTTGGACTAATAACACTTATAGTGACGTCAGTGAGTGTGACATGGGCTCCCGAGTTCTACTCGTTTGCTGTATTTCAATTTTTAATCGGAGCCAGCGCACACGGTGCATTTCTGTGTATGGCTGTGATAAGTAAGTAAGGCAATGTATGTTGTTAAACACAATGTATAATGCTAATTTAACAATGATAATAAGGAGGTCGATTTTGCGAAAATAATGATATGACAAGAGTGTCAAGGAATTCATTACTTGTAATGCTTATCAATTTATCTTATTTGAAGTGTTCAAGTAATTCATTTCTCTTTCCAGTGCTTTTTTCCTTTAAATATTACGCATTTTAGTTGAGGGTGTGGGGGTCAGATTTTAAAGTCATCACTTCCTTATGGCAGTGATTGATAGACATATCAACATTGACAGGAATCTAAGAAAATACAAATTTCGGTTATTGAATACAATTCCTTTTCTTTTATCAATGTTATGCATACGATTATTTGCTGAATTTATTTTAAACGAGACTGGTTATATAAATTATATACCATTTTGTCTTCAAAGATGCAAATACAGTCATTTCTTTTGCTTAGTTTTTGTGTAAAGTTTTTGATAATGAGAAGGTCAGTATTAGTATTGTGTCACTCTTGTGTTATGTCACTTTGAATTGTGCTGTAATATAGACATATATTATGAAAAGTAATAAAAACCATGACACTTGAAAAAAACTTTGCTGTTCAGGACAATTTTCTCAAATAATCGTCATTAGAATACAAATCAAAAGCAAGTAATCCCAGAAAGTGATTATACCAGTAGGAAAAATAATGATTGTTCAAATAATGTAAATATAATTTGTAAACATATAAGAATGGAATAAGTCAATTGGAAATAATGTCTATTTAATAAGATCGAAAGGAAACTAGTACCAATCAATGAAATACTGCGCAATGTCTGGCTGTTTATGTATCACTACACAAAAACGCCCCTTTTTTCCCAAGGTAGCAAAATTCTTACTCATAATAGGCCTATGTACTTTGGTTATGAAATATTTTCAAAATGGTTCATAGTGGCTGTGATTTCTTGCTGCAGATGAGTAGAGCAAAAGTTGGAATAGCATATACAGCAATAAGACATCACTGGTGTTCAAAATGTGACTTTTTATAGGATTTCAACATATGCATGTATTTATGAGAATTTGAGGATTTTTTTTTCAAAAATGCTCAGGGTGTCACTGCACCCTCTTTAAAAAAAACAACGTGGACAACCTACCAGTTATTGTGCATTTTTATGTGTGTGTACATTCCTGCTATGAAAAAAAATACTTAAAAAAATATTCTATGTGGATTTCTTTTTTACCAGTGAAATCCTAGACCTTATTTTATATAGAACAAAAAACAAAATTCAACTGTGTAGTGAGACCTTAATGTCCTATACATACGTTCAAACATACATACGCTCATAAAAACGCAACACATGAAGAGATGCGGAAACACAACATATTAAGCACGAGTGTGTATATCCATATCCTACAGTTATCATGTTCTGTTGATAGTATTGTTAGTTTATTGAAAATGTTGCAAAATAATTTGGTACCTCTTGCATTGGTATCACTTTTACATTTCCAAGCATGTCCTCTCTAAACCCTTTTTGCATTTTCATTATATCTTCCTGTGTTGCCTTTTCACATACCTTGAGTGTATATAAACACGTTTACACTCTCGGGAAAAACACTTCAAAACCGATATCTTCTTAAAACTACTGAAACGTTTTTGAAGACTACACCTCCACCTATTGAAATTATTTTTCCTTCAAGTTGTTGTTTAGTAATTGATTATTTTTTTGTTAATATCTTTTTCTGAATCCTTGGAATCATGGAACTCGTTCAGTATTGATCGAAAATTTGAAACCGCTTTAGCCGGTGCTAGGGCATGAGGGGTGTTGTTTAAATATCAATTAACATGTTAACTAATGTGTAGTGAATCAGGGCCAGTGCAATCCGATCCATTTAGGTAAAGTGTGTGCGTCACCTTTTCCTGGTCATAACCGTCCGCCTGTTTCTAAAAGAGTGACTTGATTTAAACACTTCGTGTATATCTTTGAAAGGTTATGAGGGTTGGACGATGATGTGTCCTCTGAAAAGCAAGTAGAAGAAACAGGTCAAAAACCCAGTTATACTCAAAGTAGTCAATAGAACATCTACATGAAAGGGTTCGTGCGTAATTTTCAGGGAGGTAATGAAAATAGCTTGATTGAGCTGTTTACAAGTAAGAAGTTCCATTTAAGTCACGGTGAAATATTATTGTTCGTGATGTGGGGGTTCATAAACTGGACATTTCCGCTGGTCAGATCAGACTAGAGAGACGGAGAGACTCTTGTGAGAGCACATGGAGTGGGTCACATACAGAGAAAGAGCACACACGTCTGCCGCTAAGCCACTTGCTATCTGTTGCTAAGAATTAAAAATACATTTTTTTTAAACCAAGTGTTTGTTTTGAGTATTGCCATAGTAGCACAGTGTTACATATTTCATAAGCCCCCGTGTATATATTGAACAAAAACTATTGTGTTGCTTTCTTTTCTTAGACGATTGCAACGGATCAGATTTGATAATTGTATTTCCTTGTTAACTTAAGGGTAGGGATTTGATTTAGATTTTTTGAACAGAGAACATTTTGCCATTTAGTAATACATTGCATAAGCAGTATCTGGTCATTTTAACAAATCATTTACATCTTATATAGGCTTAGAAATAGTTGGTCCATCGAAGCGAGTGTGGACTGGTATGCTGATCCAAGTATTTTTTGCTGTCGGTGTATGCTACCTGGCCCTTATGGCGTTCCTTATCCGCCGGTGGTCCTGGATTAACCTGTCTGTTGCTATACCGTGTGTGACGTATCTCACGTATTGGTGGTAAGTATGTGACGTATGTACACGTCATGTTACAACTGGACCGAAAAACTGATATTCGTCTAAATACATTGTGATGAGTGTTTTATATACTACTCTCTATTGAATATTGCTTAATTTACTTAACTACTGCATTCATATCTAACTGTAATACTAGTATGTTTACTTTAGAATGAACACATTAATTCAATATTATTACAGAAACTATTATATCTATACAGAGAATATATTAGACAAATGTCTAGTTATGTAATTCATTTAACGAGTTTACAAACATTATAGAACATGGGCTCTGTCGAGCATTATATTACCCTTTCCAACGAGTTTTATACATTTCATGTTATTATATATAATTTATTATTTCTATCAAAATAAATCTGCATTTATTCTTCCACGGTTCCTTTAATATGACATTTTAAACACGTCTGTGTACTGCAGTGCAAAATAATTCTACGAATAAAACTAGTTAACGCATAACCATGCAAAAACATACACATTGGCAAAGCTGAGTGGAGTGTAGCGCAAATAACCCTATTATATATTGCTCTTCGTTATGTAATTTTATTAGAAAAAACATGTTAGTTAGATTAAGTATTCTTCATACTACAATACAGGTGGATTCCGGAATCACCACGTTGGTTGCTGAGTAAGGGCAAACATGATGAGTCCGTGGAATTCATCCGTAAAGCTGCCAAAGTGAACAAAGTGCATATTCCGGAACATATGTTCGATAACGAGGCTCCTGTGTCGAAAGGTCCAACAGGTCGGATATGGCACGTGTTCAGAAGTCCAGTTCTCCTGAGAAGAACCATGATATTCTTTTTTAATTGGTATGCTTGTACTGTGTTGTCGTTACTGAATTACTGTTTAATGTTTTAACCAATTTTGGAATGGTGTGAATCATGTGCACTTTTTTTTTACTTTAGAGGGAGTGGGGGTGGGGGTGGAATCCGCACATTTTCAATAGGATATGTTATAATAGTAAACAAATATGACGTAATGATTTATTTCTGATTTTAGTGAAAAATAAATATAGCTGATCGATACCCCTCAATGAAATAATTATTAATTTTGCATTGTTCTCCATATATGTATAAAGAATTCTCCTTCCGGGATTCTCTGAAAACATTACCATTGCTTATTAAAATCGGACTCGATTTTGATTACATATCGGTTCAGTTCTCGCACCCATTTGTGTAGTACCACATGTGCATGATTTAGAAATATCCATAATTCTGTTAGTATATTATTTGTAAAGAATTACAATACAGGGTCGTCATATTTAAGTTATTTGTACTGAGATGAAATTGTTCTGTTAGAACTGTGATTGAAAACAAAATAATTAACTAAATGATTTGGTATTAAACATAGTGCAGTATGTGCTGTCTTACAATAACATAAATCATGCACAAATGCAAATAATAAAAAAAAGTATATGTTCGTTGTTATGCGAAATTATTGAATGTATTGTCATTGGTTGTTATGCATTTGAGAGTACTTAATGATAACATTATGATCGTAACAGAACATAACATTTTAAACATTAACATCGCAAGCACGAACTGTGTTTCGAAGTTTGTCACTATTATATTCAGTGTTGGTTAGTTGCTATATACAGTGTTGGTTAGTTGCTATATACAGTGCTTGCTAGTTGCTATATACAGTGTTGGTTAGTTGCTATATACAGCGCTGGCTAGTTGTTATATACAGTGTTGGTTAGTTACTATATACAGTGCTGGCTAGTTGCTATATACAGTGTTGGTTAGTTGCTATATACAGTGCTGGCCAGTTGCCATATACAGTGCTGGCTAGTTGCTATAAACAGTGTTGGTTTGTTGTTCTATACAGTGTTGGTTAGTTGCTATATACTGTGTTGGTTAGTTGCTATATACAGTGCTGGCTAGTTGCTATTATGCAATTGATAGTCAACGTTTACTCTTTACACCAGGATGATTGTCAGTATGACGTATTATGGCGTCACAATGAACGCAGGAAACATGGCCGGCGATTTTTACCTCAACTTCCTTTTAATGGGTCTAGCAGAAATTCTCGGGCTTTTTATTGGTTTGGGTCTTCTGGATAGAATCGGACGTCGGTGGTCTAACGCAGGATCAATGATAGTTGGTGGCCTTGCTTGTCTGGCTACTGTTCCAACTGTGCTACTTACCAATGCTAGTAAGTATATATATGTGTATAGATACGGTAATGCAGCATCCGTTTTGTAAAGAATTATTCAATAAAGAAAATATATATTAGACTGGAGACTGATGTAGCAGTATAATGACACATTCATCAAAACAACATAACCATTGTCAATACACCTGTGTACTACTCATACTTGATACAATACATGTATACAGAATAAGTTTAAACAGGGGTCATCACCTTCATCTGCCAAGTGTTAATGGCCACATATTATATGATTGTAATTATTCAAAACGTACATCTTCGTGACATAGATCGGCTTAGTATACCCCCATAATTCCAGATGTCTGTGATGTTAATGTAGGCTAACATAATTACTGTTAGTCTCATTATCTTTTCCAACTTTGATTAAAAGTAACACTGACAGATGTTTTCTCATCAGCGTTTTCCCGTTTTAATTCAAAGTAAGATTGGCAATGTTGTTCACTATTTTTATCTTATTTTTTTTAGAGTTTAATTAAAATTACAGTGACAGTATCGTTTCGTTGATTATCTTTCCATCTTGTCTTATCGTATTAGCAAAAATCAAAACTAGCTGCTGGCTGAAAATGGGTCCCAAACAATAGTCATTTTGATTACATTTGTTTTTTTCAAGATAATTTACCTGAAAGGTAGTCATTTTTTCGAACACTTCATCAGTCTAACTAAATAGATTATCATATATCTCATCATTCGTCATTTTATGGAAAAATACGATCAACATATCACTCATGATTGTATTCAAACATTAGTTAATATTCTAGCCACGTGCTACATGTGACTTCACATGCATAATAATCATGTTATCTAGTTTTGATCACAAATTGTTTACACGGAGTATCTCATTGTCGTCCTTTGTACTAAGATAATGACACTGCTGATATAATGGCATAAATGATATGCAAGGCACGATATATAAAGTGTTATGTATTATCGGCATGAGACTTAATACAATAAACAAGTGAATAATTGCGTGCATTCACTGTCTATTTCTTGGCCTACAGGATTTTCTATTTAATCAATGCGCATTCCTATTATTTGCAGATTTACAGCCACTTACAATTGCTCTTGCTGTTATCGGAAAAGCTGGGGCAGCATCGGCGTTTGGTATAGTATACATATTTACTGCGGAACTTCTACCAACTGTTGTGCGGAACGCCGCCATGGGGTCATGCTCTTGTGCAGCACGTATTGGTGGTATGTTGGCACCATATATAGCGAAATCGGTGGGTGTAACATCATCATAAATAAATTATCTCTGTGCAACTTACAGAAATAAACAACTGTTTGATTAGGACCTTTATTTAAGCGTCATCTTTACATACTGTACGAAATAATGAAACCACGATGACGATGGAATAATGTAACGATGGTTGACACGATGGAGACAAAAAATCAACATCTTGGCTTAGTAACATAGGTATCGTGGCAAGTAGCGAAATTTGAAACTGGCCTAATCCGGACACTACATGAAACTTATTAATGTAAATTTATTCAAAGCACACATTACAATGTTAAACGTACCTTTATTAAGTACTACGTTGAAATGTTTGCACTGAGCTAATATATAAAGATAGCATGTCTTAAAGTGTAGAAATATAGCTATGTTATGACCGTGTCGTCTAAGTTTTTGTTTATGTTTTTAAAAAGTTTGAATAAAATGTTCGCATCGCTTTAACATCATTTTAAATATTTGGCCATATCGGTTTCAGACTGTATTAAGCTCACAGCTCGAGTCTGTTTCCTTTATAAAACAAGTACTGAGTGTTTTTTAAAGGTCATCGGGTCGAGTGTTGGATCGAATCCACGACCTCTGGTGTGAGAGGTCAATATTCCGTCCACAATACTAAGTCTCGCTTCTATCAAGTTGCTGCTTCCTAAATACATGTTAAAAATACAGATTATATTTTAGATGATTTTATAAGATTATTATATATACATACAATGTATGAATATGCTACATGGAACAGATTATGCTTACTATAGCTCAATGAAAAATATGTATTTAGAATAAAAGCTATTTCATCTATTTCGAAAGACATTAAATTCATTAAAATTTCAGATCAAACACCTATTATAGTTTTGCTCTAATGGTTTGTTTTTTTTTTGGAGTGGGGTGGTGGGGGGGGGGGGGGGGGGGGGGGGCGCTATCTTTTTTAACATTTATTTAGTTATATTACAACGGTCAGTGCACCATATAACTTTTGCAGTGTAACTAGTACTAAAAACATTATATATCTGCAAGTTACTGACTACTTCCCCATATAATCATAGATGGGATATTCATGGCCATTCATCACAAAGATTGTGTGCGCGAACTCTATATTTGTCTTCAAATCTCATAATAAATATAATATACACTATCAATATAAATAGCCAAAATATGTAAATATGATGATATTAATACATTTGATTTTGGTTTATTCACATTTTACATATATTCAGTGACAAAATAGCTCTTTTTCTAAAAAATGACAGATTTTCTTTCAACAAAATATATTTAGTTTTATATCATTTTATTAAACCTATTACATACAAGTATATGAACAATAAAAATTCAATAACATATATATATAGGGAAAATTGGTCGGGCTACAAGTGTTAACAACGTTCGTAACAGCCCTACTCAAAGAGAAAATAACATTTAAATGTTCACATTTTTCTATACTTTACAAAAATTAATAATTAGTGTTTGGTATCAGACTTTATCACATTTTAAGACAATTTACACATTTTTATCGTTCTCAAATTTGGTTCGGTGCTAATTTATTGATATTTTTGCTGCTGAAACTAGATAGGGGTAAAAACTGCTGAAAGTTGCAAATTAGCAAATCATGGATCAAATAAGAGCATTAAGGCATTTTTATCAGACATTTACACGGGTTAATTATCATTTTAATATCATGTATGGACACATCTTCTTGGGAGTTTTAAAGCATCGACATAACACTAAGTGTAGGTCAATGCTAGCGGGCTGGGCCTAATTAGTTCAGTCGGTAACGCGTCTAACAATCAATCCAGTGGTCAGAGTTCGAATCCACGCCCGGCAACAGTCTCCGTAATGTTTGATATACGGCATTGCGTCTCATTATCATTCGTATCTCATCGCTGATTCAAATGGGAAAGATACTTGCGGAGATGGGATGTGCTCGAGTACTGGTTAATC
This sequence comes from Panopea generosa, assembly GCA_029582155.1. Lineage (NCBI taxonomy): Eukaryota > Metazoa > Mollusca > Bivalvia > Adapedonta > Hiatellidae > Panopea > Panopea generosa. Next base: position 33,496,152 of record CM055898.1, on the reverse strand, counting down.
TTTCAGGATCCGAGGAAACAGTGGTTATGTTAACTGATCGTCTGTTAGCCCTTGATGGCATAAAACTGACTCTATATATTCAATCAATCAATCAATTCTAGCGTCAGTAACGGATAGTCTACAGGTCCTAGGACGGTCGGTGATACCACTAGTAATTGACTTGAAAAGTAGACGCACAATAGTGTTCCTATGACAATTCAAATCTACATGCGTTACAGCCTCGATTCCTTTATCTGGATCAAGTTTTGTCGTTATCTTCGTATAAAAAAAGTGGAAGTCGTCTGAAGTGTTTGTAATCAAACCGGCAAGGGCCGACATGTGTTTTACCACGTGTTGCACAATTTCTGGGAAAAATGGAATCGCTTTACAGTTTAAATTAACATTTTGGCCCAACAGTTTATGTTTGATTGTTGGAGAATACTTATCATTCGTACACAGGAGTCAAAATTTAAAATCATCAGACTGTTTAAATCAGAGATATTGAGAAATCAAATGTGCACACTTCTTTGCCATCTAAATAAAAAAAGGTACCTGCTTATGACATACACTAAAGGGTTTTCATGAGCAGATGTATAATATATCTGAAATAATCAAACTTCATATCAACAATTGATCTGAGGCGAGCTGTCAATCAAACTATCGATTATCCAATCAGCGATCGATATTGGGTGCTACGCGGCCATTTTCCTAAGACAAGCTAACGGTCTCTAAGTAAACACTACATTGTATTACATTGTATTAAACAACATTGCATGGTTCTCGCCTCAGGTCAATACCAGGAGCAGCTAGTGGACATCGACACTTTTCTTTCGTTTGTTATTTAAGATGTAACACATTATATTTTACTTCTAGGGAGAATTGATAGGAGGAAAGTTTGGTCAAGTGGAACCTTTGGTCATATTTGGAGCGTTGTCCATTATAGCAGGATTGCTTTTGTTACTTCTACCCGAAACTCTTCACCAACAGTTACCCGACACAATCGAGGAAGGAGAGCAATTTGGAAGGTATGTTTATAATCGCACTGTTGTGGTGAATATGTCCTTTGAATGCAACATTCCGTCAGCCAGCATTCAAATTGACACCAAGGTTAGCATGTTAAACGCATACGTTTTTAATAAATGTGCTGGATATAATATCAATTATTAATATATATATTTGTTTATTATACAATTCATTACGTAGGCTGCAAGAACGATTCGTTTCAATTAAAGTAGGAACGATAGTAATAGTTTTTGAACTGAAACACTTTTATCAATATATATTGTTTTCCAAATATAACCATATCGTCTCCGACTTTAAAACATTCATACGATGCTGTTACTTTTGTTGATAATTTGCTCTTGTTACAATATGGTTTGTCTACGCTGTAAAATAATTTATTTTTTCATTGTGTCTTTCTGTAGATAAGAGTATCACACTCCAAAGAATGTAACATGAATGTTATACATATGTAAATGACGTAGTCAAGATAAATATAGATTGAAGCGAACAGTTTTCGAACTAGAACACATTCTAAGTGATACAGTTTATGTTTTAGTTTTTAGGTCATGCACGATCTTATTTAAGCGCCGTGGTTGTTCACATTGATTGATTAAATATTTAGCGTCATTTTTATGCCATCGAAGGCTAACAGACGATCAGTTAACCTAACCACTGTTTCCTGGGATTAACCAGTACTCGAGCACGACCCATCTCCGCAAGTAACTGATAACTTTCCCACTTGAATCAGTGGTGAAAGATGAATGCTTATGAGACACAATGTCGTATATCAATCATCACGGAGACTGTTGCCGGGCGGGGATTCGACCTCACGACCCCTGGATTAATAGTCAGACGCGTAACCGACTGAGCTAATCTGGCCCGGTGTTCAGTATATAGTTTTACCATTTATAAATACAATGTACTCTAAGTGTAGACAATTTATTCTTGCAATTAAAAAATGAAAATATGTCTAAAATGCAACGATCTCAAGAGGGCTACATATATCAAAGTACAAATGCGGTTTTCCTGTACATAACATAATCAAACACTAACAAGTTGATGTTTTCCTTTTCAGGAAAAGAAGACCTATTGAGTGTAAAGATATCGAGACGCCATTTATTGCAGGGACAGCATCGGTTTTATAAAATACCTTCGTCTGACTATAATACCTATAAAATATAATACACACTCAATATCGTGTCTAATGAACATAAAAACGTTCATACTAGACGTCACATCCATATTTAACTCATGAACATTTTTTTAAAAACATGAACATTTTTTTAAAAAAAGAACCTGTCAGCTATTTTAATTGTGTACTATGATTCCAATGAATCGTTTTCTTAGATTACTGTTTAAAAATGAATGTTACACTCTATGTGATTTAGACAAATAACGTATGTGTGCATCAACCTGATCATGTGTATCAAGGGTATGTTGTCGCTTACTCGTACATGGGTGATTGTATGGTCTACTATGTATCATCTCATAATAAAAAAATGAATAATGTACCGCAGTTGTAATGTATGCTTACAATAACAAGAGGAGGAGTCTTGGATGACAGTAACAATAAGCTTGCATTTATTTTTCTAGAAACGTATAGAGCCATATTCAGTACTTATTTTACTTTTCTCTTCATTTAATCTATATTCAAAATTTATGTATATGTCAATTTATGTATACAAATGTATTATTTAATTGCATTCAATTTAATGTTTTAACATTTCAAGGAACTTTACATATATTCAATAGTAATATGTGCATTTTTGTCTTTTTTTTTAAATAGTATTTCCGTTTCTGATCATTTCTTTTTTTTTTGGGGGGGGGGGGGGGGGGGGGGGGGATATTAATGTAATTAATTGTGAACTATATGTGTTTATACTTAATATTTGTTACCAATGTTGCACGTTGTGTATCATATCCGGCATTCAATAAAAGATTGATACGGAGCTGAAAACCAGCATTCGAACAAAATGGTTGTCAAATACAGGAGTGTTCACATTCTCCAAACCGGAAGTAGAGTGAACCAGTACGTGGAGTTGGTTTCAATCATGTTCATGTTATGGTTTCCACACTGTATAAATACATGTTTATGAGGTGTAATATACATATATGCTTAATTCAAGCATAATACAATGACTAAAATGTGCAACTTCGATTAGATTATATGTTTTAAGTACATTGTATGTATCGAACCATTGAGCAATTTACTGTCTTTAAAATAGTTCGGGACTTAACTTGGCTAACTCCCAAAGCCTCAACTCTGGATGCTGCTGAATAATTGTCCTTAAGTCCCATCTCTCGGTGTGTTCTTAATTATTATTTTCTTGGTTATCTGTTTTTTGTAAAACTAACGAGAGTATCTGCGTATGGCATCATTTTTTCATATATATCTACCTGATCACGGGTCGGTGTTGTACAGAACATGCATTATGCACAATAACACCTTGGCATACACAATGTATCCCCATTATAGCACGTCATACTTTTGACCTTCGAAGTGTTGTTTTCATGAAGATCTTTTTTCTAAATAATACTGAGATATGGTATTTAATTTTTAACTTTATATATTGCAACTATATAAAGTTTGTTTTTAAGTATTTAGTTTGTTTTTAGTACTTAAAAACATACTTTATATAGCTGCAATATATTCAGTAAAAAAAATATTTATCAAAAAATATTATGTTTGATTTTAGTAGCCGGGCCCGATTAGCTCAGTCGGTTACGCGTCTGACTATCAATCCAGGTGTCGTGAGGTCGAATCCCCGCTCGGCAACAGTCTCCGTGATGATTGATATACGACATTGTGTCTCATTATTATTCGTCTCCCTCCGCTGATTCAAGTGGGAACGTTATCAGTTACTTGCGGAGATGGTGTGTGCTCGGGTACTGGTTAATCCCAGGAAAATGTGGTTAGGTTAACTGATCGTCTGTTAGCCCTCGATGACATAAAAATGACGCTAAATATTCAATCAATCAATCAATTGTTTTTAGTATAAAAATCGTTGTGTAAATCGGTGTGATTGATAAATACACTGGGACTTTTGCGCTACTGTAAAAATAAAACGAAATAGATTACCTATCACCATGAATTGTGAAAAATGAGATAAGCACTTTTCACCACTGATAATGTATGCTGCGTGCTTGAATAGTGATGTACCTAAATGAAGGTAGTCAGAAAAAGGTTAGCTCAGTCGGTAGCGCGTCTGTTCGAATCCCCTCCCGGCCATGATATCCGTGATGATTGATATACGTCATTGCATTTCACTACCAGTCGTCTCTCGGCGCTGATTCAAGTGAGAAGTCATCAGTTACTTGCGGAGATCGGTGTGCTACAGTACTGGTTAAATATCCAGTATCCTAGAAAATAGTACGTTAACTTATCGTCTGTTAGCACTCGATGGAAAAAAATGAAGTTAACTATTTAAACATACAAAATATAGGTTATTCACAACACATATATTAAACTTTCATATGCGCAATATGTCAGAATTAACACATTAACACAGTTATTACTGTATGGCTGCATGCAGTATCTACGCCCACAGCCAAGTCTATAAAAACTATCTGTGTAAGTAGTACATCGAACAAACATCAACGTGCACTTGAATGACATTAAGCCGTCTAAATACCGTATAAATCACTTGTTGGAATTCATAAAAAAGTTCAGTTACTAATGATATAAATAACTGCCTGTGTACAAAAAATAACGTTATTTTATGCTTTTTGATGGATTGTAAATATTTCTCAGTGGATTAATAATGGTTTTCCACTGTTTATGAAAAAAAAGTGTTTTTGCATACCTCTCACCGCATACCTCTCAAGACGTGTGTTCGAGACCATTGTCAATGTGATATTTCGCTGTATAGCTCCCAGGTAACGAAACATGAAAATGTATTGTTTCTTTTATTTTTGCTACTTTCTTAGTCAAGAAAAAAAAATACTTCGCAGCACGATGACAGAACACACTTCATTACACCCAATGGTGCGAATGATTCGCTTCATTTTTCTATTACTCATGGTATTTTCGCACAAGGCTTGAATGTGGCACATGTGGCGTGAAACATACCTTACTTTCTCTAACAATGAATCAATATATAAATAACTCAAGTTTATAGGCTTAACCTTAATATATTGCCTGCGATTGTAGTCAATAATTGGAATGTATTTGTGTGTGAATTTAAATAGAAAGTTTACTTATCAACAAAAGTTTAAAAAAAATAGGATCGCAAAATATTGACAAAGAACTAATATAAGTTTACTACATTCTTCCATTTAAGTTTTAATAGCTTATACAACTAATCAACAGTATGGTTATATAAAAACTAAAACATGTATATGTAAATCTGGTCGAAACAATATTATTGAATTTAAAATTGAAATGAATGCTTAGCGTAAATTATAAAATAAAGGATCAATTTAATTCATTTAAATTACAATGTACACAAAAACTCACCAAGTCGGCGAGTTTGTATTTTTTTAATAAATGAAAATCGGATTTTGAATATATATTAGATAAAATATAAATATATTAGATATGCGTATAACTGAAATGATACAAAGGCAGTATCTAACGAAATATCTTAAAATTATATTTAAAATAAATACAAAACACCTCATTATCTTTGATAGTTAAAAGACAAATGATCGACAAAAAATTATTTTTTATCGAAATGGTTAAGTTGAAAAGCAATCCCCCTTCTAACCTATATACTGCTTGAAGACATTCAACTCATTATCCGAACTAACTTTTTACAAATGCCACAATAATAATAATGTATTCACTATGACAGATAAAATTAAAATAAAATGTAAGTCTATGTAAGTCTAACATGGGCTGCGTTCAGCACTGTTAAATAGTAAACATATTTAATGCCTGGTTCCCTAAAATGATTGCGTACTGTATGTTATTTGAAGTGTCCAGAAAAATGTGTTTTTCAAATATTTTTATTTTGGCATGTTTGATGAGCGATGATAATAACATATGCATGCTATATAGGGAAAAAAACTTTTTGTTAATTTTTTAAATTTTGAAAAGAAACCTGATATATTTCGTTTAAGTTACGTTTGTAAATACATTTTTAGCTAAATAAACACAGAATTCACTACTTAAAACAACAGTTTTTGCTTCGACGTTATTTAGATTCGGTACTTTTTTCATTTGTCCTAATCGATAATTCCTTTGTAAACATATCTATTTACTGATTATGAAGTATAAACTGTTTAAACAAAACCAAACACAAGTGTCAAACCCACTTTTCTAACAATATAATTCTTTGATTTTAAAATGTGTTTACTAAGTTAAAACACGGGTTTATATAAATACAAAGCGCGGGCGATATACCATATCAAACGTCAGGTGATCAAAAACATAGGATTGGACATGTTACTAAGTGCTCTAGTGAGTTACATACCAACAACCAAAATTATTTTAATGCCAGTGAGTGGTTGAACTTTAGGCTGAACACTAATTTAGTAAGTGTATTCAATTTAGTATTCATTTGTTTAACAAAATACAATCTCAGAACATAGCAATGGCAGAGAGTATGTGGTTCATTTCGTAAAAACTGGACTTAAGAAACATTTATGTACGTATTGAACACTAATATATATAGGTCAATGTAAATTACAACTGACTACTGGAAATAGCATCATTCTTAGAGTGTATACGCTGTTGAGGCATCATTGTGTATTAGATCTAGATTATTTAGTGATATGAAAATGAATCGATCTCACTCATAGCGTTGGTATCATGTCGAGGTTGCCTTTTAGGACCCTTGCCTGAACTCGAAATAAAACAGTACTACATTAAATAGAAAGACGGCAAAAGCTTTTTCGCAATAAATCACTTCAAATAAATGTGAAATTGCCCTTTGCCTTTAAAGCAACATTTATTAGATTTTGTCCTTTTCAACATAAATTTTATATTTTGAGAAAGGGCAATACTGTCAATAACGGAACAGAATACCATCGTGGATATGGAGCATAGTTCTTTGTACCAATACAATATGTTGTGTTCCAAACAATGTACTAGTAACGGTTGTCAACGGTTCAGACATCCTTGGTTTCGTCATTTTTATTGTCGTTGACAAACGGTATCTCAATCTCTTTAATATTTGGCTGTAAATTTTTCCTGTCGATAAAAAATACTATTTTAATACGTTGACATATTAAAAACCATTGTCCTAGTTGCTCATTCGCATTTAGTAGATTTATACTTTTTTCAACACATTATATACAGTACATAAAATTCTGTCTTGGTTTATCGTAAGTGTCATATCTAGATTTGAAACAGTGCATCTAATAGCGGGTTTTAAGGCGTTAGATATATCATAAATTTGCCAATGGCTATTAAGTTATGAGCACTTCGCATATTTTTACACACGAACGTTAAATTACTACAAAAGGACAACCCTTGAATCATGGTGTTTTATCATAATTCAGTAAAAAGGGCTGTGTTAGCAGCACGGAAGAGCTGAGTAATCGCTTTTCCATTAGGTAAAGGTAAACTAGCTCTTTCAGCTGACATATTTTTTTCTGATGTCAAAACTTTTGAAAATAAATCTAACTAAAACAATAAGTCTATTTTCTTATTACAACACCAAACTTTTCATAAATGACTTTTGGTAAAGTTAAAATGCAATATATATAAATATCCATAAATAATGGCCAGTGTTTTTTCAGACCAGTTTGAATAAAAACGACATATTTTTTAAAGTTATGTCAAAAGTCTTCATTTTAATTACTTCGCTGGAAAAGTGTGTATGAAATCCAATCAACTTCAATGTATACCCTTAATTTGTAAAATTTCAGATGTAAAGTTGTTATGACTAATCTGTTACCGTTATATACTTAACCTGTGAGTTAATCACAGACATATCCGTATCTGCTTTTTTGTCATTGATTACACTAGCTAGGAATTGACATACACGTACCTTCCAAACTGTTCCCCTTCCTTTATGGTATCCGGGAGCTTTAGGTTAAGCGTTTCTGGTAATAAAAATAGTAATAATCCCGCAACTATGGAAAGCGCTCCAAACACCACCAAAGGCTCAATCTGACCAAACCGACCTCCGATCAACTCACCCTGAAACATTGGACGAATCAAAAGATGAAGAGGTAACGTGTATCAATACAAAACATTGTAAGTTGAACATTCGTTTTTTATATATATCAAGATTGTATTATATATATTAACTGTATTAATACTGTTTTGTAGGTTGTGATCATTGAGAGCTATTTTTCTTGTGTCATTACTTTTATATCACAATTGTTTCACGAACCTGTAGGACAATTTGTATGTTGAAAATATATGTGAAAAAAAATGAATGTAAAACAAAATCATTACATATCCACGGGTCTGTTAACGTAAATATACTACATTTCAAACGTCTAGGCAATGTCAGTTAAACATAGTTTGACGTTAATAGTACCATAGAGTAAATTTCGTCTGGACCCTAAATTGAAACAGAAATACGCGTCTGCGATAAAAAAAAAAAAACCAATCATTTCTATGACTGGCACACACGAAGTAAATATTGAGCCCACCTGTTAGGTTATATGTGGGGCCGTTTTACTATTCAACCATACTAAGTGATATTTTTTATTCGAAATGCACTTGTGATATCACTTGTTCGAATAAATGATATCTCTTATTTAAATAGGTGAAATAACTTATTTGAAATGAATAAGTGATATCACTTATTCAAATAGGTGATATTACTTGTTCGAATAAGTGATATCACCTATTCGAAGTGAATAAGTGTTATCACATTTGAATAGGTGATATCACTTATTCGATTTATCGAGCAGGTAAACAAATGGTCCCTGCAACAATGCTTAAGCAGTGAATATATGATAAAAATGATTATGCAGATATATGATAAAAATGGTTCAGGCGCCAAAAACAATGTTTGACTAATTGATTAAAGAATAACCCAATGTATATACAGTATAACTATAAAAAATATTATGTTGAATGTAGAATACACCATTTATATATTTTACATTCAGAATAATATTTATTATATAACAAATTATTACACATTTTTTTTGCATTACATATATTTCATTTTAGTGTCGATATATCGACGAATATTCGAATAAGTGATATCACTTATTATGGTTAAGTAGTAAAACGGCACCCCATAAGACGTATGTTAGATATTCCAATTCGGGAAAAAACCATTTCGTCGAACCATGCGGTTTTCATAAAATCCGTAAATCGTATTCATCAATTAATCAAATTAATCCCTACCTACTCACCGATTTTGCTATATATGGAGCTAACATACCGCCTACTCGAGCAGCACAAGAGCACGTCCCCATTGCAGAATTTCGTATAACTGTTGGTAGAAGTTCCGCAGTAAATATGTATACTATACCAAACGCCGATGCAGCTCCTGCCTTTCCAATGAGCGCAAGTGTTAAGGTCAATGGTTGTAATTCTGTGAATATATTCATGTGCAAACTACAGTGAATGCAAACATTAGATATTTATTGTACAAGAGTTTTAATCTCCCTTTCATGTAATTATTAATTTAAAACAATTCCATTGGAAAGCGCGTTTTTTTAGGCGACAGCTAATGTTTTTTATACGTGTATTTCTACGCTGTAACTAATGTAGCAGATAGTTCAAACAGATCGTTTTATATATTTAACTTAAAGGGGCCTGTGAAACTTATAAAATATTGTTTTATCGTCAGGATTAAAGTAAAAAGCATAAAATTCTTTAATTCTCTGTTTTTATGCATGTGTAAAGAACGTCAAATAACGCGCAACTCTTCCATAAAGTCCTTTGGACTTTATTCTATTTGCACGTGATTCGGCACTCTTTACACATACATAAAATAAAAAAATGAATATAATCCTATTATATAACAAACTGTGTTAATTTTGACGGCGTGAAATATGGTTCTAACAGATAGGTGATAAAATGTTATGTTTTCTTTCTTTTTTCATTTATTTCTGTATTTATTTTTTTTTCTTATTATCGAGTGACATACTCATTTGAAATATAGCTTCGTCTGTAGACAGTTTATCAAAGGATTGAATGTATTTTCACAGGAAACTAAACATGTAAATCCTAATAAATTTCAGGCAAAATATTTTCATGAAATGGCAATGTACTGAGTATTTTTCATGACGCGAATTTTTGTAAGCGTTCAAAAAGTAAAAATTCTGGTCGCGTCTGAGGTGATGTCTTTGCCGATGGAGGTATAAGTAAAAACTTGATGCGAATACATTATGATTATGACAATAAATTTTCGTACAGTAACGTCTCAGTATTGTATCATCTAACCTAGATATAATAACGGGAGACAATACAATAGAAAAGTAAATACAAACGAAAAAAATATGGGTACGTATAATATCATGTATTTAAGATTAAATTTTCGTTCAGCTACAACAATTTGTATCAAACTGCAATATTTAAATGTAGAAAATCTAATAGCAAAGCTTGTAACAATTTCGAATGGAATTGTTACCTACCCGTGGAACCTAGTAAAACGGTAGGCACTGTTGCTATACAAGCAAGCCCTCCGATTATCATTGAACCACCATTGGCCCACCGACGTCCAATCCTATTCAAAAGTGCCAATCCAATCATTAATCCTGGAATTTCAGCCAGGTTCACCAAAAAGAAGTTAAGATAAAAATCACCCGCCATGTTTCCTGCGTTCATTGTGACTCCATAGTACGTCATGCTGACTACCATCCTGAAATAAAAATGAATAGTCTTGCAATTCTTTTACGATTTTCACTGTGAACAGGAAGCTTCCACGGGGTTGTCTTAAATAATCATAATGGCTTTGCTTGTACTTTATTGTATTTATTTTAATCGTCGATTTATGAATTGAATAAAGTTATTGATGGATTCGGAACATTAGAAATTTAATATGAAACCTGGAAATGGGGTGTGTAAATATAGTATTTTGAAAATATATTTTTATTTTGCCAACCGTGTACAAAATGAACAGAGAAAACAATGTTTATGGATGAAAGATTATCCCTAATGTTCTGATAGTTCTGCAGATACCAACACAGACTTAGTTTAAGCAGGCCGGTTATGTAGTAAATATAATGTTGCGGGCTCGATCACCGACTTTTCCGATGTCTCTCAAAACACTCAGTACTGGTTCTACACGGAAAGCGGACTCGAGAGCGTTTCATATAAGCTGTGAGATTTTGCTTTCCTTGGGATAGATAAAAAAACGAAGCAAATTCTAAATTGATATTAAGCATTTTCTTGCTGTTATGGGGCTATCAATGTCTATAAAATCTCCTTATAGCAATACGCACTGTTTAACTTTATTTACTTTACATCGAGTTCTTACAACTTTGACAAATCACGCTCGATGTCTTCCTAGGTAGAACCAGTAATAAACATATGCGGATAGAGTGTCTTGCCCAAGGACATCAAACATAGCGGTGGAGGAGGGGTAAATTCTGCGAGCCTCACATCCTAGGTACGATCATCTACCACAAGACCACACGCTCCTATGTGAGTATTATAAAATTATTAAAAGTCTGATATGAAATAACAAACGAATATTAAACTACAATGACCTATTCGACAAATACGGCGCTCGTTCATTACTAATAAATCACCCACATACATTGATATATTCATATATTGTTAACTATAAAGACGATATTCAGTCCCAATTAGAAAAAAACGTACAAGGTGTTTATTTTTACAATAAACGCTGGTTCATTAACTTTGCACTAAAATAACGGTATAGTGTAGATCTAGTTGTTTTACGTTTAATATATATATAAAATTCCTACAAAAAAGTAATAAAACAACTGTACCAATTGAAAGCTAATATCGCCGTTCGCTTACAAAGTACACCACTTCTAAACACCTGCCATATCCGGCCATCGGTTTCATCAGAGCTTTTGGCATGATCCTTTATCGCATACATTTGTTCTGGAAAATCAACTTTGTTCACCTTCGCCAGTTTTCTTATAACTTTAACAGCTTCCTTTCGCTTCCCTTTGCTTAATAGCCATCTTGGAGATTCGGGTATTAACCTGGAATATGCAAATTGAAAGGCACACTCGCTCAAATGTATCAATAAAGTTTAGATAATAGGAATCTTACATGGGTTTGAGGTTCGGATAGAAAATTCTGTCCAGAGGGATAACTGATTTTAGAAAGTACGAGTCTGCCAACAGTTATCCCAAGGGACTGAATTTTATATCTGAACCAAAAAAACTACTTCAGGGATAGAACGTTCGCATCGCATGCGGAAGACCGTGTGTTCGATAACCGGCTGGGTCATACGGAAGACTTGAAAATAATTGTACAAGAAGCTTCCTCGCTAGGCACTCAGCATTTAAAGAATATATAGTTCTAGGTCTGGTCGGCCCAGTGTCAGTATTATGTGACTTAGTGTGGTATCATACCATGTGTCTGCGACATGATACTACAGTGTGGCAGCACTTAGAAGACATCGTCGCGATATAACTTGAAAAGTGTTTAAAGCGACGCTAAACACCATACAAAGAAAACGCATAGCAATATAAAGACAGAAACGGAAAGTAAAAAGAAGAAGTGCAGAAGAGTGGGAGGAAAATATAAAAAAAGACAAGCAACGATTAAATCGAGAGAATTGAAAATAACGGAAACAAATCGTATACTGTAACTTTATGGACATAATGAATATAAACATATTCATAGATACTAGAACATTTGACAAGACCAAAATCTTAATAGAAATTACTGATGAAATTAATATATTAAACATTAATTACTGGAATTCTGTTCCCCAAAAAATAATCGGACCAATTCCTGAAAACACATTTTTGAGAGTGTTCTTGCTTTCTGATTTATCTATATATTCAATGATCGGGTGATTAAATATTCATTTCAAAGTCGGTATAAAAAGCTTTCAATTTTGCTCTATTCCAGCAATATCATAAACAACCCAATGTATTTGCACGCATACTCACCACCAATACGTAACAAAAATGACAGCTGGTACGGATACGGATAAGTTGATCCAGAAATATGTCCGTAATAGAAATGACATTAAAGCCAGATAGCATGAACCAACGGCGAAAAACATTTCAATGACCATACCAGTCACCGACCTTTTAGCTGGACCCACGATCTCCATACCTGCAGAAATATGACAGATATCTAAATACAACGCTTAAAAGTAATTATAACCTTCAAAAGTACGAAACAGTATCATGTTAAGTTCGTACTAGCATATGTGTTTGAAATTTTTTTAAAGAAATCACTTTTTTTAAATTTTGACACAAACTGTAGGTTTGGTATATTTACTTTGTGGCATGTATTAAAGTGAGTTCTTTTTCAACATTGTTTCGTATTACAAAAAATGAATAGAATTAAATTGTGATGTAGAGTTATATATTCAAGTTTCACTACTATTAATAATATATTGTAAAAACATTAGAATACAAGAATGGAGTCATGTCATGAAGTGTAATGTTTTTAAGCAACTCCTCACACTCCTTCCTAACACTGGCATTGCTGCTTTTTTAAGATGATAGCTATCTGGTGCTATTGTATGTGTAACTTGTGATTCCGGTGAAAAGAACGAGGATGGTTGCGCCGGCAAATCAGGTTGTTACTCGCCAGTGGCGGTTTTAATACTGAATATCCTACTGCGGTCACCCTGTTGACTCTTATTACATATGTATACAATGCAGTTATTACGACTCGTTCATGCACTGCTTATAAGCATGCAGTAGTTGTGTCCCTTTTGTGTAACATTTCCTGTTTGACATATGTTTTGTATGTATGTATGTATGTATGTATGTATGTATGTATATATACTTAGTTCTATTTATTAACCTGGTTACAAACTTGCGGTGTTATCACTGTACAGTTTAAAATACATACTTACCAAATACGGCCATACAGAGAAAGGCCCCATGTGAGGACGCTCCAATAACAAACTGTAGAGAAGCGAACGAATATATTTCAGGAGCCCATGCACTAGCAAAACAGGATAACGTCATAACGATCATGGAGAAGTAGAATGAGGTTTTTCGTCCAAACCTGCAGGCACGTAAAGAATAAAATGTATATAATAGGAAAATATAAGCTTAAAATGAGATGTTGCATCCAAAGGGTGCATTCATCAAAACAACATAAACACAATCAAAGCTGAGAATATTTACACATGCATGCATGCACGATTGCACCTACGCTCGACCATCCGTCAATTCACGAATATATGTATGCATACGTATATATGTGCATACACATAAACGCCGGTCTATGTTTTTCTTTACTTCACGAACCATGCGTAGGCTTTTCCAAATTCCAAAAGGACTAATAACAATAACAACATGGATTCACAGAACATGAAGTTAATAACAATGGTATCGTTAGAGCATTACCTATAAATGCGTCCTCGGTATGAAACTATTCTATACTAGAATCTGGTATCTCCCGAATCAGGTATAATAACCCCCTCCCCGCCCCCAATAGGCAGGGAATTCTATGTCTGTGCCGCAACCCATAGCAGTTGAACACTTACAAAACTGTGACATCATTTGAAGCAACTGACCAATCAACGTGCTCAAATGTGGCTTTCCCAACATTGCGATTTAACGGATATAATCGGGATAGCTGGATCCGTTCTTCGGTTTAGTATGAAACTTCCTTTCATATGCAAAATCCAATGTTTTGTTTGGTTCAAACTTGTGTACTTTATCATCGTTGCACAATTTATTAATAACATATTCAGAATGTTTTGTCTCTTACCATGAATGTTTACGATATGATGTGAAAGTAAAGCTTGTACTCATATAATTAACCCGTACATGTTTAATTCATTGTTTCATTTATTATAAAACTTACCTACACACAATATAAATTAGATAATATTTTCATTTAATTATGTATAACCATATTAATTAAATACCTTTAGGGATTATAATTAAAAACAAATAATTAGGCTAATTAAGGTTGTTCACGTTGCTTCTATCCCATTTTTTTTACATCAGGACCCAGTTGTTCAAAGTTCTGTTAATTTAACCACATCTTAAGCGAAATTTTGTCACTTAAATATTTTCTACACTTGATGATTCTATAGCAACTAAAATGCATTTATAGCAACAAAATGGCATATTTTTATCATTTTCAATAAAATAATAACTTAAAATAATGTATATTTCAAAATATCGATATTAAAAAATTTCACTTAACCAGGTTGAACAACTGGACCCTGACGTATATTATCAATAATCTGCACACTTTTGTATGAAGCCTCAGCTTTCGTTTAAGCTTTGATTTTCTTTTAATATAGTACCACAGTTTTTCGTTAACAGCGCCCGCTAGGGGTACGTATTTTTCAGACGAGTTTAGTCGTAGTTTCCATATAAAAGGCTTGATATTAATCAAAATGTGTTTTAAAAACATTATTAATTACTTATTTCCCTTGAAATGATTATAACTTTCATATAGATAAAACGCAAATTGTTTTACCTTTACAACTTATCATCACGACGGGGTTGATTTGAATGCAGGTTTAGAGACAACAGATTTTAAATATTCACCTGTGATTGCGCAAAAAAGCTGCTGTTCAAGTTTTTGAAGTTCACATATGTAAAGTAGTATTCATTGTCCTAGAATATAACTGAATAAAAAGAAGGGGTGTTCACGCGAATTATTAAAATGTTCATGAATTCGATTTTAAATCAAAATGACAAAACTAAAAAACACACGACGTTTTTTTGTGATTTTCATTTTTAATTTGAATTCGAAATTATTATTTGTAATTTTGGCTCTTTTTTCTCATGCTAACAGACAAAATATTAAATGTAAACTCCCCCATGCCATGAAGTACTCCGTGATAATAATATAATCAGAATTTTTTCTTATCAAAATATAGTTTGAGACACATATATGTGTTGTCTTTTTATAGATATATTTAGTGGCATATCAACAGAACACAATTTTATTGACCTCGAATGTCATATAGTGTCTTATCATATACATACTAATGCAAGTGAACATCGTTTCAATCAATATACATGTAATCTATACACCATGTTTAATGAGGTGTTACAGTTAAGTCATATACGAATGTAAAACTTTAACGCAATTTTCACTCTTAAGTATATGTAAAGCAATTATCCCGAGATCATATCTCTTTTACAGCAAATATATTTTGAACAGGCAAAATCAATGCAAATTAAATGTTGCCAAAACCAGCAAACATGTAGATAGTTTGCAATGATTTCTTATGGTAAAACAATGTAATAAAACATTCAGCATTTCTTAATGTATACATTTGATGAAAAATTAATTAATACTGAACATAAATTTATAACAAAAAAAAATCTTGAACACCAAATAAATGTGAATCAATTTAGATTAACTTAAGTATGTATCCATATACCACTAAAATGACTGTTCAAATAACTAATATATAATTGTTGCTTACTCAAAAGATCTTTGGCTTATTCATGTGCCCTAAACAATAAAATCTAAATCTGATTTTAGTACATGTTTGATATCAAACATTCAATAACAGATACTACAGAGACTAATTGCATAACCCACCGTCGTCGTTTTTTTTATTAAGTAAACTTACATATCTGCAGCATTTCCTAGGACAAAGGCGCCTATAAACACGCCAAAGAAAACTGACATCTGTATATGAGATGCCATCATGGCATTACCACAAACCAAGTTGATCTATAAATAAAAGATATGAAATTTCTAGGTAATATATCGAATGTCACATACAGTTTATAAGAAAATACAAAAACCAGAAGCGATACACTATTTCATGAGAATCGGCAAAAAATACATGTATAACGTATATTTTTCAATCCATTCTCAATCTCATTTGATTCCCACTTTATCATCTATTTTAGAATTAATTTTATGACATGTGCATTTCCGATGTTACGATTGGCAAATTACTGCCCAATGATGTTCATCCGAGACAGCTAATATTGTTAAAACAAAACGCATATATGTTAAGAAACTTCTTTACGTCGGCGCCATCTAAATTTGGAAAGTGATATCAGATTTGAAAATAATTTTAGTAATCCAAACAGATGTTCGTAACACTAACTATCTGGTTGTGAGGTCATTATTCGCATGGATCATTAACATGGGATATGAATACATGAATTACAAGAAATTTAACTCTTCAGTATACTATAACATAAACTAGTCACAGTTGTCGTTCTTTGTTTCATAAGCAACTTAAATGCATGTTTCCCCTACAGTCAATATTTTAATCTGGACATTTATTGTTTCATAAAGACCCCATTATAAAAAAGTTGATAAATTTATTGTGTGTAATATAAATGTATTTCAAATCTGTGTACTTAAACGTAACAGTAATATATTACAGTCGATAATTGTGGTAATCTATGAAATACTGGGATTTAATATTACATTGTTGTAATACATGCAAATAGATCTTTATATATATGTGGTATTTGTTGTGTTCATGACATATATATATATATATATATATATATATATATATATATATATATATAGAGAGAGAGAGAGAGAGAGAGAGAGAGAGAGAGAGAGTTATTTGTGAATAACCAAGACATAAATGTACAGACCAGACTACGGCGAGTGCGCCTAGCTACAATGCAAACCATAGATACAATATCAAGGCCTCTGCCAAACCAATAAATTTGGTGTCGACCATGACTTATATGCTATGGAATTACATGCAACACATCTGGACAGGGTAGTCAAATTTACATACATGAAGTGATAGCTTTATATGAGTAGGATCCAATTAAGGATTCATGACTATTCACATGCTATATAAAGGACAGATTTATAAACCCGTTGGATCATATAGATACATATATATTTATGTGTGTGTGTGTGTGTGTGTGTGTGTGTGTGTGTGTACATCATATATGTAGCATAAGATTTAAATACTGACCCCATCAAAAGAATAAGCTGTTTTCAAAATTTTGCAAACACAACTCAGTATGGGATAACCAACAGATCTTTGTGATTTTAGTATCAAATGCTTTTTGTGTCGTAATATGTCCTTTTGTTTATTTGAAGAAATGAAGAATGTTACGCTAATAGTTATTGTGTGTGATAATTTTTCTTGTGTTTAGTCCTTTTCATCAATAATATCGATATGAAATTTTACCCACGCAGTGATAAGAGCGTTTATTCATGCATCTTCTTTGTATATAATTTTTATATTAATATGATATGTTGCTAACATGATTTTGTTAAAATTAGTACACCACAAAAAGATAAATTTATTTCGTTTATACTCCAGTAAAGTTTTCGATTTCGACCCGTATTTAATTTCAATTCAGGGGAAACGTATTAAATAATTAATAATTGGAAAAAAAAGTCAAAATATTTTTTCAGCTTTAACAGTTATTTAAGTCATGCTTAAAAATGTAACCAAAAATTTCAGCCGTGTATCTTGCCGGAAATTAATAGTCTCCGTGATTAAGCCACTGACACAACAAAATCAGGAACTTATTAAGGAAACTAAATAGTTCAACTGTTGCTTTGTACTTTTTAGTATTTCCATGATTGGATGTCATTGTATTCCGAAGAAATTATTGGTTAAAATCGGAAACAATTATAGTATGTAAACCAATCGGAATCGGATATTATAGTATTTTAGTGTGTTTAATAAATAAATACAGTAGCAGTTCGATAGCTCGAATCCGTCGGGACTGGACAAAATAGTTCGAGCTACGGGTTGTTCGAGCCAAATATTGTTCAACACCATGTCATACATGTACATGTATATGCATCGAAATAGTCATTCAGTCATTACCAGATATAAGTTTCGAGCAATTTGTAATGTTTCAGCTTTCCGCGTTCGAGCCAACGAAGTTTTACTGTTTCAGTATAACATGGAGTAAAAAATATAAATAACCTTTGTAGAAAACGTCTCATGAAATATAGACTTGTCATAGACCCATTCCTGACATTGTACAGTAGTTGCGTTGATATGTCGAAGATTGCCTTCATCCTCCAGGTTATAGATATTGCATTTATCATATTTAAGTGTTGGGTCGGAAGACGCCGGAATACTCATATTCACCAAGAGCGCATGCTCTTCACTCTGTACTTCGAAAGTGTCGTTTTCATATCCGGGAAGCTTGCACCTTAAATGTAGATATATTAACACGGTTATTAGAAGTCATTGACGCAGTGTGATTGATTATCACGTAGACATTTTTATCTAATAGACAGTTGGCCATAGAATAAGCTATTTAATAATCGGTACTGTTTTTGGTAGAAAACACACAAGATACATGTACATGTTGTGGAATACAACTATACATCCATATAATTTAGAGAAAAATAAAAATATAATATACAGAATATAGTTAAACACAGTTATACAAAATAACAAATCCGTCGTTACATATGGGCACAATACACCCTTTGGATTGGCTTACATATCGAAATACCTACACGCTGGACCGGATGACGTCGTTTCCGGTTTTATATTCGGCGTGGTTCGGCCTGTATACTAATATATGGACCGATGATGTCATATTAATGAAAACGTTAATGGGGAAATGAGATATGCCACTGTAAATATTTCCATCATAATGAAAACAGGCCACGTTATTCATTTGCATTGCAGTGATAAATAGTTTTATTCCTTCTACAATCTCAACAATTCAATAAGACTCGCTGTATTGAAATAAATCAAGTCTAGTTCAGGAATATGCCACGCCTACTTTTGTCACACACTTATATGCAGCAATACTTTCAATTTGTATCAGCGACAAGATCCCAGAAGATATCCGGGAATTGTCCTACCGTCACTAACTCTGAAACAAGCCCATTTTCAAACCAACAAATAGATCTATACAGTATTTACTAGAATGGTCATGTTTTACAAGAGCGCAGAAAACTGGCTATAGTCCCTTGTAGTCGCTCAAATTTAGTGTAAATGTCTTTTATGTCATCAGCGGAAAAGTAGAGCTCCGGCTATTGTCATATCTTTTTTGGCTTAATTTGCAAATATAGCCTGTAATATCGATACCGTCTTTGTATGGTGTGAGCATTTTCAAAACATAATTTGCTCTAATATGTAAGAATACTTGAACATTATCTTTAGGGCCAAATAAATGTTATGGTAGAAGAATGCTTAGCATTCCCACAACTTTGAGTCAAGTTATTTTTTAATGACAGCATGTTAAGGTATAATCCCTCAGTTGGACTAAAATAGATTTCCCGTTTAATATGGCAACATATTGTGTGACACATTAAATGAGCTACGTGATTTCATTTTGATTTCAATTTTATCCGTTATACAGGTTCATCTTAGGAAGATTCCGAATGACAATGCGAAGGTCAAATAGTATTTTGCGTTTTCTATTTTTAGAGGCGGGGGTGGGGGTCGGTTTAAGTTCAAATATCGATTTTGTCACGTTTTGGTGGATTTAACATACTAAACTATTCGGATTTTATTTATTAATGATAATGAGATGATTTTTATCCAATTTGACAATTAATTTATTTTTAATATAGTTTTATCCTGATATACTCCCTTTAAGGAAAGTAATTTTAGTATTTTAACTCTTTTCCTAAAGGCCCTAATTTTCTATTATATCTATCAACCTATCATTTTGATAAACAACTACAATAACATAAACTAGGGCTGAAAATAGTATTAAATGGTAACAGTGGCCGTTGTGAGTACGTATATGCATACAGATTGTAGTAGACGGTTGTATTACGGGAGTAAAGGACCAGACGTTGGTCCCTTACATATAGACAAGTTAATGTCAGTATATTTAGTAAAGTTTTTTTCTGATGTACAAAAGCAATTGTTGTCAATGATAGTACTGCTAATAGGTGTATTGTATTTACAAGATTAAATAAATAAAGTCGAACAGAGAATGAAACTGCAATCTGAATTTTGTTCATAATATTACGATATCATGTGTGTATATATGTTATATGAAGTTTACTTGATACGAGTCTGTCCCCATAGTTGTATTCATACATATCTGAATATTCTCAAGAGTATCAGTACAGGTTTCTCGAAAATACTTAAGTGTGCTATTTTACTTAAACTCAAATAGTGTTCTCAATTTAAGTATAAAATTGAGCACACTATCGAGTTTAAGTAAAATAAGAGACTTAAGTATTTTTGTGAAACCTGTACTGATACTGACCATGGAGATAAGTTTGTAAAAATTGGCCATGAATTAGGTCTGACTTCGATTACTTATTGGGTTAAAATGTGAAACTAGGTCATAAAAGTAGCACCAAACATGAGATAAAAGTTGCCAAGAGAATATCTAAGCACCTGTTCATGTCTTGTCACTTTAAGAATTTGACGGATCAATTTTAACGAATATTAAACCATAAACAGATTTACTTTTATTAAAATTGCAAGTTAAAGAATCTTTAAATTGTTAACTGCACTTCGGTAGCTCACCGACGTACAACTTTCCGAGGATGTGTACTACATATTTGGCAACTGTGAATTTTACGTTAATATTGTATATTTATGTTTACTTTTTCGTTGAATAGTAAGTAGACTGCATTAACTGCGTATTATAATGCTCTTTGGAAGGTACCACATAGTGTAGCTGGTGAATACAGAGTTTTTACAGAACGTCGACATATAAATAGTTCCTTTTTCGACCGTAAAGTTAATGAATATAGCGATATATCAACAATTAAATACATCAATCGATAAGTAAGTAAAGTAAATATATACGAGAATACTAATGAAATATTAATCCCGTTAACGTGTTTCAGAATAAAGAATTATTGAAAAGTTTGTGTTCACTAATTTCTTTAAAGTAGTATGAACTAATCTTGGAACATGGTTCTTTCATAACATCAACTTTGAGATGTTTATCTCTAATAATTTCAAAGTGACTAAAACTATTTTTATCTGAAGTGTGAAACGCTGCATGATATGAATTTACCGATTTTAACATTGCCGTATCGTATCGCGGTGTGTCCCTTTGGAATATAACATTCAAGAGAAAAAAATAGCATTACTCTATTTACATATAGTATAATGAGCAGTATAATGATATTACAAAATGCTGTGCTAAGACATCGTGCTTTTGAATATATAGTTTACCTTGTACATGTTCGTGTTATGTAGCCACGGGGCACCATGGTATTTGGTTTTAGTTCAAAGTTACTGTGTTACAAAATTAATTTTCGTCAGATGTTAAGTTTCGTTGATTTCGTTAGGAACCTTAAAAGCAAAATCAATTCCTATTCTGTAGTACGGGCCTAGCTCTCCTGATTGGGTCAAATAGCAATGCTGAGAAAGCCCCATTTGAGCACGTTGATTGGCCAGTTGCTTCAACTGAAAATTTGAATGACGTGACAGTTTAGTAAGCGTTCATTTTCTATGAATTGTTGGACAGGTATAGAATTACCTGCTTTTTCATTGGGTGTTAATAGACCTGATTCGGGAGATATTTTATTCTGGGATATACTAAATCAACTCCACACGAATTGATCGTAAGCATTCATTTGTTATATCGATTCTGTATACCCAGAAAGTGTAAAAGCATTTCCAAAGATACAATGTATAAGTTAACCTATATTCTCTATCAAGTGTGTGCCTTTTGTTAATATTTATGAATAAATGTTAAATTTAGTGCACTGAAATGTTACAATGTTATAACAGTAGTATGCTATACAACCTATAATGTAAATAACTGAATTCAGTCAGGTTATTAATGCTAAAATCTAAATATAAGCATGCTAGTTTGAACTCCTTATTGTATTTATATAAAGTTACGCTAATGACCACTTAAAACGACCATGCCGATCATATAAATTATACTCAATGAACATTTCGACCACAACATTTACAAATATCAATAGATTTGACCTTTTCATAAAGGGTCAATTTGAATCGGAACATGTTATGTAATCTTATGATCGGTTCATCACATGAGGTATGCGTATGCAATATTCATAAATAAACTCGACAATAAACATTCAGTTTGTAACAATCTGCTGCACTGCTCTTGCATATCAGTTTAAACTTAACTTGTAACACGAAAGAGCATGTTGCGACTTGCATACACTGTTGTGTGTGCAGGTAACGGTCTTACATGAATGCACGAAAATATACAAATTTCAACGAGACGTGGTTTGCAATACTGCTGAGTTTCTTTCTTCATTTTATCTTATATTGCTTTTCAACGAAATCAAGTCCCACGTATATGTTCTTGAACCGAAAATTACGAAATTTAATCCAACGAAATGTACATTGTATATGGTTTCACAGTATATGATGTAAATGGTTAGAAAGCCAATTCATCTTCAAGAATGTTCATAGGCATACTCCTATATGTCCGGGCATATAACTCAGAGTTGAATGTAGAGAATAAAAAAGGGTAAAATGCGAACAATGCAACAAAATAATGAAGGCGAATTGGTTATTGGGTAAGGGATTTGTGCTTTAGGAAACAGAAAACTCGTATAATCTCGGGCAATTTGAATGACTTCACAGTCGGTTTAACTCTGAGTTGAATGTGGAGAATAAAAAAGGCTAAAATGTTAACAGTGCAATAAAAACGAAGCTGAAGAGTGTTATTTGGTAAAGGCTTTGTGCTTGAGCAAATAGAAAACTCGTAAAATTTCGAGCAATTTGAATGATTTCACTTCACAGTCCAAGTAAAAGTCAATAAAAGCTCCTCATTTGTAATTCTATTTAAAACAAATCTTGGGGGATGGGGTGGCTATGAGGAGAATAACGCCTTCTCACGTCATTTCCTGGGCGTATACTTACAAAAAACCATCTAGGAACGTCTCTGCTCTTTTTTTGAATTCAAACATACATAAGCAAAATATTGTTGACCGTTAGTAATAAGTGTAAATTATCAAGCCCGTAATAATAGCGAAGATAAACTTTGGCAGAAAATTTTCTTTCATTTTTTTTGAAAGGGGTTTACACCATTTTCAACACATTTCTATCTATAAATTGCACATCCAGTGATTTTGGTGGAGGAAGACCTCAGACTGAATCTGAATAGAACCACCGTCCTTGCGAAAGGAACTGACAATCTTTCTCATGCAAATTTTTTGTGCGATCTTCACTCGAACCTACAACCTAAACGTTGAGAAGTAAATGATCTTGAAATGGCGCGTTAGACCACTCGACCACGGATAACCCCCTCTACTTTTGATATATTTAACTAATAACGAAGACTTGTATCTGACTTTCTAACTCAGTCAGGTCGTACATATATGTCTAGGAGTGCTTTCACTCTTCTCTTTGAAGTGCGCGTGGTTTCTTGCTTAAAATACACGAAAGCTTATTGAGGTAACAAAGAAAGCTTTTCATTACTCAAATAGAGTGACGTGTGTGAATTTTATTTAAGAGAGTGAAATCTTTATTTCGCACTTGAATACTAAGACACATTAGCATGTATGGGTTTCGGTCTACAGAGCTTTTTTATAGAAATTGGGAAGACGCCCAAGACTTCAAGATCGGTGGAAAAAACAGCGCCATGTTCTAACCAATAATTATTAGATATTACAATAAAACTTAATATCCAAGTGGGTTTTTATACCCTATCAATGTAATGATTTTTTTTTCAAGTTAAAAAATCAGACCAAGTGGAAAAAAACATGATATTTTAATTTGGAAGCCACTGAATGGAACATTTCAGAGAGATCTGTTTATAAATGGCAAAGATATGAACGATTTTCCGATATTTTTGATGACTTTTTTTAGGGAAAAAATCACTAAATTTAATGAGTTTCGGGTGATTTTCAGATGACCTTTAATGACCTGTTTAGGTCATTGGGCCTAATATTTTATGATCTCATATTGAAGGGCTTGAATAGATCTTTCCAAAAATGTATAGTTTTACAGCCTTGCGGTACGGTATATGGCCTCTACGGAGGCTCGAACATGGTAAAAAATGGAAAAATCGGCCAATATGTCGATTTTTGAAATCAGTAATATAGAAAAGTATAAGTGATTTTTTAAAATGGTAAGAACAAACTGGCCTTTATTTGACAGATCTAGCTAACGAAAAAAATCGTATAATATTTAATTTTTTTCACGTGCACGTGCTTCAGATTTATTAACAAAACTCGACCGAGTGCTTAGTGAGGTACGGCAACCTTAATATCTATTCAATACCAGTCCAACAACACCAAGATCATCAAACTCCGACAAAAATTGGCCTCTGGGCAAGGGTTTGAACATGACACCTAAATTTGCCAAAATCGGTGGAATTGCACGGGTATGCAGGGAGACAGATAGCTTATCACTCTAAGAACAAATGTTGCTTAGAATTAAATTCTCTACAACATATATCAACATGATCTCAATGCACATGGCTCTCATTTTCCGGCACGTGCTACAACATAACCTAAGTTCGAGGCCCGCTGGCGACCCCTGGTGGTCATATTTTCTAAAAAGAAATACCAACCTCAAGAGCTGCGCAATACCTTTCGAACCCTGTGTCTGGGTTATAAACGTCACAAGAATGACGTTAGTACCAGGGTTTGAACATGGCACACCAAATTTGCGGCATTTTTGGGAGTGGCACGTGTTGGCACGGACAGTTTCGGACTAAACGAAGACAGATAGCTGATCACTCTCATTTTCTGGCACGTGTTACCAATTTATTACCCGAGCTATACGAAAATGTATAAGTTATTTTTTCGAAACGGTAAAAATAAACTAGCCTTTATTTGACGAGATTGAGCTATGAATTTTTTTCCTCTAGGTCCTTTATTTCTTTTTTTGCACAGGCACGTGCACGGGTTTAAGATTTTTTTAACAAAACTCGGCGCCACTTTGTCAGGCTCGCGAAGACCTTTCCAACGATACCTTACTTGAAAAAATCGGACAGGTAAAGGCCTCTCGGCTAGGGTTCAAGCCCTTTTTGGCCCTCTGGCTGGCCGTATCTGAGTTGGGGTTAAGGCTCTACTGGCTAAACGGTTTGAGTTAGCCATATAAGTTAAAGACAAAAGTTGATCAGAATTAAATAATTCCCTACAACATATATGAAGATGAACCCATCGCACATGGCTCTTAGAAAGGCGCACGTGTCAGGGTTACCACCTCAGTTCTAGGAATGACATTGACCGAGTGCCCATGGGTCAGTGACGTACGGCAACCTTAAGATTTATTCAATACCTGTCCAACCACACCAAGATCATCAAATTCCGACAAGAAATGGCCTCTGGGCAAGGGGTTTGAACATGGCACCTATAATCGACCAATTATGAAGGGTTTGGTTGAATTGCACGGATATGCATTAATAATTTTATTTTCACTCTTTTTGCTGTAGCGCACGGGGTTCGAACTTGCATGGATGGTTGTTACCTTTTATTTAAATAAACAATTCTTATCAAAGTAAAATGACATGTAATTATGTTTACTGCAATTTATTATTTCTCTACCGTATACGACGCGTGTTAATTATAATTATAGATATTGGGGGTTGTGACTCTATGACCCCTAATCGCAGTTGAGTTATTTTGCAAGGAATTCTATAGAGCGTTGTACAAGTCCTTGAATTTTGTTATGATAACAATGTGCCATTTTTGCACCTGTTTCCTGCCAGAGGACAGGGTAACGTGTGTGCCTTAATTGTTTATATGTCTCTGATATTGTCTAGTTGAAATGAAAGTCTTTATAAAAACAACAGCAATAATTATTATTATTATTATTATTATTATTATTATTATTATTATTATTATTATTATTATTATTATTATTATAGATGCTCGCCTTTAGGTCTCAAAACACAGTTGAATTGTGTTCTTTGCTCTATATAAAATAAGGTCTAGGATTTCCATGGTAAAAAAAGAATTCCATATAGATTTTTTTGATTTTTTTATAGCAGGAATGTAAACCCACATTAAATGCACAATAACTGGTAGGTTGACCACGTTGTTTTTTTTTTAAAAGAGGGTGCAGTGACACCCTGAGATATTTTGAAAAAAGAAGTCCTCAAATGCTCGTAAATACATGCATATGTTGAAATCCTAGAAAAGTCACTTTTTTAACACCATGATGTCTTATTGCAGTATATGCTATACCAGCTTCGAACCTTCGACCTTCCGCTTTCGAGGCAGACGCATGAACCACTAGGTCAGGGAAGACAGAGAGCATGTTATATATATACAGTAAAACTTCGTTGGCTCGAACACGGATGGCTGGAACACCACACATGGATCGAACCACTAATCTGGTCCAGGTCGAAATACTATCTAAATTCTATTATTCTACCTCCAATGGCTAGAACACCGAGTCGAACTAGAAATTAGTTCCAGCCAAAATATTTAAATGTATTTTGACATTCTTCGTTCGAACTATTTAGTTCAGTCCCATCGGGTTCGATCCATCAAAGTTCTACTGTATTCATCTTTATATACGTGGAATAAGTTCTATCATTCCGATACAACTCAAGAAATTAATATATGATTTGCACTTGCTGTCGAAGATCTGCCAAATATAATGTTTTTCAACCATTTACAAGAGTTATACACTTTTTTTCAACACAAGACTTAACATTTGCTATGGTAATGTAACTTTACATAATAAGTATATATGCTTTTAGAAATAGTTTTAAGTGAAAATTAAAGCGTGTCCATTTAAAGTATTTTAGTAAGCTAATAAATGTGAATAGCTGATATATTACGCAGCAGTTTTACAAATCTTTTTTGCTTTGATTAGTAACACCGCAATTATCTAAAGCTTTATATTCCTTTTAGTGTTTCATGTTTAATAAAGTAAACACTAAAACATTAACAAGCTATTTGTTACAGTTCATGTCATGTTTGTACCCTATTGAAACACGCGATATGTTTTAAAACAGATATTTAACAATACGATGTGCAAAATCATTCATATCAATATCAAGGCTTCCTTACCTGCAGTAAAGTACAAGGGTATGGTTGTTTCTACTTGTAAACAAGTCAATTATGTTATTGTAGAGATTTGCATTTTTAGCCAGTTAGTCACTTACGGATGTTGTCATAATCATTTGAATAAGTGACTTACGAAAGGTGATTATACAGTAGAACTTCGTTGGCTCGAACACGGATGGCTAGAACACCATATATAGTTCGAACCACTTATCTAGTCCCAAACAAAATCCTATTTCGATGTATATGCATATATATATTTGGTATGATGTTAAACAATGAAACAATGCTTGGCTCGAATAACCCTTAGCTCGAACTATTGTGTCGAGTCCCGTCGGGTTCGAGCCATCAAAGTTCTACTGTATATTAAACTAATCAATAAACAATCGATTTACCATTAGGGAGCTCCTCCTATGTTTCTTAAATTCTTTCCTCTCTGCCTGCCTGCCTCTCTCTCTCTCTCTCTCTCTCTCTCTCTCTCTCTCTCTCTCCCCCTCTCTCTCTCTCTCTCTCTCTCTCTCTCTCTCTCTCTCTCTCTCTCACCCTAACCCTATTCACCCTAACCCTATAGCTCATGTTCCACATTTCCTGAGACACGCACGCACGCACGAACGCAATGCGTATATATAAAATGTTCTTGTGGAAATTGATCTCTCTGATGCTAATCATTATGGTGATAAATAGTCTTATGTTATTTTGTATTACCATTTTCCTTATACTGATCCACTCCGTGGCAGGTTTGGTGGGAAAAAAAGCAAGCTTTAGATCTACATACAGGTTATTTTTGAGAAAATGCAGTGACATATTATAACAACATTGTCATTAAAACATTAAAATACCTTTTTGTAGTGTCCCCGAGTCTTTTACATGCCCGGTGAAAGCACCGATACATGGGATCTCCATTTTTGTTAAAGTCTCATCCGAAAGACTGATAAGTATTTTTAGATGTAGGAGCGGGGGATCGAACCTGCGACTCCTGGGTTTGAAGTCACTTTATCCTCATTTTCACTTTCTCCTTTAACGTTCTCTCCCTATACACCTTTGTGTTCAAAACCTTACTACACAAACACACCAGTACCAGTGTCTATGACTTAATCAACACCGTGAAAAAACACACGTTGGTAATTTCATTACACCGAGAAAAATATTATTTAAACATATGCGGATAAAAGGTCTGATTCAAAGACATTACACATAACCGTGGCGGGGTATCGAACCCGCGTCTCCCCAATCGGTACGATGCTCTATGGACCAAGCACTCCACGAATCAGACGTTTCTGGAAAATGTTGGTAACCTATTTACTGTGATAAGCACACGTTTGATGCCTAAATAACAAAAGGCAAGTACTAACTGCATGATAAGCACACGTTTGATGCCTAAATTGCACACGACAAGCCTTACCTGCATGATATGTACGTGTATGGTACTTAAAATACACAAGACAGTCAACAACCGCATAAGACAACCACACATTTGATACCTAAAATACCCAAGACAGGCACCAACGGCATAATATGCACACGCTTGGTACCTGTATTACACAAGACAAGCACCAACTTTATGATATGCACACGATTGGTACCTAAATTACACAATTAAAGAACTAAAGTACCACACGTTTGGTACCTAAATTACATAAGAAAAGCACCAACGGCATGGAGACCACACGATAGGTACCTAAATTACACAAGACAAGCACCAAATGCATGATGGCACCCTCCCCCCCCCCCCCCCACACACACATGCCCACCCCCGCACATACGTCTATGTTCCTACTATGTCTATGGGAAAGCGGGTTCTATACAGGACCCCACAATTGATGCATCACATAATCGCTATATTTCTGCTTACGTTGTCGTATGTACCAAACATCCAAAAGTCGGTCTCAGAAGGAAATAGCATATAAGTTGAGTAACGAGGCATATATATGCATATATATTTGAAAGCACTCTATGGGTTATATGTTTACTAGTATCTATATAGTAACAAATTATGGGGCGTTCGACAAAACCCAGTAACCAGATTTAAAAATTTTGACATGATAACTAACCAGTTGTCTTGTTACATAAAATTTTCAACACGGATTTTAATTTAATTTTAGATCATCAATTTTTGACGTCCAAATTTATAGCAGCAAAATCGCCTTTTATTCGACCTCAGTTGAGTTATATTAAATATATAGAATGGAAACATTATATCACCACGTACACGTATAGATTTACGAATGCAAAATTTACGACGAACTGGAGATATTAAAATTGACTGGAGTTATAGCACAAAATATATGGTTGCCAGACTGAAGATGATTCATGGAAAAACAAAATCTGGAGTTCGAAGTTAAAACATGATGTATATCTGGAACTGAAACGTTGAAATTCTTGCTTGAGGAGTTGGACAAGTTAAGAGTTCAGATGACTCATTTGAATTGTATATTTGTGTTTTTTTCAAGAAATTAACTGTTTTTTAAATAAGCAATAATTTATTCATTATTAGTGATTGTTTGCACATTATTAAAAGGCACTTTAAAGCGGTACATTCTTCTTTTTTTATGAAATAATGGGGATAGATATTAAGCAGTGGAGATGTAAAATTGGTAGTTTTTATGGAAGCATGTTTCGATCAATAATCTATCAAAAAGTCAAACGTCAGAATATGAAGATTTGTTTGTCAAGCTTTCATATAGGTTGTTCATGTTGATAACTTTTATGTTGATTTTATGTGGCGATGTGGAAAGGAATCCTGGACCACCACGTTACTAGTTTACAAAATTCCCTGTAAATGGCAATTTTCACCAGGGTCATCGAATATTCAGTCAATTTTCACAAGGAAGACAGTGTGTATCATGTTGTTTAGCATTTTTTGCAAATGTGTTATTAAAACCGTTTGATAGCTACTGTTGGAAAGTATTGATATGGACTCTGTTTTGTATGGAGGAGATTATTTATATAGATACACAAAATAAATATCAAACACACCACATTCTTTTCTAAATCCCAATGAATTGCCTTCTTACTTAACATTTCAGAAATCTAACTAAGTTTTCCAATTTCAGAACCTACATTTTCGAATTAACACAAGCAGCGAGCCTTACCTCAGGCCTTTCAGACCTTTGATTTTAATATTGCAGCCATGTACACTATTCCTTTTGTGACATATTGCTACCAACAAGCTGCATTATTTGTAGCTTAATCTGCAAAAATGTAGTTTTATTATTTTATTATGATATTATCATTGTACATACATATAGCAAGACATCAACTTTTCATAACAAGAGGCCCATTGGCCTTAATGGTCACCTGATTATCCTTGATGACATAAAGCTATATGAACTTATTTTCCATATTTTGTCTTTCGGAAAGCGGCAAAAATCCAAACAATGATTTTGAACATCTCACGATCTGCATCAACAAATTACATCATGTATTCTTATACAGATTTAGTCAAGTAGTACCTACCGCAAGGGTCAAACCATGACACCCGATACATGAAATTCACAATTTTTATGACGGACTCCTATGCCTCATTAACTATGCTTGCAATGTGTTTTCTAGTGCTTCCTATAATAAAAAGAGATTTTTAAAGCTTGATTTAAATTTGACTGTTTTGGACCAAGGTTACAGAGGGAGTGGGACACTCAAAAATTACACCAAAAAACATTCAAAAACTATTCAGTCATCAGAAATCATGTTTTTTTGTCTGTTTCTCTTATATAAATTTAATAAAGTAGCCCCACTCTCAACTTGGGGACATGAAAGTCACAATTTTCATAAAGAATGTCAATAATCATATGCGTGGGTGGGGGGGAGGGGGGGGGGGGGGTGAAAGGTAGGGGACCATGATGTTCACACAGGTATTACATAAAAAAAAATTCGCAGAAGTCTATTCAGTCATAAGAAATAACGTTTTTTGTCAATTTCTCTTATATAGATTTAGAAAAGTGGGCCTTATCCCAGTCCCAAACCGCGAGATGTAGAAGCATAAAATTAATAATTCTGATAAAGGACCCCTAGTCATCAATAATCATGCTCACAATTTTCTTCTGAGTGCTTCCTATAATAAGAAGATTTTTAAAATTTACCTTGAATTCGACTGTTTTTGCCCTGCCCCCCAAGACCTCATGGGATGGGGACCATGAACTTCAAATAGGTATTAACCGTCATGTCAGCAACAACAAATCACACCAAAAAGCATTCGCACAAGTCTTAACTAGGTATAAAAGCTGTATACAATTCATTACGACTGAGTTTTTGAGAAGGATTCGAAAATGTGAATTGTTTAGATGCTCTAATATAATTTAAACCCAACCCCCAGGGCCAAACCATGAGACCCAGGGACATGCAATTCTTATAATCATGCTCACCATTTGTTTCCCAGTGCTTCCTATAGTAAGAAGATTTTCAAAGTTTACCTTAGTTTAACAGTTTTGGCACCGCCCCCAAGGCCCCTGTGGAGTGAGGACCATGCAATTCAATTTTTGATTCACTTTTTGGTACCAAAGCTGCATACAACATTTTATAACGATTGAACTTATGTTTTTGAGAAGTCGACAGATAAAGGCGATCACAAAAGGTTTCTTGAGACAAAGTCTCAGGTGACCTTAAAATACAATGTGATTCAGTTTAAATTATAAGAGACTACATTAAAAATATATAACTATTTACATAGCTATTAACATCTACATTTACTATAAAATGCCAAATAATGTAAAACCTTCCATTTAACTCAACTTTCCACAAAAATGCTGTTAAAAATGTTTTCAATCATGAAAAAAAACAAAACACAATTATATACAGGGTTACCTGGGTATGATTGATTTACATTAGTGTTTGCGCAAACTGTAATGCAAATACATTTTGTTTATGTGGAACATACAAGCTATGAAGTTATGGGTTCATTTGCAACATAAAAATGTTAAAACTTGAGCACAATCTGAGTCATTTATCTCTATCTAACTGTTGAAATTTGTAACAGGAGCCATATAAGCATTTATGTGGTCTATATATAGAAGGAAATATGTATATCCTGTGGGGCATCAGCATTCATGTACGATACTAGCTTATAAGGGCTATATATATATATATCCGTTATATATAGAAAATGTGGGCCCTTGAAGAAACCCCACACAAAGGTGTCATTCAAAGACCCAACAAAAGACCACATGTCTTTATCTAGTATATCTAGTTCGGGAATACTTGTGCTATATTCATTAGTAAAAATCAATTTATTACCCTAGACTATAGAGTTTGAGAAAAAAAAACACACTGAAAATGAAAATGTATCATTGGTTATGGTTGTAAACATACATAATTTTAAGTATCAAACACAGCTAACTGACTCTACGTGAGAAAGCCTCGGCTACGGAGCATTGTTAATCAAGTAAATAGAATGCAGCGGTTACTGTGCGGTTTCAATCGCTAATTGGATTAACGACTTGTCTGATTGTAAGCCCGCACAAGGTCAATTTAATAACAAAAAAGTAGATGTAACGTTATATAGATTGTTCTGAATAATTTGCTTATTACCCATACCAACGGATTTTAAAAAAGAAGAAAATATCACTAGAAAAAGAATGCTTTTTGCCGCATCGAACTGATCTGGAAACACTTCAAAAAACCGTTTCAATTGAGACGACTTGTCGCGGTAGCATTAACATACAATACTAGTCTATCTTAGAACATGAAATTTCCCGAATCAGGTCTATTAACCCCCTTTGAAAAAGCAGGCAATTCTATGTCCGTCCCATAGTTCATAGCAATTGAACGCTTTCTGAAATGTGACGTCATTTAAACTTTCCCTGAAGCAACTGACCAATTAAGGTGCTCAAACGTGGCTTCCCCAACATTAAAATTTAACGGACCCAATTGTGAGAGCTGGCTCCGTTCTTCAGACTATATACAATCCAGCGGTTCAATTGATCGAAGTGAAAAGTACTGAATAAATCTAAATGGTTACCGATGCCGCGAGAAGTATTTATTTTGTTAAGTCAAAATCGATTGGCTATTAAGAAAGTTATAAACTAATATTCTTTTTTTTCTTTATAAAAGCAACCGTGACAGATATAAAAAGCGTTACGCTATCAGTTACCTTGTTTCGTATGTCAATATAATGTTTTAATTTGAATAGTTTTAATTTAAAAGCATAAGTAAGGACATTATCCTGTATGTGTTTAATCTGGTGGCTAATACCTTGTGTCTTAGATGACTCTTCGTTTGAATTTTAAGTAGAAGACAATATCAATTATCAATTATAATAATGATATATGTAAATTTATTTCATACATTTCCCTAATTCTGCATTTAATACAGAATAGATCAGGACAGAACAGAACATATAGTTTAAGCATAACTTAAGCATTACAGCTCATCGTCATACATATATGCCGATCATACGTTGAAATAAGGTGGTATATGAATATCGTTTCATTATGTTGATATTTTTTATGAGAGTGTTATCTTGGTATTTAGAAACAATCATAGAATAATTACTTAAATCATAAACTCAATATAAATTTAAATTACAATATTGCAATACCATGTTTTCTACATTAAACTGTTAAACGAGTATCTCTGAGTTTGAAACCCTTAATACAATAAGTTGCAAGTTTGTTTAAAATTGATTTTTTGTCAATATTAAGAAGATTAATAAATCTAAACATAATATTTAGGTATATATAATTTTCTCAGATCATTATAAAATAGACAAATAAGTATGAAATGGTATTCGTCTTCAATGTCATTTAAGTCGCAACATAAACATTTTCTCTGTTCTCTTGCAACTTTTGGATGTCAATTTAAGATATAATCAAAACTAAAAAGCACACAGTAAGTGTACGTGAACTCAAGTGTGCATACGGGTTTATATGTATATAAAATACATGCCGACAAACGTTGACAAGTTTATAGTATTTGTAGCATGTTTCACAATGTAGCAAATACAGTATAATAGCATGACAATGCATACCTTGAAGTTATATTGCGAAATTGTATTGTGTTGTTCGTGTTAGATCAGTGCATAATGGCGGTCTACGTGATATGAATAAATGATATAACCTTGTGTAGTGTTTAAAGTCACGTGTTAAGGATGGCAATGAATTGACCTTGCTACATAGAAATAATCTAGTTTCTCAGTAAACAAAAGTCTAGTCAATACTTAAAATGAACATGACATTAAATTAAGTTAATGTTTAAAATGTTGTTTTTAAAAGAGTAAGTCAATGGGTATTTATTGAAAAAAGTATAGTTGCGGTGTACATAAAACGATGTACCGGAAAAGTGATTGCTGATATTGGAATGTCCAAAAATATCATTGGCTGTTATGAATATTGGTTTACGGTTTTGAATTGTAATAAACTACATATGCCAAATACTTTTATCAAAATGTGATGCTTGTAGACATAAAAAAATATCCGAATAAAAACAGCTGGGTTCCGCTAGTTTGATCAGTACTATTTCAAAAAGTTGATTACTTTTAGCTAAATTGCTCTACCTGAACATAATATTTAGTTGAATTGTTATCTGGACCAAAAACTGATAAAATAATCAGTTTAGACATTATTTACTATAGTAACAATATATTCCCACGGATTAAAATCCAAAGTAGAGACTTGGTTAAAATATATAGAATTACAGTAGGACAGAAAACACTAAAATGTAACATAGTGAGGACGAATTTCGCTTCATTTTAGAATGTTAATTGTATGAATATCACATATATTTAGCTATGTTAAAAATATCATCAGTAAAGATATCAGAAACACGACATAGTAAAAAAGTAAAAACATTGATATATGCATTTATATGTTGTACTGTTTCAAGAGAAAGGAGTGAAACATTATATACTAATGCTAGATTACTAAATATTTTACTTTAAGGAAATAAATCAGGATTTTTCTCAATTTCAAAATTTGTAAAATTCATATTTTTTTCTTAATAAACCATACATATAATCATATACTCATTGATCCTTTATTGTCATTATGATATTAGTTTAAACATACTAAACTTATATATAGAAAATGAGTTTCCTGACTTGGCTTTTGCGCCCAGGTTAGGCTGAAATTGATTGATTTTCCGCTTAAAATAGCATCGTATTTTGTGACGTCGTGTGATATCATTTTGATCCGTCATATTTGTTTCTTAAAAATTAATGTTGAATTTGTTTTATCTTAGAAGGAGTCCCAATGACGAGGCAAATACATAATTTAGTGTTATATACCTTAAGAATGGGGATTCCTTTTCAGTTTCGCCTCTCCGAATAATATATCGTTGTTTGTTTGTTGTTGTTTTGTCACGTTTTTGACGGAATTGCAATACTTAACCATTCGTGTTATAATAATTTTTGATAACGAGATTCTTTGTATCCATTTTATAAATATATATAAACACTACATAATATTCAATATATGTCATACATTGAGCATTGTTAGCACTAACTATCAATTAAAACACTGACCTGTGTTGTGGAGAATGAACCACGACGGTTACTACGGTAGCAATGGCAACCGTGGTCATCGCAGGTAACATTAACAAGGAATATTTTATTTTATAAATTCTAAATTATTGATTTTTAAATTAATATTTAAGATTATTGACTGGCTATCGTGACATATTGGTTACGGTTTTGCATCCTAATCAAATTAGATATACCAAGTACAACAACAACATGATACTTGAAGATATTTAATTTAGAATGGGGTTTAACTCCATTTTCAATATATTCCAGGTAATATATTACAATTCTAGTTCTATTAGTGCAGAAAGAGAATAACCACCGTCCTTCCGCAAGTAACTGGCAACTTTCTCACATAAAGTTTTTTAGGCGAGAGGGACTCGAACATACGACCTTAACGATGAGAAAATATACGAACAAAAATAGTTGGACTCCGTCTATTGATCAGTATTAGAAAGTTTAGCTATTTATAATGTTAGTTTGTTTCAAAACTTTGGTTTTATCAACATGTTTCTTAAATGCTTTAGCGTTGAGATACGTTCAAGATGCATTGGAAGCTCGACCAAAGCATGTTGCTTATAATTTTAAAAGTGTTTTTATTAGTTTTAAACATATTTGGACCAAATGATGATAAAAACATTGTAGAAATTAATTATAAGAACAACAGTATTTTCTACAGATTTAACTTTGAAACAAGGACATGACTGAAACATAACAGAGTACCAGCAGAACATGGAAAATGTCAAATATGTATCAGAATGGAGACGAGTGATTATAGTTTATAGGAATATTCATTGTACAAAGATAGTTATATAAAAACAACTAGCAGACATAAGTTATCGAAATTCATTGAACTGAAGTATGTATAACACTCACGACATAATAACAAAAAAACTTTGTTATATATATATATATATATATATATCAATGTTTTGAATGAAAGAATGGAAATCTTATATAGAAAAGCAAGGTAATTTAACATTAATCTTAAAAGAAGTAAATCAGGATATTTAAAAATTATGAAATAGGCAAAATCATTTTATTTCTAATATCAGTGACTCAAGAATTTTACTCTTCGATATCACCGTTCTCATAAAAGTTTTAGTGGTCAAATTAAATAGATTACAAGTTTGATATTGGTTTCTACAGATCTTATAATACTCAATAATCTCCAATTTTTTCTCTCGGGATTACGATTTTCTCTCAAAGGAGTTTTATCCATATTTAATGTATAACAACTCGAGCAATATACTAGCATCTTGTTTGTGTTTATAGTCGCGAAAAACTATTCAAACAACATGATTATTGGAAAACGATGCAATTCAATAGATGTCAACAGATAAAAACGCGTGTCACCTTACAAGTAACCAATTATCACGGTATTGATCCCGACCGTTAGAAAATTTATAGCCGCCAATTTGTTTGTATATCCATATTGGGATATGCGCTTATTTCTTAATCGAAATGACGGTAAGAGTTAAACATGCGCTTATTATGGCATATAGGTTGACGGTAAAACCGTATGCGCTTAATTTCGCTTTACGCTTATATTCAAGTATGCGCTTATTTACCAGATTCTACAGTAGAATGCCTATATATATGTGCTCATAAATCTTGTATTATTATAAGGATATTAAATTAAACAGGCCAACATGAGATATTGAAGTGGGATTTCCTAACCTGGCCTTCGGTCCCAGGTGAGACTAAAAAACATTTCCCGCTTATAATTTCAACGCGTTTTGTGACGTTTGAAATGAATCATAATTTCATTTTTATAATGGAAATTTCGTTTCAATCTCATCAAAAAGAACAAAATATCGTTGTTTTTAGCAGGTTTTGGCGGATTTGAAGTAAAATCATTCGTATCAAATTAACCTGTAATGATAAGGCCTAAAATAAAGTTATTTTGTATACTACTAAGTCTCACCACATAGTTGATTTTTTTCTTCGTTCTATATGGAATAAGGTCAAGGATTTCCACGGTAAAAAGGAATCCTCACAGAATTTTTTAAAAGTATTTTTATTTTCATAGCAGGAATGTATACACATAAAATTGCACAATAACTGGTTAGGTTGACCAGCTTGTCTTATTTCAGAGTGTGCAGTTACATCTTAAGTTTTTTAAGTCCCAAAATACTCATAAATACATGCACGTGATGAAATCATATAAATGTCACTTTTTAACACCATTGCTGTCTTATTGTAGTATATGCTATGCAAGTTTTTGCTTTACTCATCAGCAACAAGAAATCACAACCACTATGAACTATTTTGAAAATATTTCAAAACCAAATTACATAGGACTTTTTTTAAGCGTAAGCATCATGTTATGCCGTGGGAAAAGAGAGGCTCAACGATGTAATGAGACGTTTTATAGGATTTTTCCATGGGAAACTGTCTTTAAATTGACATTTTACAATGATCTTTATATCTAAATAGTACTATATCATAGTACAATGTTACAGCTACAGATCTTACTGATAATGGAATAACAAATTAAGAAATACAAGAAATACAACTGATTGACATTTATGTATTTTGTATTCAATTTGAATAAAATACCTAACAATACATTTTTCTACACATTCTTGTCGGGCAAACGTATAACTGATTAATGCATAAACTGAGCTATTTAATGTCAACACGATAGTACCCTCCTTGCAAACATGGTCGACGTTTTTACATCCCTTCCGAAATATGTTTTTTAACTATATATATATATATATATATATATATATATATATATATATATATATAAAGTATAGTGCCTGCTTTTAAACAGTACATTCACTCTTTACAGATAACATGAAGAAAATACCAAGAAGGTCATGACCTAATATAGAGAATCTTCATTACTATTTAAATGAAAAATGTACATTCGTATAAACAGCTAAATCTAATCACAATTTGTCAAAAAGTATGTATAACAAGAAAGCACAAACATAGTAACTAAAACATTGACCAGTGGGCACAGAGAAATGTAAGTTAAAACACTGACCTGTGGTGTGGCGTATAAACGGCCACGATGACCATCATGGTGGCGGCACCAACAGTCATCGAAGGCAACATCAACAAGGAATATATCCATTTTTGGTACCGTCCAAACTCGCCCACATTCTGCAACACCTCATCATACTTCATCCTTATCAGCAATGAGCAATTTTAATGTGTCTTCTACACTTCCTACAACACATATAAGACAGTGATACCGGTGCCACCGGTTCAAAGATTATTTCGCGCTGGTGTTGAAAAATTAATAAACATTTTGTTTATAGTCCGGTGTAACGTAGTTTTACAATGACGGCAGAATGATAGTAAACAGTGGTAAAATTGTGTCAGATAAAGATGCCCGGCTTATCTAAATTGGTATTATATATAAAGTATAGTGTGTACATCTACTTTAAACTTTCAATTGCTGATGGTATATTAAATAGGAGGCGCTGTGGGGAACAGCAAAACAAAATACAGTGGTTTAAAATCAAAGTTTTGCATATATAGTTTATTTTTATTATTTTATTTTTTTAATGGGGTTTAACACCATTTTCAACACACTTCAGGTTATATATTGCATATCCAGTTTTACTGGTGGAGGAAAACCTCAGATTGAGTAGAACCACCGTAATTCCTCACATAAAGGTTTTGGAGCGAGCGGGACTCGAACCTTAGCGGTAAAAGGTCAGTGATCTTGAGACGGCGCCTTAAACCACTCGGCCACGGAGGACCCCCTTTAGTTTATTAAAAATGACTTTATTACAAAATATTAAAAACTCGTCGGAGAAAATTGCAGTAACATTACTAAGGCCGGTGTAATATTAAATTTTGACCCCGTTGAATAATGACCCCAGGGGTCCTTTTTTAATGTTGAAAATTGACCATTTCAACATTAAATCTGATCAAAACAGTCGTTGACAACTGATCAGTGTTAAATTTTGATCAGACATGGGGTCCTTTTTTAACGGTTTGTTAAAAATAAGCAAAACATCACAAGACTGATGTCGCATGTTGCAATAATTAAACATAAGCGCTGATAAGCTTTACAATCGACATCAAATACACTACATCTATCTATTATCCATTTATTACACACAAAAATGCAAGATACTGTTTTTACTTCAATTTATAAAAAGGATTGTTGTTTTGAGTAACTTATAAATATTTTGTAGGTAATCGATACTTTAATTGGCGTAAGTGCAGTTCAGTTATTGGGGAGAGACAACCTGGAGGTAATGTAGGGGGAGGGTGTCCCTCTCGGGCTGGTGGTGGTACTACTTCTCTACTTCCGCTATTGGGATACTTGGAGCCGCTCCGAAACGTGAATGATTGATATCTTAAAGACTTACGGCTGAATTCTACTAATTTCTTAGAAACTATGATTGTTATCTACGCCAATGTTTGTTTTTTACTTATAAGCATTATTATTCACACACACACACACACACACACACACACACACACACACACACATACATGTAAACGGTGTCAAACGGGGACATCTGTTGTATCCACTATAAATGGGGACTTCTTTATTTTCGTACATTTTACTTTGTAAAGCATAATTTTGTGCAAGGGATGCTTCCCAACTTTTTTACAAAGAGTGGTGCTATCCAAAAACTTAAAACAATGACTTAGAATTTTTACAATACATTCGGGGACACACACATAACTCAACTTTCAGAACAGAATCGGGGACACACACACAACATTAATTTCT
The DNA here is from genome assembly GCA_029582155.1 of Panopea generosa. Lineage (NCBI taxonomy): Eukaryota > Metazoa > Mollusca > Bivalvia > Adapedonta > Hiatellidae > Panopea > Panopea generosa. Next base: position 33,455,160 of record CM055898.1, on the reverse strand, counting down.
ACAGAACATTTGGGGACATACACACGATACGTAGATTATTGCCACACAATAGAGGACATTTGTTGTTTTATCTTTTGAAAGAAAAGAAAATCAACCTCAAGGTAAATGTAACATTTCAAATCCTTCCATTGCTTTACCGAATTGCAGTATGTCATTCAATTTCGCAGATTTAATGTAAACAATAAATGGGCATGTTAACAAAAGGAAAATAAAATTAAAAAAGGCAAAAACGTTTGTCCGTGACAATGTATGACTGCAATTATGCTGCCCGGTCACAGAATGATTAAGTAGCAAAGGGAGTAATACTTTCATTAAACCATCAATGTGCTTCTAAACTTCATAACAAGGACTTAGAATGTTTACAATACATTCGGGGACACACACAGAACTCAACTTTTAGAACAGAATCGGGGACACACACACAACATTAATTTCTACAGAACATTTGGGGACATACACACAATACGTAGATTATTGCCACACAATCGAGGACATTTGTTGTTTTATCTTTTGAAAGAAAAGAAAATCAACTTCATGGTAAATGTAACATTTCAAATCCTTCCATTGCTTTACCGAATTTCAGTATGTCATTCAATTTCCCGGAAGTTAATGTAAACAATAAATGGGCATGTTAACAAAAGGAAAATAAAATTAAAAAAGGCAAAAACGTTTGTCCGTGACAATGTATGATCGCAATTATGCTGCCCGGTCACAGAATGATTAAGTAGCAAAGGGAGTAATACTTTCATTAAACAATCAATGTGCTTCTAATCTTCATAACAAGGACATAGAATGTTTACAATACATTCGCAGACACACACAGAACTCAACTTTTAGAACAGAATCGGGGACACACACACAACATTAATTTCTACAGAACATTTGGGGACATACACACGATACGTAGATTATTGCCACACAATCAAAGACATTTGTTGTTTTATCTTTTGAGAGAAAAGAAAATCAACTTCATGGTAAATGTGACATTTCAAATCCTTCCATTGCATGTCATTCAATTTCGCTGAATTTAATGTTAACAATCTCTGATGGATCTGAGATGTTTGAAAATATTGGTTTAACATGTGTTTGAGAATATTACTTGACCGTTAGATGTGTCAAATTCTGCTTGCCATCCTGCGTCCAGCAGTTAAATTACCATGTCAAAACGAGTAGCACCTTTTAATAGCCCTAGCGGCATTCTTGTCAGTTAAAAATTATCGTTCTCTTGAAGTAGGAATTAAGATTAATGAGTGTTCCGTAAAGCGACCACCGTTGTAGGACAAAATGTGTAAATACAACACATAATCGTGCAATAATCCGGTTTTATTGAAACAGAAAATACTATAGACACGGGAATTGAACTACACAGGCTGATTCGGGACCACTCTTTAAAGATGCATTAACCCTTTCCCTGTCATGCGCATTCGATCCAGATTTGACGACGATTTACTCGGTGTCTCATCCGGAACGTACCTATTTGTATATGACACTATTTTCTGTGCTTAGCAGGCAACGGATTAAGACCAATTCGCAAGACGGTCGACATTTATGTTTTAAAAGGTTCTAAAAATAGTATGACTTCTTTCTATAATGATTGGTATAGTATAAAAGAACGGAGAATGAAAATGTTGTTGAACAGTTTGATGTCTTGTATATCATTTGTCTTGTTTGCCATATCAACGTATGTGGTATGACTGATAAACTTTCATACTATATAGCGACATACATTCAGTTAAAAATATAGCACACTGTACACAGGCATTGGCTTTAACTGAAAAATGTTTGGATCTATGTATGCTATTATGTTTCATCTATTGTATCTAATGCAAAAAGTTGAAGGTCAGACAATTAACCTGTAGGTATGTGTTTCAGCTTAGCCCTCTAATTTATAACATATCTCAACTTCAAAACAGCCTGGATCCTAAGCAGGCGACGAATAACTCGGATGTTTGTCCTGACCCAATAGGTGTAAGGCTTAAGCCCAATGCAAGTCTCAATTAAACAGTGCAACATTTTTCTGAGGCGATTGCATTTGAATTATAAAACTTGCACAACATTTTTTCCGCCCGCTGTATGGGGCGCTAACGCGCTGAGGCAATGGCACCTAAATAATTCCGTAATTCATTGTCCAAACTCAGGCCATGAACATATGACTGGTAGTAATTCATATTAAAAAATTCAATACCACTGGGTAACTCACTTAAAAGGATGGTTCCCTGCGCTAATGTACTTGTAAACCCATCACTTTGGGGATTCCAGTATTATGTAAACTGTGTATATCCGGGTCATAGGGCTCTGGTCGGAGCTCCTGACCAGGGTCTGCGTCGTTTTCAGTTGAAAAAATTGTATATATATTCGGTGTTTGGAACGTTATTACCTCTGTTTCTTTGGTATTCCATTGTATAAGTCCCCATATACCTAAATAAATGACTTCTCTATTTTCTTTTAAGTTATTAGGATTCAGATCTATCAGTATTCTGCAAACTGTATATACCCAGATCATAGGGGTTTGGTCGGAAGCCCCGATCAGGGTCTATAATGTTTACAGTAGAAAATTGAATACATGGCTGGTGATCTGTATTCTTATCAACTCTGATTTTTGGTACTCCAGTATATAAGTCCCCATGTATCTAATTGAATAACGGTTCTGTTTTCTGTTTAGCTTCTAGGATCCAGATCTACCAGTATTATGTAAACTGTGTATACTCGGATCATATGGCTCTAGTCGAAGTCCCTGATCAGGGTCTGCACTGTTTGCATTTGAAAAAATGTAAATGGTTGGTGATTTGTAACTTTATCAAACCTTTTAGCTCTGGACTTCTGTAACTCCCAATTATTCGAATCCAAAATTCTTCACCAAGGACGTTCAAACTTTACAGAGTGAACTAAATGCATGACAACCTATTACAGATGACAGTTCATATACAAAAACAACAAGAAAGTGGCCAAATTTGCTCTCAGAGCAAGAAAATGTGTATTTGGAATTATTCTGCTCTTTGCGACCAGTATAGGCCAAGATCAGTCTGCGCAATCGTGCAGGCTGATCAGGGCCCACCATGTACGCTAAAAGTAACAGAAGGTTTATTTTGACTGAAGAAGTAATTTGTTTGTTTATCCTAAATCAACTGAATTACACAGCAATAACCTACAATTTCCAGAAGACAAGAGGGTCATGATGACCCTGCATCGCTGGAAACCTTTAAACCCTAATTTCATTGACCTTTTAAGCTGCCAGCCCCAATGGTAGCCATTTTTTCGGAGATATCATTGATATTTTAAAAAAATTGGTAGAGTGTCATCTTATCACCATAACAGCTGTTATTCAAAGTTAGCCAATGGTTTCAGAGAATAGGCTTTTTAAAGTTTTCTTAATAAAGATATAAGGAAAACTAATCCAGCCCCTGGCAGCCATGTTTTTTTGCTTTTTGTGTGGGGATTTTTCTCCAGAAATCTCCATAATTTGAACAACTTTGGTAGAACGTCATATACACACTATTTATCACAAATGTTATTCAAATTTGCCTGTGGTTTCAGAGAAGATTTTCAAAGTTTTCTATATAGTCATTAAAATATATTAAAATTTCAGCTCTGAAAGGATGTCATATATTATCCTGGTTATCTTGGAACAAATTTGGCTGCATTATTTCCATCTATAAATATATATTGTCATCCTTGACATATGTATATAGTATAGGTAACCTGGGAAAAATTTGGCCACTTCTCAGATACGACAACCTTTCAGAGCTGACAATTTATATACAAAACGTCGAGGAAGATGCCAAATCTGTTCTCTGATATCCATGAATTTATACATACAGTCAAGACTTTCTTAAGTGACCTTCCAATGAATTTTGACGAGACAGTCTATCAGATTTGCAATGTGTTAACCTCCGAACAAATATGTTTGTACATTGTTTATATCAGACAGGTTCGTCACTTTACACTAACTGAATTTGTGGAAAATATGACAGTTGAAATTCAAATTGTCTTTTAACCCTTAGCCGGATTAAATATGTACTATAGAGTTGTGCCAACCCATTTATTACAAAATATGTTAGTTGGGATGATAAATGAGTTCAATAATTACATTTCAAGATTCTGGCTAAAATGGCGATCTGAGCCTTTTAAATAGTCTTAAGAGCCTGGGTTAGGGCCGTAATCTGACTCATTTTTTGTTATGGAACTCTTTATATACATATCTACCTACACTCATGCTAAAAATTAACTCTATATGTTAAGTGACAATGAGTATATTACTGTTTAAAATAGACAGGGGTTCTAATTTCGACCCGAAATCTATAGTCTTTGTATGTTTACGCGTCCGTACAAATGCACAGACACCTAAATGTTCCTGAATTTGTTATCATATTTAAGGTATTAAAAATACTTTCACAGTGAGATGTTATTTGTTTCAGTTTATCAATGCATATAAGGGAGAAAAACATGTATAACTGAGAGAAAATGACGATGTTTTGTTAATTTAGGGGACATCGGTCGCATGTTTTGACTCTAACACACGGATGGACGAACGTACGGGCTATAAATCGTTATTAGTGTTTATATATTGTACTAATGCGAGTGACTACACAATTTCTGTTAGATTATATTGCGAAATGAGTCTTAAGGATCAAGCAGAAACAAATATAATGGCTAAAATCAGACCTCAGGGGTGGTGTGCAGACTCGAACCAAAAACCCTATTTATTAACTGAGTTTAAGCTAACACTTATTGCCACAGGAAAGTGCTGGAATAGATTTAGGTGGGCAATTTAAAAATATTATCAGAAATGCCCGATTACGGGAAGAAATCAGCCTTCAAAGTAAGAAAAAAAAGCAAAACAAAAATCTTTTGCGAAATAGTGCCTTCTTTGAACAGACGCACAGACAAACGAACGCACGTACGGACCAAAGTATGTAGTCATAAATGTTGGCAAAGGTTTGAACTTTAATATGATATATAGATATTATCTGTAGCGTAAAGATTAACGGCTCTACAAGAGTCCCAAAATGGGCATAAAGTTGTTTACAACAAAGAAAATTGGCGCCAAATTCTCCCGCCAAAAGCGTTTTTGAGCTCGGACGGACGAACGCACAAGAGCACACCCAATTACTTGGTGCCGTTTTGAAACGGTTATGTTCAGCTACAAAATCGCCAATATTTATTTATAAATATTGAAAAATAACTGAGAAATATGTAAATGAACTTGTACATTTAGGCTCAAACTACCTCCAAGGGTCCCCTCTGCGCTCGAACCCGTTACCCTATAACATCTCTAAACTAACCCCTGATACGCACGAACTAGTTAGAAATTGAATAAATCTATAGGATCATCTAAAAACAATTTAAAAAAAACATTACTTTTGAAGAAATAAGTGTCGCATGTTACTTCATTTTTTGTTTAGGTGACCTGTTTTTCCTGTGTAATTTTAATATTCCTTAGCAACCCCTCGTTGGATTTTAATAAACTATATGTCTTTTTGTGGTTTAAACACGATACCAGTTATTTGAAGAAATTCGGTTGGGGGATAACTGTTGTATGACCAAATAAAGCTTAAGGACACAAAGGCCATCTAACCTTATCAAAATTTAGCCTAGAAAAATGACGTAAATTCCTTATATGGAAGTATTTCGGCACCAAACTTCATGAATAGATAGATCTCGTATTGCCCAATATTTTGATACCAATATTGCCATAAACAAACTATTTTTTAGAAATGCCATCGAGGTAATACACCAACTTAGGTTAATCAAGTGGGGTTCCAAACATGCACTCCATAGGCATCCAAATTCGACAACTCCAACAATCGAGGAGGAACTTTTTTAGTTCAGTTGGTAAGAGCGTTATGTCAAGGTCATCACATATTGACCTTGAAAGGTCTCGATTGGTGTTACGTTATCCCGGGATGATTTTCTACGGCATTTATGTCACTCAAAGTTGAGTTGAACATGACAAAAAACGTCTGCTTTTAGCTGGCAAAACAGGGGTGCGATGCCTAAACTCATCTAGATATACATGTTTGGCAAGTTTAAGGTCAATCCCATTACCCGTCCGAGGTCAAGGGCATCGAAAGCAAAGTCAGGGACATAAAGTCCCTCAGAACAATAATTAGGGTTAGGGTCTCCCCGTACACACGGACGATCAGGATATCCAATCCTGTTATGGATCACTTATCATACATATATAGCTATGTTCATGGTAATTATTAACCCGTTCTGTTGAGTATTAATGAATATATGACCGTAAGAAGGACACTATGTGTTAAATTCAACCAATTTATATAGGTCTATTACTGTGTAGACCTAAAATAACGTTTCTTACGGTTGAACGCACAGAGAAAAATAATCAACACAATGGGATTAAATATGTACTATATAGTTGTGCCAACCCTTTTAAAGATATAAGCTTTATATGTATATATATATATATATATATATACATATATCTACCTACACTTATGGTAAAAGTCAACTCTATCTGTTAAGTAATAGTGAAGCTATGACCTTTACATGTAGGCCAGGGGCCGTATTCCAGTAGGTTCCTAAGTTTTTCCTTAAATTTAAAAAAAAATCTTGTTTTTATTTCCTTAACTAAAAAAAAAAAAATTTCATAAACTTACACCGTATTCCAAAAGCATCTTAAAATTTTCTAACGTAAGAAATTTTTAATTTTAAGAAATAATCTTAAGTAACTTTCCATTTTTGGTTGTCGTAATTATCGGTTTTTCCTTCGCTCAAAATAGTAACATAAATCTAAAGATACATGCATGCGTGCTTTAAAAGCACAAGTTTAAAAGCAGTAAGTACATGTAGATTATCTCTCTCTTTCTCTCTCTCTCTCTCTCTCTCTCTCTCTCTCTCTCTCTCTCTCTCTTTCTCTCTCTCTCGCTCGCTCTTTATCCCTCTCTCTCTCTATATATATAAACCCCTGTCTCTCTTTCTTCCTAACTCCCTCTTTCTCTCTCTCTATCCCTCTCTCTTTCTACCACTTTCTTCCTCTTCTTTTTTTTCTCTCTCTCTATCCCTCTCTTTCTTTTTCCTATCTCTCTCTCTATTCCTCTCTCTCTATCGTTTTCATCCTCTTTCTCTCTCTCTATCCCTATCTTTCTCTTTCTACCCCTTTCTCTTACTCGCTCTCTCTCTCCTTTCTCCCTCTCTCTCTCTCTCTCTCTCCTCTCCCTCTCTACCTCTCTCCCCCCCTCTCTCTCTCTCTCCCCCCCTCTCTCTATCTTTTCTTCATATTTCTCTCTATCTATTTCATTATGGATAAATGAAATATGAAATTGCTCAATTTAAACAATTCCTTGTTGTGTTTCTTTAGTGGCCAATGTGGACAAGTTTTATTCAATCTGTGTGAGACATTTTTTTGTTGGTTTGATTGTATCCAAAAAAAGGTAAACAAAGGTTTATTTATGGTCTTTAGGATTGTATTTGCCATTTGCTGCCGAAATTAATACTATTATAACATATTTATCACAAAACTCATAAATCTTAAAGGTCAAAACATATATGACATTTTATACTGTCAACAATTCGTGCACAACATAACGTGCAGGTAAGTCTCTGCATCGCAGTTCTACATTAGCAGGAGCAGCTTCACTGTGACAGGTTTTGGCTGGTTGACCACCATCATCATTATCGTCATAGCCGTTATGCAGATGAATTTGTAAGTGTAAAGTGAGCAGTTATATGGTTACTGGTAGTTTGTTATTCAGAACAGAACAGAACATAATCTTTATTACACCCAAGTATACAATATACAATATGGGGTTATACATACAGTTAACATGCTTAAAAATGCCTCAGGTGTAATGTTATAGTTTATGTTTAAATCATTTTTTTAACAGCTTCATTTAAAACTTGAAATCATTTTTAAAATATTCAAATGTCCAGTTCATTGCGTTGTGCGTTGTGCGTTGTACGCTTGAGTGTCGATACACAAACACTCAAATACTCATACTTTTCAATGAGACACATTCCATAGTAAGAAGCGTACTATACGGTGCTAAGTCGTTGAGGAGAGCACGTGCTATTCAATCTGCTGCCAGCTACATGTTGGGTGTCCAACATATCTTCCAATCTACAAACATGGGCGAATACCAAACCAGCTATCAATTGAGTATACAACCATCGGACAAAGCTTGAATCTACTGCTATATGCGAATACCCACACAGCTAGCAATTGGTTATTCAAAAAAGAGTCAAAGCGCGAATCAACTGCTTTATGCGAATAACCACGCAGCTAACAATTGTTTAATTGACAAAGAGTCAAAACGTTAATCTACTGCTAGCTAATTGATAGCTGGCTGTGTATTTACATATAGCATTAGATTCGATCATATGGCGGACACCCAACTACTAGCTTGCTGTTTATTCGTCCAATGTCAGTATATTAAATACCCAACTACCAATAACTATACAACTGTTATCTTCACACAACTAGAATCTGTTGCATTTTGCTAAGCCGTAGACGCAAAGTAAAACTGTCTGTTTTATTTCGAAAAAGCTGTGTAAAATATCGAAAAGTCCGAGTAAATATTGATAAGGACATTTTCTTAAATGATTTAAGGAAGGTGTAGCGTTTCCTTATATTTAAGAAAATATTTCACATTTTCTTAAAATAAGATGTTTCTGGAATACAACTTAAGAAATTTCTTTTAATTAAGGAAATATTTGTTCGATTTATGAAAAAACTCAGATTTAAGAAAATCTTTAACCATTTAAGAAGCTACTTGAATACGGCCCCAGCCCTCTAAGTTCTACCAATTTATATAGGCCCGTTAGGTGTAAGCGAACACAAAGTTTCGTACAGTCGCACGCACAGAGAAAAATAATCAACACAATGGGATTAAATATGTACTATATAGTTGTGCCAACCCTTTTATAAGAATATAAGTTCGTTTGGATGATAAATAAGGTCATATAATTACAGTTATTCTGGCTAAAATGGCGATTTGAGCCTTTAAATTAGCCTTAAGAGCCTGGGTTCGGGGCGTGATCTTTGTCCAAACTGTTCCAAAACTCATTTCTCAATAATGATCTCTTTATATACATATCTACCTACATTCAAGGTAAAAATCAACTCTTTCTGTGAAGTAATAACGAAGCTATGACCTTTACATATAGGCCTGTCCTCTAAATTCCACCAATTTATATAGGCCCGTTAGGTGTACGCGAGCACAAACGTTCCGTACAGTCGCACGCACAGAGACAAATCACCACAGTCGGATGAATTATGTACTTTAAAGTTGTGCCAACCCATTAATTAAGAAAATAAGTTTGTTAGGATGATATATAAGTTTAATAATTACATTTATTCTGGCTAAAAATGGCGATTTGAGCCTTTAAAATAGCTTTAATAGCATGGGTTCGGGGCGTGATCTTGGTCGAAACTGTTCTCAAACTCATTTTTTGTTATGGATCTCTTTATATACTTATCTGCCTACACTCATGGTAAAAATGAACTGTATTTGTTAAGTAGTAGTGAAGCTATGACCGTTTACATGTAGGCCTGTGCTCTAAATTGAACCAATTTGTATAGACGCGTTAGGTGTACGCGAGAATAAACGTATCGTACAGTCGCACGCACAGAGTAAAATCACCAGAATCGGATTAAATATGTACTTTAGAGATGTGCAACCCATTAATTACAAGATAAGTTAATAAGGATGATAAATAAGTTCAATAATTACATTTATTCTGGCTAAAATGGCGATTTGAAGGGTTGCCAGTAGATTCGCGTGTTGTTTTTTTAAAAAAAAAGTTAATCACTTATCACCGGATAGTTGTTCTGTTGTTGTAGACAGTTTGGCCCTACTTGAATAATGAGTAATTAAAATATTGGTGCCAAATGCCTAAAATATGATGTCATAATCTATATCCCTGTTTTTCTCATACCAATTCTACAATATCAGGCGAGTTCCTAAATAGGTTGCCTGGTCAGGTTCTACTCTGTTTGCGAAGGCTTAAAAGGGATAAATATGTGGGAAAAGGTTAATGCATTTAAACAGTCCTACAACCAAGCCAAAGAACTGAATCAGATTGAATCAGGCTTATCAGCTCCGGCCATAAGTGCTCTAGCTGTAAATGAGATAACATGCTGCGCTCAACTCTAGAGATCTGACACCTGATTAATTGCTGTATTGCTGACCACAAGCTGAAACATATTTCCCCATGACTTGTCAGTTTTTGTGGCCAGAATTTTCCTCCTAGATTACAGTGAAATAAATATACATGTATAAATGGTGAAACTGATATCGCTTGTTAAACAAACATATTTATTTTAAAAATGGCTATAAAATATAGCTTTTATGAAAGACATTAATTCACCTGTGCAAAAAAGGAATTTGAGTATGTGAGGCAGTTGCGACATCAAATTTCTTCATAATTGTCATATATAAAGTATTCAAAATTATTATTGAATTACTATTAAAGTATGCTGATAAAATAATAATTTGTTCAATAAGGATAGGAGGTCCAATTATAATGTTAGAAAAATTACTTCATTTTTTGCGGTTTTCCATACAACTAATGGAGGATTGACTGCACGATACCGCATTGGAAACGAAAATGTTGCTTTCGGTAGTTTTAATATTTTACCTTAGTGTACCGATGGAAAAAAAAGTTGTTATAATTCAATATGTACTCAAATTCAATTACCAAATGATACAAATCAACGAATAACAAATGCAACAATAACAAGACAGTGGTGTGTAAAATTTTATTTAAAAATATTGCATAAACGGGGACAAGTGTGTATCAATGAAATCTACTCTGTCAATAGCGTGTGTACATCGTTCCCCGTATATTGATAGTCAATCGGGGACACAAGTCGAATATTGATATTTTAATGATATTAGTTCATAAGATGTTCACATTTACTCCTTACTTCTAAAAAAACATGATTTTACAAACGGGGACGTCCCCGGTTGATGGGTGTCCCCGATTGGAAGGTGTGTATTCATATGGATGTCCCCGATTGACACCAAATACATACGCACACACACACGCGCTTAGGTGTATTTAAAAACGAATTTCCAACGAGGAGATAGAGAGCTGCTGTAAGAATACTTCGTCGCATTCTTAACTTGTGAAACAACAACCACACTAACGAAAAGCAATTCCAACAAATACCATTCCGATACCACACGTGTTAACCTCAATGAAACAATGTATCTAAAGCATTCTGCATTCTATGCTTTATTTTACAGCACGGTATAGTCTTGGTCATCTTATACGATTTTTTTCTTTAAAGTCTGTTTATCTCAGTTTATCAAATCATTTAACTTGTTAATATAAATAGGTCATCATACTGTCCCTAAACATAACAGTGATATCAGTTGGCGCTTTTGAGCGGTGGTAAGAGGACATTTATCTTATAGAAAAGCAAGTGTCGGTGATGATCAAGACTACGAAATCTATGCGGACGAGTCTATTTTAATACACAGGTTATCATCGTTCAGCGAATGAAAACATCTTCTATGTAAATAGATATAGGCAAACTTGTTTTGACCTGTTTTTATTAGCAGGTGCCGACGATACTTCTGTTGATTTTTGTTCAATTTTATTACAATTTTAAATACACATGACTGATGCAAATCAATCCCCTTTCTTTATAGACTAGTCTTGTTTTCCCCCAGCTAAACTGCTAAATTATCTTATAAATTTTAATGAAAGGTGAGTCCATTTTTATATACGTTAGAAACTGTTACCCCAATTTTATATACTAAGTAACGGATTCGTTGGTCTTGAATTATAATTTCATATTTCTGGTTCTACCATAATGATTAGGTTGAGTAAGGTTTGCGGAGCCAGCATATGCGTTGTCTCAACATGTATTTTGATTAATAACTTCACAGTGTAGCTGCAAGATACATAAAACACTGTACATGACAAACATTACATGTCCCCACCTACACACACCGGTGTAGCTACACGTTGCCACTGTAGGCCAAGGTCGACACTGTTCCCAGAAAAATAAAAGTCATTAAGTAATTGATATATGTTTACATAGAAAAATTACACATCAACCCCTGATAATACACCATTGGTCATTTACATTTTAAAACAAATATAGAGTGGAGTACCTCAAAGCCCCCATAAAAATCTCTTTCGATTTTCAAGTATATATAACGAATTTTAACGTATACATTACTATTCTGTGTGTGAGATATGACTTTCTCACAGCTAAGTATGTTTATTCTTTTTGCATTTATGCAAGTCAGAACGAACAACAAATAAATGATATAGTGATTTCAATATTACATGACAATATATGTTCTGCAAACTGTTGCTAAAATTTTATACATGCACTTATTGTGCGGTTTGCAGCGGGATGTCCCCGACTCCTGCAGACCCATTACGGGTTAATAAGCGGGCAACCTTGCGGTGGCTCAAAAAAAATATCCTAAGCCTGCAGGTTTACTTAGACCAAGCTAAGTCCCTGTCATACACTCTTCACCTGAGGGGTGGGGGATACTCTCAATTACGTCTTGGCTCGTTAAACTGGGAATAAAACTCGATTGAGGTTCACCTTTTAATACATCTTATGGTTTAGTCTTAAGTATAGTGTGTGTTTGTGTTTCTTTAATAAAGGCGTTTTAAAGTAAAATAAAAATATTGGAGTAAATAATAACCACAACTACCTCCCTCCCACGTAAAACTTCCTAGAATGTATGCTTTGATCCCTTACGTCTTGACTCGCAGTGTACTGGATTTGATAAATATATATCAAACATTTTTCGAAGCGGTTCCCCGTATCCCAATAGCGGGAGTAAAGTAGAATTACCGCCATCAGCGGGAGAGGAAAACCCTTTCTACACACTACCCCAAGGTTGCCACTCCCCAATAATTGGTTTAAACATATTTTATTCATAAGTTCATTAAAGCATCGTTTACTCACAAAATACTTATAATCACGCTAAGTTACTCAAAAAAGCAAGCCGTTCCTTTTAAAGGAAATTTTATTATATATATATCGTATACCAACATTTTATGGTTATAATTCACACTTTAAATCCACAAGAACATCGAAATTTATAACAGCAGTTTTCAATGTTGAAATGTGGTCCGGCCAACTATTCGGTCAGTTTCCAAAATCAAAATTTAATGTTACACCGGTACTAACATGAGAAGTGAATTTCCTAATTGTTTTAAGAAAGAAAGAGTTTTAATGATAAAGAACAGAACTTTCAGGACAGAACAGAACAGAGCAGAATATTTATTTCATTAGGATTTGTACAAAGTACGTCATTATAATATATACAATATACAAACAATATAAACATATAGTCACTTAACAGCAATGATTAAACTCATTAGAGTATATAACAAAATATTTAATGAATGTTAATAAATGAAATGAGGATAAACACTATGCTTAAACAGTTAGCACTGTTTTTTTCTTATTTCTAATGCCTCTTTATTGCAGATTGAGTTATGTACATATTCATCATACTGAACCTAGAACATGTAAACAAACACACAAAACTGGAACATGTAAACACACACACAAAATTGTTTTACCATTACCAAATCTTAATGAAACTATAATCAAAGACATGAATTCTTTTTTTTTATCATTTCATAAGGAACGAAAGAGTCAAAATAAAACATAAAACTGTTACCAAACAATGCATTGAATCGTTTAAAAATAATAAACATTGAAGCATTTTTATTTTAGCACGTAATGTAATATGGATTTGGAGATTACTACGATTAAGGAAACCAGGACTGGAATAATAGAACATGAAATTAGTTTATCAAATCTTACCATTATGGATTGGTTTACACTGGGAAAAAAAGATAAACAAAATTAGCAATACATCCTGGCAGGATGTTCTCAAATAACACAAACACATCAAGATAACAAGATAACAACTTTAGAACAGTTTCATCAGACGCCATATTTTAAAACGATAATTTGTAAGTAGGTTTAAACATGAAATAAATAAGAATTTAAAAGGTATATATTTTAGAAAGTATCGATACTGTGTCAGAAATAGGGGAACTATTAACAGAAGTCGAATATAAAAACAAGTAGGCCTATAGGACTTAAAACCACTATATAGTGTGGGCCATAACATTAACTTCTCCATTATACATCACTTTTAATCATACTCAAATATAACTTTAAAGCAAATACATAAAAACAGTTAAACATTATACCATAAACACTTTTGAAACCGAATTGGAATAATTACAAAATATTAGTCCCTTCCTTGTATTAACTTGTGTTATACTCGGGCTCATTTAAACAATGTTTAAAAAATATATGATTTTGATGAATAAGTAAAAAATAAAATTGTATAACAAAAGAGACATTTAATTAGACACTGACAATAACACTCTCCGTAATATTATTATCATTGTTATTATTATTATTTATTTATTATTATTATTATTATTGTTATTATTATTATAATTGTTATTATACTGTGCTATATATATCAATGCACATAGATTTTGTTCCCTTTTTGTGCGTGGTCCACTCAATATAATGCTTTTTAACATAAGATCGCGGACTTATATAGAAGGATAGGAAACTTGCATGTCCTGCCAAAATGTCGTTAAAATAGAAGGATTAATTATTTGGCAAATTAAGCATTCAGAATTCACAGGCAACTGCTTTCTTGTACATAAAATGTAAGTTGTAGGTAATCTTAGATGTTTTAATATGTTTTGATCACGCAAAATGTTTTAAATTAAAATTACCAAGGTTCGAAGTAAACTTTCTCGCAGTTTCACTGTTATTTTAGCTGCAGCATACACTTTTTGTAATCAGAAGTACGTCACCAATTTTGAACACAAACTCCCGAGAATGATAGTTTTGATGAGAATTATATTCTGCGATGTCAGAATTTTTATTTGTGTACCTAATATGATGGAAGTTAAAATAATAGAAAATGAGATATTATAAGATGTTGCATAAATACGCGATTGTTCATAAACTCTCAACAAGTCCTCCTCCCTTCTCAATATGATTCCTTGATAAGACTGGCAGCTGTTTTTACAAAACAAAAATGAGTAAAAGAGTATGAGAGAGTGTTTATGGAATACATGTATGGATATTGTTAAAACGTTGTTTTAACCGCATATTCACATATAATTATACAGGTTGTTACGCGTACTTGCCATATAATTGGGACACTATTGTCTTATAGAATGGCTGGGAAATATAGTTCAGCTAAATAACTGAATCAGCTATTTCCTCGACGCATGCACAGTCAGTGTGGTGATCGTACGATAAAAAAATCATATTATATATAAGGAAAAACTGTCTGATAATGGCGTTCCACATGTGTACATTTTATCGGCCGATCGGGCTATCAGTGTACTAATTTATTACGTTATCTCAATTTAGCGGATACAATGATTGGGGCTTTTTTGTTTACACCGTCATTCCTTGTGATCTGCCGAGCGTGGAAGATCTGTCGAGGGCGGTAGTACCTGTCTGTGTACTACACTCGTATAACCATGCACGGTTATGCTATCCAATGCCAGGCGTTCCAGGGCGATGATCATCTGTACGCGTGTGTTTTACCGATTACGTTTTTCTGTACAATGCTTATGAAGCTGTGGTGGATGTTTTCTCCAGAGGCTACTTCTCCAGTACCACATACATTTTCTTATGTTCGTGATTTAGAATGGATAGGAAATTAAAACCACTTGAAAGGGAGCAAGAAAAATTCCTTACAATGTTAAATGTAGATAGCTGTACATTCAATATATTTATTCGGTCGTTGTTCTTTTACTTCTGGAAGAGACTCTGATGCTTGTTACCGAGTCACTGTGTATATAAACAAACAAAATAACAAAGGTACGGTACCGCTGATACTATGTAGAACGCACCCAGCTCTCTAGAGTGGGTCCGTTAACTAGTAAATGTTACGAACACGCTGATTGATCAGTTACTTCTTGGAATATTTGAATGACGTCATAGTTTAGTAAGCATTCAGTTGGAAAGTCATAGAATTCCCTGCTTTTTCCATTGGTGGTTAATAGTCCTGATTCGGTAGATATCAGGTTCTGGTATAGACAAGTACCGCTGACGAAAAACAAAGACCAAGTCCATCCTTTGGTGTTTTTGTCTGCATAATGTTTAGTGCTTCAATCAAGGCAGTTATTGATGTCAGGACATCTTTTTTTACAGTATGTTGCAAATCAGTCAAACTAATGCAGGTGCAAAAATATATTTTCAAGGTTAATTAAACAATAATTAACATACTCATTCCTAATATGAGATTGTAAAACCAAACAGTAAACCTTGGTATGATTCTGACATATGACAAATTTTTAGACAATATGATAGTAACAATTTAAAGCAATTAAAACAAAGTCGGCTTTGTATTACATGTTAAATAAAATATAAGGGAAATAAAGGCAACATTTATACATAAACAATTATACATGAAAATGTGTTTTTTCTTAATTATGAACCAAGTTTGATCGAAACAATACCAATACTTTGAGTATTACTGGGAACATTTATAGAATTTCATTAAATTAAACCAACATTCTGGAATAAGCGAAAACATTTCAAAATGGTGAAAGCGTTTATTTCATTTCTGGTAAAAATATTGTCAGTTGTTGAAATGTTATCATTTTTCTTTGCATTTCTAGTTCTTCGACAAAGACTGTTGATACGTGTGTACTTTAAACAGAATTTATTCCTAAAACAGATTTTGCATTAGTTAAAAATCTATTTTTTACTTCGAGTGTGAAACAAGTTGTCTTTTACAAATTATGCTTGAAATCTTCCTGGGTAGAACCAGTACAAGCATATGCGAAAACTGCATCTTGCTCAATCACACCACACAAAGCCATGGAGAAGGATCGAACACACGGCCTTCTGATCATGGACTTGGTGCTCTACTACGCACTCCACAGATGCGGCATTAGAAAAAAAAATTAAAAGTGGTTACACTGTATATAATTATTACATTGCCAATGATATCATCAATCACAATATCATAAGCTACAATTACAGTTAAACTGGTACTGTATTGTGATGTTGATGATTTAGATAGTTTGCAAAAGTTGCTTTTAAATGATACAGCAAATTATAGGGCATACACGTTGTGAATGATAAAGTTTTATATTGTGTATCAGTTTTATAGATAATAGAAAGGAAGTGTTAATATTTTCCTTTTAATTTAAGAGAACTGGCGCGATCAAGAGATTATATTGATAATATTCAGTTAACATTCATTCATTCAATATAATGTGCTCAATTTTAATTTCTGCTATGTTTTGAACCGGAAGATGGCTTTGATAATGACTTTAACCTTTTACTCCATAGATACGCGTTTTCCCACACAAATCACAGAAGGCCTTTGAAAACAGTGCAGGAAGAGTTCAGATTGCTAGTAACGAGCAATCTGAACACTTCCTGCACTGTTTTCCACTCTGTCAGTTAATATAAACATAATCCACACAATAATTCAAAAGCCTTCTATATTAGAGGTGTCCAAAGGCGTCTATATTAGGTGTCCAAAGGCGTCTATATTAGAGGTATCCAAAGGCTTCTATTTGAAGTAAAGGGTTAATAAATATCCAAACGCCTTTCTAATTTGATTAATATTATTGCAGCATTTGGTTTATTTAATGCAACCTTTTTATTAAAAATGACGTAATACGATGTCCACAATTTATCTATTTCTGCTTGCATATATAAAACACATGATAAAGCTGAACTTCGAGGAATAAAAGGTAATCCCTGTCGCGTATGATCGATTTGGCGGTAATCAATACGGTAAACCTTGGTCACGACAACATAAGCAGGGTCACGCCTTTGTCAAAAAGTACATCGGCTACAATGACATAATGACATAATTGTGGTTGATATTCTAAAACAATTCTGTCGTGATCTGGCTGAGAAAGTCATAACTATTACCAACAGGTGTGTCTCTTAAAACAAGACTAATGTGGTAAAACCAAATACATAATAGTGTGTTTGTGTTCTTTGAAATCCAATCTCGAGGTTGGTGTCATTTGAGAAAATAATAACACCCTAAATATTTACACCTGTATATGTGATGTCCTTGATGAAACGTGTCTAGGGTTTAAGCTATATTTGTAAATATGGCTATCTTTAAAAATTAGTTTGACCTAAATGTTGCAAGTTCACATGTGTATATGGCACACGTATACGTGTTAAAGCTTACAAGGACAGACAGCAATTATGATAAGATTTCATTTTGTTAGTTTTATCGGCATTATAGAAAATAATTCCAACGATATAAAATATCAATTTGTATTTTTTAAGTTTTATTCATTTCTTTTTTCATTTTCAAAATTAGTGCACTAGCTGGTGTCATTTTACTTGTATTTTTATCAACAAGTGTTGATAATTTCATAAAGATGAAATTTCAGAAAGTAATACTTTGAGAATGGTATCCTAATATGGTAATATATGTATGCATATGTGTAAAGATTCATTTGATGTGTTTACACATTATTTAAGTAAAATCGATTCCAACATACCGTGTGTCCCTTCAAAAAAGTAGACCAAACTATCTTTGTCAGAGCGCAGCCGCCATCAGTGGCACACCGGTTTCTGGCTTTATCTCACTGGAGAACGTGAATTAGTAAACACAATTTTTATAAATACATCACAGAATATATGATGCAACCAGCTTTATTGATGGATTCATAATCTGAGCAGAGTTACCGTCGTTCTACAAGTGCATGACAAACATGTCAATGATGACAGACCGAATTATTTTTTTGCCACACTACCCCGACCGTTATTTTATTTGGTGGACAAGAATAGTTATTCTTCACACAAGCCGTATATGGTAATAAACGTTCCTGTTTTCTTAGAATCTTTCTTTGACTATGGTATGGTGACGTATTGTATTTTTGATCACATTGTGAATTTGATCACTTCCGAGAATTACGAATATCGCGCATGAGTATGTCAATATTTACAAACACTATCCACGTGGTCGTTGAATGCAATGAAATATATATAAAAATAATGCTTCCGATACAAGTAAGAACCTCATTTGACGATACAAACCTGACAACTGTGGTTGCATTTGACAAAAAATACAATAAAAATCAGTCGTAAATGTATAGTAACAAAGATACATAATATTTTTAGTCACCCACATGAATTCATGATTGTGTTTTCAGAAAATATACCATTTTCTGAAATTTTCAATCAAGTTTGGTTTCATTTGGAATAATATATAAAATATTATGAACAATACTTACTTTACGTTTACGACCTATTTTTATCGTATTTTTTGTGAAATGGCTCCCACTACAAATCAAAGACTTGTATATAAGGATAGGAAATTTGCATCTCCTGATTACATGTTGATGAAACAGCACACGAAGGAATCATAATCTGCAAATTAATCATTCATAATTCACAAACAACCGATTTCTTGTACATAAACTGCAAGTGTTTAAACATGTTTCGATCACGCAACATGCTCTTGAATTAAAGATATTGAGGTTTGAAGGAAAATTTATCGTAATGTGTCGTTATTTTAGAGCTCTGCAGTATACACATTTTGTAATCACAAGTATTTCAACAATTTTAAACACAACTTTCTGGGAATGGTATTGTTTTAATGACAATTTCATTCTGCAATGTAAGAATTTTGATTTGTGTTCCCGAGATGAATGGAAATGAAGATAATTAAAAACGAGATATTGCGAGATGTTGTGTGAATACGCGAGCGTTCACAGAATCTCAATCAGTTGCCTTTCCTTCTCTATATAATTCCTTGTACAAATGTAGTTTTAACAATGTCCATTTTTTCAGTAGATATAAAACTATGGCCACCGCTATTTTTTTATGAATATTAATTCCATCATCATGCATTAACAAAGTTAACATTAAAAAAATGTTCTATTTTTATCATTGTTTTAATTGGTTACTATGTCAAACATATATATATAAGCAACATCGTGCTGTTCAGTGAATTGGCATTGTTATGCAATAAATCCATTGCGAAATATTCACTCGTGTGAAAGGTCAGTGCAGTTTTATCTACTTTCATTTATTTGCACATCTACAGCCTCATGTCATTTCCGTTTTACCCATAACGTCATAAACACCATCTTACCTTTTTATTTTATCATGATGATAGTGGAACGTGAACACCTCATTGAGGCTTATGCATTGTGGGTAATCTTAATGCTGTTCATTCACGCCTTGTCTAATCAGACTACTTAGGACATTGGCCCCTTAATGAGTATGCACGGAGGACATTAGCACCTTGATTGTTTTACATATATGCGGACAATGGCCTCGTCGTCATAGGACATTAACCCCTTAAAAATAGTCAATATTACTTAAGAGTAAGAAAATATTTGGGAATTAATAAAAACTATGAAATCAAGGAATTTCAGAACACTTTTTTAATTTTATTGAACACACATATATATCCATATATTAAACATATTTATAATTCAATTCCAGGTTCTGTCCATTTTAATTTTGATTTGATCAGTAACGTATTTGCCTATATGTCTCTGATTTTATGCAATTAATTCATGACTATATCTTAACCTCCAATGTATCTGAAATTGATAAAGTACCCCGAAGGATCTTATTTGAAAATAAGCCTTATAGCTTATAAACGAGTGTGCAAAAATCCCATCACCATGTATTAAATTTAATATCTAGTTTTGAATGTAGGCCTATAATTTAAATAGTTGTACCTTATAAATTAAGGAATTTGTGATATGAAAATATTTTTAATATTTATATTTTAACTTAATGTGAAACAAGTTCTGATAACTAAGCACGTATTCCCGTGGTAGAGCACCAAACTCATGGGTACGATCCTCCGTCACGGCTATGTGTGGTGTCCTTGATTAAGACAGTATCTGCATATGCTTAGTACTTATTTTAAACAGTCAGACTTCTAAAAAGAGAAACACAGATTGAAACTTAGGGCCAATGAACCCAAGTTGACTCCAAAATCTTAAATATGGCTCCAACTTTTCTCAATTGGCGAATGTGTTGGCGACAAGATTTATTTTCAACCAGAGTAGGCCCTTTTTATTTATACAGAAATGGGGTTGGGCCACAAGATCCTTAGACCCTGGGATTAATTTATGTATGAATATATTACATGAAAATTGCATTAAAGTGACGGCATTCTCGCAAATATTAGAGGACCCGCGTTTTAGTTGCTTGGGTGTGATTCTCATGTTGTAATAGTTCTACTGTTTTGCCGTCAAGAAGGAAAACAATAATGTCAAGTCTCAGACAAACTCCATTGACTTGTAGCGGTCACACTCGCCCAGTTGTTTTCCTTTCTTTTAGTGACATCACACCTTTTGGTTACTTTCTAATCAGTGCTTCGAAAGGTATTTATTTGAATTTTCGAATTAAAAACAAGTTCACATGTTACCGAGATCTTATAATTTCGGATAAAACAATAATTCGGATAATTTCCATATGGTATCAGGGCCTCCTCTGGCTATTTTTTTCTTTTCGCCACTACTTTCGCCATATTTGAAAAGTTGGAGCCAAATTTAAAATAATGGAGCCAAATTAAGAGCCATTTTTGTAGCCAACTAAATTGCATACCTCGGCCAACGTTATCAAACCAGTCATAAGTTACAGTAACTTACTGCATGTTTTCTTTTACTTGTTTTAGCATTTGAATTAAACACGTTTTTTCGTGAGTATAATTTTTAATGTATATTGCAATACTATTAAAAATTATTATTATCTTGTGAGTTGTTATTGCCTGAAGTCAATAATTAAGGGAAGCAGTGATAGGTAGTAACTAAGTTGTTGATTTATATTGCAAACGATGCATAAGTTTAAATGGAGTGCAGTCAAAAACCAAAACAGCCCTAGTCATATTTCTGTACTTGTTTGATTTTGTCAATGTTTGTGCATTTATGCACTTAAATAACAGCTGTTTGAGCCTTATTTTGTTTTGCTTTTATTTTTTCTATAGCATGCTATTCTCACAAAACCCCATACAGTGTATTTTATAATTATTTAAAATTTATACACATCAATTTACTTTAAAATTATTAATACACAAATTATGGATTTCCAGCTAGCGAATTGACTGAAATTGCTGTTGATTAAAACATTACACAACCTTTTCTAAATATCCATGTTACCCCACCCACTTTGTCACAACAGACTCGGTATAAATATGGTAAATATTAACATTTTAACAACAGAGCATATAGATCAAACATATCTACTTATTGTAAAACCTTGATATTGATATCAAACAACCAACAGTCATCGCTGACATTATGAACAAAATTATTTTACAGACAAAATCTACAGTCATTTATTGTTTTTATCCCAGAAGCCGCCATTTTGAAACTGTTTGTTGACAAAAAAATGGGGTTACCCATGAAAGTATAGTTGACAGTGTATTGGCATAAACAATTTTTCTAAACCTGTTTAGCATATTTTAAGAATATTAAATTTTCTATATGATTAAAAAATGTAAATATATATGATAATTAAAAATACGAATATGCCGGTTGTCACTACGCAACCACGTGACTATTTTAAGCATATGCTATTTTTAGCTATGGGTAATCTTACACATTGTGTTGAAATTTATGATGTGTGACAGTGCAATGGCCTGAGGGAGATATCACAGCTGGGTGCTTATTAATCTGTTAAATGTCATGGTTGTTGATTGGGATGAGGGGACAGTTAAATGGATTAGCCAAGATAATTTCTACAGTTAGTTTTTTTTAGAAAATTTGAATACGAGAATCGGCCGTTGATTTCCTTGTCGCAACCACTTTCGCAAAAGAGGAAAATCTTTCGCAAATTAAAAATTTCCTTCGCATATGGCGACATTGGCGAATCCCAGCGGAGGCCCTGGGTATTTAAAACATTTAAAAAAAATGTGTCTTCAAGTTCTATATACACCTACGTTAGATATTTTTATAGTGTATACATATAACACCAAAAATATTTGTTGTTCAATGATAAATGATCTGTTAAGAACAGATTTCGGGTACACAGGCTAGTGTCAATATACTGATATATTCTGCATCTCTCTATATATAGCTACATCTATATAATATGTCACTTCAATCACACTTGAAAATTATGTGATGGTTCGCAAACGTTAAAAAGAGAAAGTAAATAGAAAATAGGAAAGTAGAAGTATAGGTTGAGAAAAGAAGAACAAGTATACACTCAGGCTTGAATTTAAGCACACGCGACTCGCAAAATGTGTGTTGTATTTTGAAAATGCGAGTTGAAATTACTTAAGCTGGCATTTTTTGGCATGTGGATTTCAAGTTGAGAAAATTACTTGTATTTATTTTATTGATTTTTGAAAATGAGTATAATCCAGGTAAAAAAAAGTATTTCTTGTCAATTTTACCCAATTTCTTTTGCTTCTCATGCCAAATTACACCCCTAGCAACACGATTGTCAACAACATGTATTAAATATTTAAATGAGAAGTCTGTGTCTAATCTTCTCGATCTCAAGTTCATTCTGCAAAAGGACCTAAAGTTTAAACCCGTCAACAACACGAGTAGACTGTGTCTTGTTTGATTGTTCACGCACTCCCTCTATAAAATAAAAGTAAAGTTGAAACCCATCAAATTCATTGTGTACATATTTTTTTTGCTGTTAAAATGGCTGATAAAATAACATCTTTTTCTCCATTGAACCGACGAATAAGCGAAAATTGATGAAAAAAGCGAGTCCCAACAAAGAAAAAGAGGTTTTGAAACAATTAATTTTTGGTTTGTTTGGTCATTTATGACTGCAAGTTTCTGCGAAAATTGGTTTGGCTAGTTGGTTTCAAATTTTGCCAGTTGAAATTTTAGGCACTGGCCAAAATTGCAAGTGCACAAAAAAGTTAAATTCTAGCTTTGACACTGACTGCGTTTTCCATCTTTGGTTACAAACCAATATGGCAACTGTGGCAGCAGAGAGATTAAATCTCAACCAGCACAGCTATGCGACTTCATTGGACTTACTTACAGTCTGTGTACATATGATCTAAGAAAGAGAGAGAGTTTAACTCCTTCTTAAAGGAAACCAAGGAGGGGCCTCAGCTACTGTGGCTGGTAAACTGTTCCAAACAGATACTGTTTGAGGGAAGAAGCTGTGCTTGTAATAGTCAGTAGAGGAACTAAGTATGCTGTACTTCTGCTGGTGGCCTGATCTAGTTCTGTTGGAAGTTGGTTGTAGGTTATCTGAAACAGGGATGTCGCAATCCTGTAGAGCATTGTAGCCTGTGCTTTAGCGGCCATGTTTCAAGCGTATCCCACTTGAGATGGTCCTGCATAGATGTAACACTGCTAGTGTTCCTATATCTGTTTGTGGTATATCTAGTAGCTCTTTATTTGTACCGCTTCAAGCTATCGTGCCTGGTCTTGTGTATGTGGGCTCCAGACTGTACTGCAGTATTCTACTGTTGGTCGTACCAATGAAAAGTATGCTGAAGCCTTTGTTGCCTCATTACTGATGTGTAGATTTCTGCGTAAGAAGCCAAGTGAATTGTTTGCCTTTTTCATAGTCTTGTGTATATATTTTTTCCAGAATATGTTTGACAGCTCTACACCCAAGTACCTCGAAGTCTCCTCTTTGGATAGGGTATGTCCTTTGAGCTTGTAGTCAGAGGTAGATGGTTTCCTTTTTCTGTGTACCCGAAGGATGCTACACTTCTCTGGGTGAAAGTCCATATCCTATGTTGCTTCCCATTTTGCCAACTCTCGGAGTTTTTTTTGCAGGACATCGCAATCTGACTGTGATTGAATCTCTCTGTAGATAATATAGTCATCTGCAAAAAGTCTGGTCTTTGAGTAAAGACAGTCTGGTAAATCATTGATGAAAAGCAAGAAAAGTACAGGGTCTAGTACACTCATTTTTAGAAAAACGGTCTATTAATCAATATGTATTGATAATGGCTTGTTTATTTTCGCAGTTATTCTCACATATTTTGTTTCCATTGAATTGATCATTTTTATCTATGTATTTTAGATGGAAAGCCAATGTTACGTCAGGGGGACACAGGTGATTGGATTGGAACATTTGAAGGTCATAAAGGAGCAGTATGGGGAGCTGCCCTCAACAGTGATGCCACGAAGGCTGCCACTGGGGCAGCTGACTTTTCAGCGTAACTATAACATTAAGTATTTATGAATGATTTTCTGACTAGTCTCAGCAGCTGTCCCAAGATCACTTACTTTGTTCTGCTGAGGTTGAGGGTTCAAACAAATCTGGGTCTAAGAAACATTATGTGAAAAGTTTGCCAGTTGCTTACATTGTTTCTTCATTTGGTTGATCATAGTTGAGTAATATTAGGAGGCACATTTGAGAACCAATTGATTTTAAGGTAGTTCACGTCAGATTTAACAAGAATCTGTACAGTTGATCTATGAAGTCTCAGTTTCGTTAAAGATTTAATTTTTTAAATGAAAGGTGATATTTCATGGTATATGACTGTGTACAGATTGCCATATGTCAAAATATTTGATAGGAATACAGCATACTAACTTAAATGAAATGAAGGGACAGCCTTAATTTAATCATATTTCCATTCAAAGTTTGTTCACTTATGGAGTATTAGTTTTAACAAATACATTAAATATATTCCTGATTGAAACCCTGGCCTGTTGCTCCAGTTACACTAAATACTAATATATTATACATGTATACTATAAATATAAGCTTGGCATTTGTTTGACAGGAAAGTTTGGGATTCCGTTAGTGGAGAAGAACTACATACATACCAACACAAACACATTGTGAAGTGTGTGGATTTCTCCAGGGATGGCAACTCCCTACTAACGGGCAGTCAGGAGAAGATTTTACGAATATTTGACCTTCAAAATTATGACAGTGGTTTGTATAATACCAATATTGTACTGTTTTATTATTAAAGGTGGAAGAAGGGGCTGATTTTAAATATATGGTGAATCACCATATATATTTATATATGGAAAATTGTCTACTGAACTTCATTCATATTACTGTGATAGGAATTTTTATGAACAAGGCTCAGGGGATTTTTTGAATAAGGCTAATATAGATTAATTGCTGGATTATCATCCCCACTCACCCTCTAATATTTGACCCTTTTTATTTCCATTAAAAAAAAAATTTGAAATTCAAAAAAGATAAAAAGATAAAAATTAAACTCCTCCCCCATCCCCCTTTTTAAGAAAGATTGGATGAAAATCTAACAATTATTTATAACGGCCTTTTTATAATATATAATATACCCTTCATTATTCTTTAGATTTGAAGGGCATTATGTATTTAAAACCCTGCCATTTTGTGCATGTGTCTGTCAAATTGGTTTCCAAGCAATATAAACTTCTGAGAAGTTGTATGTATTCAATTAATATTTGGTGTGTACATGTAGCTGTATAAATTACAGAATACAGGTGAGTGGTCAATGTCGGTCAAATTTTACATGAGTTATGACCCCTTTTATACTTAATTTACTATTAAGATGTAGTGGGGGCATCCATGGCCTATAGATGTATGTGTTTACACTTTACTCCATAGATACACGTTTTCCCGCACCATTCACAGAAGGCCTTTGAAAACAGTGCAGGAAGAGTTTAGATTGCAACGAGCAATCTGAACACTTCCTGCACTGTTTTCCACTCTGTCAGTTGATACTAACATAATTCACTCAATAATTCAAAAGCCTTCTATATTACGTGTCCAAAGGCATCTATATTAGAGGTGTCCAAAGGTGTCTATATGAAATAAAGGGTTAATAGGCTTAAAAGCTTGCATTTTCCTTCTGTGAATCAGAGAATTCATTGATTACTATGAAGTTTCATCACAATCACCTGTACCTGGTGTCTCTATATTAGTGTGTTTTGTTATGACCTGTAATCCTGTAAAGTCTCTATTACAGAAAAAAACAACAATATTTATTATCTATTCTGTGTTCGTTGTACACACAGTTGTTACCAGGCTAATAACATTTATCTCGTTTTTAATCATAAACATACAGATACATGCAGTACTAAAGACAAATTTTCTGTTGAATTTTAATTGAAGTAGATCTCGTAATGTCAAAATCATTTGAGATGAAAATTCGGTTGTGTTATTGTTTTCGTGACATCACGATTTTCACATTCTTTTTCTATAATATAGTTTTTATCTGTTTAAATCAAGTTGTTATGCTAATATGTTTGTCAGGGCACTGCCATCATGTACAAATATACATGACGTGCATGTAAAAATGTGGACTTATTTAACAATAATTAAATGCAAACAAAAACACACAGAGAACAATATCAACAATGATTACCGTAATCAGTTTATTTCAGAAAAAACAAGTATGTCTACTGTCAGTTCAAACATCAGTTGCCATTGTGAAATTTGAAGGGAGGTTCTCTTGACCTAGTTATTGTTTTTATGTTTTCCAGGACCACAGAACTTTAGCGGACATTCTGCCTTTATAAAGAATGCAGTGTTCACAAAAGATGGTAAACAGATAATCAGTGCATCTGATGATAAATCAATCAGGTAGGTTGATTGATTGAATACTTACCGTCATTTTTAGCTCTACTGGCCAAAGGCCAGAAGTGCTTATGCGATGGCACGTTGTCTGTCGTCCGTCGTCTGTCGTCTGTTAGCAGCACTTTCTCTGAAACCACTGGGCCAATTAAACTGAATCTTCACATGGGTGTTTCTATTGAATAGGAGACTATACAGAAGATTTTCTTTTTTCGATCTGAAATTCAAGATGGCTGCCGTTACTAAAAATAGTCCAAAACTTAAAAAATCTTCTTCTCATGAACGGCTCAACAGATTTTCAAAATGTTTATGTAGTAATGATGACCAACTATAGTTTTGTTAGATTTGTTCAAATGGTGTCCCTAGGGTTAAATATGACCCCGCCCCGAGGGTTCAATTAGGGTACACATGTCATAAGAATTTTTTTTTTTTTTTTTTTTTTAAAATGGAAATGATTTTGCCTATATCTTCACAGAAGCATTGTTTGGTGAAGGAGGTTCAGATTTGTAAAAATGACTGGGTTCCACTGTCTTTAGGGGTCAGGAGGGGCCCCAAAAGGGTAAAAATTGGGAATTACTAAATTTGTTTTCTTAAGAACTGGTTTGTCAGATTTGTTCATATTTTGCATAAATTATCCCTATGTGTAGGAGTTTGATTGCAGATAAGCATTTAGAGGCGAAAATTTATAGGGGCCCTGTAAGGGGACTTAGAATTTTACATAGGGATACTATGGGAAAACAGAAAATTCTCTTTTTCTTTCATCTGTTCTGAAACCACTAGGCCATTTAAACTGAAATTTCACATGGATGTTTCTATTGCATAGGAGACTATACAGAAGATTTTTTTTTTTTCGATCTGAAATTCAAGATGGCCGCCATTACTAAAAATAGTCCAAAACTTAAAAAATCTTTTTCTCATGAACGGCCCAACAAATTTTCAAAATGTTTATTTAGTAATGATGACCAACTATAGTTTTGTTAGATTTATTCAAATGGTGTCCCAAGGGTAAAAAATGACCCTGCCCCGAAACTTCAATTAGGGGACACATGTCAATATAATATATATATATATTTTTTTTTTAAATGGAAATGATTTTGCCTATATCTTCACTAAAGCATTGTTAGGAGAAGGAGGTTAAGATTTGTAAAAACGACTGGGTTCCTATGTCTTAAGGGGTCAGGAGGGGTCCCAAAAGGGTACAAATTGGGAATTAGTAAAATCGTTTTCTTAAGAACCGGTATGTCAGATTTATACATATTTGATATAAATTATCCCTATGTGTAGGGGTTTGATTGCAGATAAGAATTTAGGGGATAAAATATATAGGGGCCCTGTAAGAGAATTTTACATAGGGATACTGTGGGAAAACAGAAAATTCTCTTTTTTATTTCATTTATTCTGAAACCACTAGGCCAATTAAACTGAAACTTCACATGGATGTTTCTATTGCATAGGAGACTATACAAAAGATTTTTTTTATCTAAAATTCAAGATGGCCACCGTTACTAAAATTAGTCCAAAACTTAAAAAAATTTCTTCTCATGAACAGTCCAACAAATTTTCAAATTGTTTATTTAGTAATGAACTATAAACTATAGTTTTGTTAGATTTGTTCAAATGGTGTCCCTAGAATTAAAAATGACCCGCCCCGATGTTTCTATTGCATAGTAGAATTTCAAAATGTGCTATGGCCACTATGAGTCAGTAGAGCGTCCTCAGGCCCTCTTGGGCCTCTTGTTATGCCATGATGTAGGTAAAGTTTACACAAGTTTTTTAACAGTATTGCAGTTATTTAATGGTGGTCAGTGCACCTAATTATCATTCCTTGGATCTGCTAGATGGCTAACTAGTACTTGATAAAACTTATCTTCGTAAGTCACTGGCTACTTCCCCAGTGGGAGACTTAATGACCAATATCACAGAGACTGTGACTAGGCAGGTATTCAAACTTGTGGCTCAAGGATTGACAGTCGAGTGAGTTGCTGAGCTAATAGGACCCAGCTGGGTTGGTATTAAAGTTAATGGTGGAGTTAACTGATTTGGACAGATAAATTGTATCGGCCTTGGTTGTGTTGGCTTTAATAAAGTGTTGACTGAATTTATAATAAAATGTATGGGAAATTATATCTCTTTGGTAAATATGTTTTATGTGAAAATACATGTACAACACTTCGGTAAATAAAGTGTATAGAAAACTGTATCTGTTGGGTAATAGAAATTATTCAGTTATACAATTACTGTATTTACATACCAGACAAGGCTATCTACACTTTAACCATGGTTAGATTATAAGTATCTGTCATGGGTTTGAGGTGTGGATGGAAAATTCCAACGCTTGGGATAACCGTTTAAAGGTAACGAAAGTCTGCCAAGTAATTGCCAAAACAGTTATCCCCAGGGATGGAATTTTCAATCTGCACTGAAAAACCCATGAAAGATACTTTTTCTTGTGTGATTTTTTAAAGATTTTTGTTCTGGTTTATTTTTTATAGAAGTGCAAGGATACCATAGTATTTACGAATGATTACGTCATAGTATGAGAATTTTATGAATGGCATTGCATCATAACGCAAGAAATTTGTCAAAGCATGAGGATTTTATGAATGGTTTTTCGTCACAGCACAAGAATTTTATCTCGACCAAAGGGTGAGATAGAAATATCTAACCCCAATGAAAATGCAGATATCCTTCTCTGGTGTGCATGAAATGTTTATCTCACCATAGGACTGAGAAAAGATGTATATTATATATGTTGACTATATATATAAGGGGTCGATGGACGGCTTTATTTATTATTTTGATACATGATTTGTTGTCCATAACATATCACGGGAGACAAAAAAAACTCTTTAAACGGCTCCTTTTAGACGTGCAATAGGTCACACTAATATGTTGACGTCCTAAAAACGATTGTGGTACAATATAATGATGGATTAAATTTAATAATTATTCAATATGTTTGATATGCAAGAAAAAGGAATCATTCAAGGCTTTTTCATTTTAGATAGAAAATTCTGGCCCTTGGGATAACTGTTTTTGTGTGGATGAGGCAGTTGTTCATTGGGATTAAATTTTCTATCCAATCTCAAACCCATGTATTAAAGATTCTTATGATAAATGAATGCATAATAAAAATTGACACAGAAATACAATTATTTGATTCAGGGTTTGGGATATAACATCTGGCTCTGAGGTGAGGAAAATAGATCTGCCGTCAACTCCCACAAGTTTAGAACTGTCCCATGATGGCACAGTTGTCACAGTCACACATGGAATGTGTACAAGCTTCTGGAATGCGGAAACGTAAGTCTCTACAGATTATGACCAAGCCCCAGTTTCACTAAACATCTCAAGTTGAGATTTTCTTCAACATATATTTTTTAAAATGCTATAACTTTATTTACAGACCGTAATCTGTTCAAGTACACCAAACGGACGCAAACGAAACGAATATCAAACACGTTTTAAACGATTTACAAACGGACTAAAAATGCAAACGAAATGATAAATGAAACGAAACGATAAACGTAAAGATAAACGAATGATAAACGAAACGATACATGGATGCAACA
This sequence comes from Panopea generosa, assembly GCA_029582155.1. Lineage (NCBI taxonomy): Eukaryota > Metazoa > Mollusca > Bivalvia > Adapedonta > Hiatellidae > Panopea > Panopea generosa. The sequence continues at coordinate 33,424,128 of CM055898.1, read as the reverse complement.
GGGCGAACGATCAACGAACGATACAAAACGATAATGCAAACTTTAAACATATCAAATAATAAAGATTCGGATATCCTCTGATATTGTCGTAGTTATATTGACAATGAAATAAATAATTAAACGAAATGATTGCTCTCTTCATCATTTAAAATCTTTAAATTGCTATACCTGTAACTTTAATTTAATTTCTTTGTTATAAGTTTTAATCCCGAATTATCCGTGAAAAACATTGCCTCGGGCATCGTTTCTTTACTTGTAAAAGTGTGATAAAACAATCAGATGACACATGACCTGCTTACACAACTACCCCAATTAACTGATTTAATTATCTGAACACCGATTTATGTTGCTGTTCTGTTAAATGACTGCCAATCAGGAAAAGTTTTCACGCAATTTTAGAAAATCTGTTTGTTACACCAAAACCTTTCCACTTTGTTTGTTTTCAATATAGGCATTTGTTTAAAAAAGATTACTATTAAGCTGATAGAGTTATTAATAACTACACATACCTAAATTTGTGTACAGAATGAACATGCTGTCCCTTTCACTATCACCTTGTGCCAATGTCTGATGACGTCATCAGTGAAACAAACATTTTATTTACTAAGTGGGTATCTTGGAAATTTTTGATGGAAGGATATCAGAGGAATTCTATCCGTGTAATGTACATAAAAGTCCTTGAAAGTCTCAGACGGAAGTACATGTACCAGCGATTTTAGAAGCCATGCCACAAGGCATAAAACTTTTACCTTTAAAGGCATCTTTTTTATGGAAACATTCCCGCCTCCCCCATGCATTTACCGTAGTGAAATAGAACACGACGTTAAATGACGCAAGAAACTGTCAGAGTTACTACATTGCACATTGCCACGAGGTCAAAAATAAATTGTGTCGGAGTTATAGACATAAAGTGTGTGCGTTTGCTACATATATTAAGGCATGTGTATTTGTAAATATATTTATCTTTGCGGATTATATAAACTATTTTGTTTAACGAATTGTTATAATTGTTTAACATGACAATCTATCGAAATTCATAACTGGAATTAAAACTTGAAAAATTACTGTAAATAATGCATTATTCCTGTAAATAAAATAAATAATTGCTGAGGCATCTATACTCTGTTTCTTGCATAATAGCAGATTATACACTACTGCAGATATAAAAAACACAGACTGGTTCACATTTATTTTCTATATACTTCTCGATACAGTTATGTTAACGTTAGTGTAAACCAGTCTGGCAATGTTTAGCCAATCTAATGATTACGTGACCGTAACGTGTTTATCTGATGTAATTGACATGCCCCGTACCATGTGTATTAAATTTCAATGATTGAGTTTTATAAAACATTAATCTGCTGTCACGCTACAAATCATCAACTATATGGTAGACCATATCTAACGTAGGGTGGCTAAGTTAGCAATATTTCAGAATGATTTTAATCAATTTTTCAGAAAGATTTTAATCAATATTATTTTAATTTATTTAATTTATATGTTATCATATTAAACCCGGGGATTTCTTTAAATATCTAGTTCTTATTATTTATTCTACTGCGGTGTTACAATTGGACAACCAGAGATGATGCGATTGGTGAACATGTCGTGTAAACGTTAAATGGTAAAAGATACACAGTAAACAATACACGCTAAACGATTCGAACGCAAACGCAGGCTAAAATGCGTTCAGTATCGTTTTGAACTGCATTTTCATATTTTCTCTAACGTTTACAGTGCTCCAAGAATAGGATAGCCCGATGCCCGGGGCTTGTCAAATCTGGATCCGGGCATGTGCCTTTTTCAAAGTTACTTGCCCGTCGGGCTTGTCTTAAAAAATCGGACAAGCTAGTTTTCACAATACACAAGTCTGCAAATATCTCTATTCGATACGACGCAGGTCAAACTGTTGTTTAAAGACCGTAACTAATCAGTATAAACAATTGACCCCTGCGGTGTTTATCACACCACATGCCCGTTAATGCGACTTTGGAAACCTCTCATGCATATTCATTTATCTATTTTTATTACTCTATCGTGATTGGTGGATAGCTTTGAATATAAATTAATCTATTTTTAATAACCGCTCTGATTGGTCGTATATCCAGGTACACGTTTCTTACCACCTACCCGAGCAAAGACATAAACAAAAAGACGATGACGTAATTCGCGGGTGTCTCTCAAACTCTCCATTATGAAGAGTATAAAATTATCTCCCTTTGCCAAAATGATAACGATTTCTAAAATCTGATTATGTTTTTACAGATAATTTTCGATCGATCGCGTTATGTAAAATGTCAACGTTAGGTTCTGGTAATTTTATAAATATTACGTAGATTTACAATAATTGGAACTGTATGTATATAAATTTTCTTCTGTGAAAACGTGAAAGTTGATATTTAAATTGACGGCAAAGAAAAATGTGGGTGGGGTATTATAGTAATAAACATTGCTTTTTGGTTGTGTAGTTTCAGCGTAGATGAATTACGTGTTTTTTTTTTAATATTTGAAATAAAGTTGACTAGTTGCACTTTCTAGACATTTGAAGGCTATAAAGTGACCGCGGTCACCCATCCAAGTACTAACCCCGTACTTCGTTGCTTAACTTCCAATACAGTCAGTGCACTTCAACCGTGCAACTGTAAAAGCTAGCTTTACAGCGAGGCTGTTGTAAGTGACCTATGTACATTCACTACAGCTATCATAGACTGCATTTATTTATCATATTGCCAAGTGCTCTTGGATAGATTGAATAGCTTTGTAGGCTTGACATTGCCATACTTGTATGTTATGACAGCAATAATAAGAAAACAAGAAAAAGATATTTAAAATAATGTTTTAAATAAACTCTTGCTCCCACACTGCCACTTAATCTACAGAACAGAAATGAGTCAATAAAGAACAAAGATTAAAAACAACATAATATAAGTTGGACATACTGACAGAGACATAGTCAGTTCTCCCTAAATTCTCTCACTTCTCTCGGTCTTATTCAAACTCTAAAACTTGTGATTGAGACGTGCATAATGTTAAGGGGAGCTAACCCTACATAAAATTAATACATTTAGGTCTATGTTTACATATTTCATATTATACCGCAAGGTGTATTGGTAATAAAAATCTGGGCATGTGAACCGTTGAACAGGGCAAGTTATTTTTCAGCCAGGGCAAGTAGATTTTTTCAACCTACTTGCCCTGGACTTGTCCCAAATTTTTTTTTTCTTGGAGCACTGGTTTATCATAAAAAAATGCAAACCATTAACGAAACTAAAATGCATTTAAAACGCAAAACAAACGCGTTTGACACGCAAAACGAACGCAATTGAAATGCTTTTTTGGTGTACTTGAACGGATTACGGTCTGTACACTGATCATCTTACATGTCATCCTTTACCAATGCGTAAAGATGTGTTGTGACTTCAATTCTGTGTGGTCTTTTAATGTAATGTGTTCATGTAGTCACTTGGAAAAATTGGATTATTTCAGTTGAGGAAAATCTCAACTTAAGATGTTTAGCGAAACCGGCCCCTGGGCCTAAATTCATCAATATTTTGAGTCTGAGTTTTAGACTCGGATTCAAAATGTAAGAATTTAAGATTCAGTTAATATCTACTAAACAAGTACATAATTACTATATTTGTTTTCAGAAACAAGCTGCCTGTTTTAATGATTATTTAACAGAAAATGTAATAGTATCACATTTATTACTCATAATTATATGTTTACAAAGTTTTACAAAATACCTCAGACCCAAATTACTGGTATTGATGAATTTAGACTCTGGACAAACAGTTTATTGTGATACTTTACATACAATATTTAACATATGATGATTTACAGTTATGCTTCATATCACAAAAAAAAATTCTACCATGAATGTTGATATGTTTTAAGATAGAAACCCATACTTGGAATTCAACACTCACAAATGCACGAGGGGAGATACTCTTTCTGTATCCATCCCATCGCAACATACATTTACCTTCAGAAATTCTTGGGAGAAACCTTGATTTTGAATAAATAAAAATATAAATCATTTATTAGCTGTGTGGTACATATTTTTGTATAATCTGCTGTGGTTGCTGGTAAACAGTGGGTGAAGTTGTTGGCTTTTCTTCAGTAAGTTTTAAGTACATGCTTCCTGTTAAAATATATGAAGATGTCCGGGCAAGTGGGTCCTTTTAAAATGATAAAGAGTCCTTGAATTTTTTTTTCTCTACAGCCCAGGTAACCATGCATATGGAAGGACTTTGATTCTGCTCAGGGTCCTCAGTGGCCGATTGGTTTAAGGGGCCGTCTCAAGATCACTTACCTCTCACCGCTAAGGTCATAGGTTGGAGTCCCACTCGCTCCAAAAACTTTATGTGAGAAAGTTTCCAGTTACTTGCAGACAAACGGTGGTTCTACTCAATCAGAGGTCTTCCTCCACAAGTAAAACTGGATATGCCATATATAACCTGACATGTGTTGAAAATGGCATTAAACCCCATTAAAAAAAATGATTCTGCTCAGTTTCATTTTGAGGTCTACCTCCACCAATAAATCAAGATATGCCATATATAACTTGAAATATGTTTAACATGGTGTTTAACCAATAAAAAAACCCATACATCTTCATATTTAATGCTTAAACAAAACTGCACTTGTTTTGAAAAAAAATGTATTGTCACTCGTAAGAATGATGCATAATGTTTTGTACGTCATTGAAGACTATATTTCTCTGTTTGCAGGTTTGAGAAGCTGCGTGAGTTTGAATCTCCAGCTACCATCAACACAGCCTCACTACACCCAGACAAGACCATCTTTATATGCGGGGGAGAGGACTTTAAAATGTATAAGTTTGACTACGAAACAGGCACAGAATTAGGTTTGTACATCTAAATACTGTACGACAAGATGCTCGTCCTGCACAACTCATTGTTTGAATCTATGTTGCACTAGAATGCAGTAAATTTCCATAACTGTGTTTAGAGCTACACTTCCTGGTATTTTTTATACCAAGTTGAAGATTTAATAATTTTGCCAGAAAAAAACACCTGTGTTTTGGGCTACATGACCAAAAATAATAGCATAGTCATTTTTTTCTGTTTTTGATTTTATGGAGAAAATGTCAAAATAATGAACTATTATTTATAAGATAATTGATTTGAACTTGTTTTCCATTCTATTAATAAAAAACTAATTGTAATAGTTAACAATAAAGAATAATTTAAATACAAATATGATTTTCTTGACACATTAAGCAGATTTTTACTCTTTTAAGATGTGAAAAAAGCGTTACGGTCAGAAATAAGTTTTAGGGTTATAGGTCAGGTGTTTATTTCTGGCTTTTTTTTGGTCCATTTCTTCTCTTGTACCATTAGTTGGATTTCACTAAAACTTGCTAACAAGCTGAGTAGGATCACTGTCAAATTAGTTCCCCATAGCCCTTTTGTGTTCTGGTTTGATAGTTTTTGGTCAAGTTATGGCTTTTGCAATTTCGGAATTAAAAATCTTGTCTGTGCTTTTTCTCTTGAGCCAACTCTTGCATTTCGTTAAAACTATTTGGGAAGAATCAGTATGCCATCTAGTTGTGCACACACCTTTTGCTTTCCGGTTTAATGATTTCCAGTCAAATTACAGCCCTTTTTCATTGTTGGAATGAAAAATCTTGTCCATGTTTTTTCTCTTGAACTGTCAGTTGGAATTCACTTGTGAAAAATCAAACTGAAGCCTAGTTTGCATACTCATTTTTGCTTTCAAGTTCTGTGAATTTTGACTTAATGGTGTCTGAATTTTCCGAATTAAGCATCTTGCCTACACAACCAATAACTGCAGTTGTTTTAAACCTGCTGTGAATAATCATAGTGATGCCTCGATGACATTAATCCACTTTGCTTTTTGGTGGCATTGTAGTTTATTCTTTGCCGACTCACTCATCAACAGTTGTAAAAGTTTTGGACATTAACAATAGCATTTAAGAAAACTCATAATTGTATGAGGGGGAGACATAATTCATCCCAAAAAAACAAATTCTAGTGATGTTTCTTGATTCAGATGAGAAACTCCGTATTTAGGAGACTCTTTTCTGCTTTCACATCATGCTCTATATATATATTGTAATTGTTTTTCAGAATCATTTAAAGGTCATTTTGGTCCGGTGCACTGCGTACGGTTCTCTCCCGATGGTGAAGTTTATGCCAGCGGAAGTGAGGACGGAACTCTCAGACTGTGGCAGACAACAGTTGGGAAAAATTACGGACTTTGGAAGTGTGTGCAGCCGGATGAAGTTATACAGAATTCTGATTCAACCCCCAATAAAGCCGAGGCCTAAATTCTAGTCATCTATTTAATGTTCATTAAATTATAAATTATGAATTATAAGTTTATAAGCATGTTTATTTTCAGTTATAGATGATTTCGGAACATCCGAGTATTAAATGAAAGAAACTGTTTGTACGTTATTGAAAGAATACTTCAAGATTGAAAGTGATGTAGATATAAAGGATGTAGAGATATACGACTCACTTGATATACATGTAGTTTGAACAATACGTCTTCTACTCTTCTGAAGGAATTGTTAACTTCCTGGGGGCTGGTTGCTAAACATCTCAAGCTGAGATATACCCGACTGAAAAATCTCAGTTTCTGTAAATGATAACTTGACTCATTACCCATAAAAACTGCGTAACCGGTATTTTCTACCCTTTTAATTCAATAAATAACTTGTTTAATTGTAACATTTAGCATAAGTTGTGGTGATCTAGATCATATCTGTTGTAAAATACCATTGTTTATCGTCAAAACATATAGTTAAACTCTCTGATATTTGAATTAAACATGATCCATGGAATAATGAAAATGATTTAGAATACAATTTCATTATATCCGTAATTATTCATTAATTTCGGGGCATCATCAATTTTTCGTGTATTTTTTTTGTCAATTGTCCTGGCAATACTTTTTTTTCTACACTACTTTAATAGTAAACTCGTATAAAAAAATATATGTTCCAATAAATGGATTTTTTATTTTAATTAGTGACCACTCAAAATTGGAGCCATAACAAATCTTTACCCATTAGTAGAGGATAACAAAATGACCACTGTAAATGAAGCATTTGGCGACGGTGTCTACATGTCGCAACGGTGTCTACATGAGACAGTATTCTAAGCGCTGTCACACTGGAGTATCATGCCGCAGACACATGGTATGATACCCCACCCAGTCATATTATACTGACACTGGGCCGACCAGACCTATAACTCTCCTTTAAATGCTAAGCGTCAAGTGAGGAAGCTTCTAGTACAATTTTTAAAGTCTTTGGTATGACCCGGCCGGGGATTGAACCCACAACCTTTCGCATGCGAGGCGGACGCTCTACCACTAGACCATGCCGCGGTCACATGAATTCATGGAGATATTGGTTATCAATTTTAAATGAAAAACATCAATGTTGGTGATTGGACTGAACTGCAGGGTGAACTATAATAAATTGTTTCAATAAAATCTCTTGGCGGTTATGGTGTAAGCCAGTTTGTTAATGGCTGTAATATAACAGGGTTCTATATATAGCCCCGCTTAAAAAGTGCTACTTAATACAAAATACAGTGTTTGTTCATTTATGTTAAATTATGTGTTTTTGTAGCAGTGTGTGTGTGGGGGGTGGGGTGAGATTGTGTAGTTCCAGGGCATTACATAAGTGACATCAAGAATAGGATTTTGTGTACTTTAAGTTGTGTATGTTGTAAAATGCCCCAGTGCAACATTTGTTTGTACACATATTCATTTATGTTAAAATAAGCACTTGTGCTACATATTACATTTTAAGTGAAAGAAAAGTGAGTTATTTGATGCATCTAGGTGCTACATATTACACTTGTGTTGTAAGATAATGGAGTTATGTGCTACATATTACATGTGGAGTTAGTAACGGAGTTATTTGCTCCACTTTAGTGTTACATATTAAATGTAACAATTACAGTGATAGATAATGGAGTTATTCGCTCCCGTAAAGTGCTACATATTATATGTAGAGTTTGAAATGGAGTTAATTGCTCCACTTTAGTGTTACATATTAAATGTGATGATTACAGCGTCAGTTAACAGAGTTGCTTGCTCTACTTCTTTTCTATAAATATATAACAATTACAGCGATAGATAACAGTTACTTGCTCTACTTGAGTTATATAACAATTACAGTGAAAGATAACAGTTACTCGCTCTGCTTCAGTTCTATAAATATATAACAATAACAGTGATAGATAACAGTTACTTGCTCTACTTCAGTTCTATAAATATATAACAATTACAGTGATAGATAACAGTTACTTGCTCTACTTCAGTTCTATAAATATATATAACAATTACAGTGATAGATAACAGTTACTTGCTCTACTTCAGTTCTATAAATATATAACAATTACAGTGATAGATAACAGTTACTTGCTCTACTTCAGTTCTATAAATATATAACAAATATAGTGATAGATAACAGTTACTTGCTCTACTTCAGTTCTATAAATATATAACAATTGCATTGATAGATAACGGAGTTGCTCGCTTTACTTCAGTTCTATATATATATATAACAATTACAGCGATAGATAAGTTACTTGCTCTACTTCAGTTTTATATATATATATATATATATATCACAATTACAGTGATAGATAACAGTTACTTGCTCTACTTCGGTTCTATAAATTATAACAATTACAGTGATAGATAACAGTAACTTGCTCTACTTCAGTTCTATAAATATATAACAATTACAGCGATAGATAACAATTACTTGCTCTACTTCAGTTCTATAAATATATAACAATTACAGCGATAGATAACAGTTACTTCAGTTCTACATGTATATATAACAATTGAGTGCCAAAATAATGGAGTTACTTGCTCCACTAAAGTGCTTCATGTACATATCACAAGTACAGTGCAACTCAAGTGCTACTTATTTCATTTACAAAGTGACTTGTTCTACTCGAGTGCTACACATACAGTACTTTCTACTCGGTATGTACAACAATAGATGGCAATAGTAAGGAAGGACTTGAATATCGATGTATTTCGTTTTGTGATGCAATAAAGATAATGAAACCTTAAAGTACATTTCTCTTCTTTTTTTTACTTGCCAACGTTATATACTTTGTAAGTTGTAATAACTTGTTTCACAATCAGAAGTAAAATAAATAAGTTTAAACAAACGTCATATTCTGTAAAACACTTTAGTTTGCGAATTTGTTGATTTTTCATATTTTATATATTCATGAATTATTGAATTCGCTAAGTTCAAAATGTTAATCCAGAAATGCATTTGTTTTATTCAGATATCCTCAAACGCAGTAATCGTTGATGCATTATCATCACTGCACAAATAATCCAGAGCATATATATCAAGTTGTATTTTATTAAAAATTTATAATCATTTGAAATGCATCTGTCAAATGACATGATTTCGGATGTAGTAAACTTTCAGACAGTTAACTTGATTGCACTTTTAGCAAAAACATTGAATTCATGAGGAATGAAACTTGGGAATAATAGTGAAAATAAAAGTTCTAGCTTATAAAGTGTGTTACAGCATGTGGCTACTTACATGTACCATTGTCATATTCTTGGTGTATGTATGTGATTTATTATATTATTGTCTTGCCTTTTTGAAGAAAAATTGATGTTACTTTTCGTAGTTTTGGCAGTGTCACCAAATTTAGGTTTTTATGCTTCTATAGTCACTTGTTCTGACCGCAAATCCATGTCTGGGCTATTGCTCTGTTTGATTGGAATTTTATGAAACTTGCTGGGATGCATCACCACCAAGTGAAGATGCTTATATTGTCTTTGTGTTTAGGTTTGATCATTTTTCAGACCTTCTATTACATGATCAAATGCATGATCTTTGATTAACCTTTCTTAAAGGGATTATATTGACATATTACTGTCAATTCCGTTCTAAATACACACGCCCAGCATGAAGATACACTTATAACTGAGAGATATACGCGTCTAAAGTGTCTAATTGCATAACCTCTTTATTACAAACGCCGGGTTTCTGAAGCCACGTTTTTGTTTTTGTTTACATTTGCCATAATCAAAGAACCGCTTTCGGGTTTCCAATCAATCATTGGATAACATTGTGAAGACCCGTTACCAATCTTGTTTTCGAAGCTTTGTTCGGGAAGTTGACAGATTTCAATGTAAACATTGCGCAATACCTTATTGCGCGACGCATTAAAGTTTTGGCCAATATTCAATTACTGTTTATTTGATAACTTTCAAGTAAATAAAGGTTATACGTCAATACATAAGCATTATTTTGTGCATACTGCATACAGGAAAAGTCTGGATAAACAGCGTGTTTGTTACTTGTCAATATAATCCCTTTAAGTTTGTGTTTTTCATCTTATTATAAGTAGGTTGTGCAAGATGGCCACCACAGGACTGCTAAGTTTGTAATGGGAGTGGGGGATGATTAATTTGAAATTAGCTTTTTATTTGTAGCCAGATTTTGAGTGTAGACAAAAAACACAAATCTGAAAGTACACAATCCAAGGAATATTGTTCCAAAGTTCTCTGGAATCAGTTCATTAGTTTTATAAAGGAGTCGTTGAAAGCATGATGTTGGACACCTTTGAAACTGTATAACAAATTTTAATCATTTGATGTGGAGGATCCTAATATATGTTAAAGTAGCCTCAAGTCCCTAGTCCCTTATCAGTTTTCATTTTGACAATTTTTCAAATACAGTGTATCCGAAATTGAATGACCTTGAGCTTTGATTGGTTTCATGTAGTATCACCAAATGATTGTTTGAGATGTTAACAGCAACATACATTTGTACAAATAGGCTCTACAAAAACAAAAAAAAACAAGAGGCCCAAGAGGGCCTGAGGATGCTCTACTGACTTATAGTGGACATAGCACTTTTTGAAATTCCACAATATTTACTCTCTTTTGGGATCCTCTTAACAACTTACGGATAAATAGCCCCACCACACCTATACTGAACAAAAACTTAATTGCAATGAAAAGGAAATACTTTAAATTCTCATACCGTTCATCTGTAAAACAAATATAGTCCTTGTACTGAAACCTTATACAACTCAGTCCCTTGATTTGTCAGAACTTCAATCACCCACTCTTAGGGATTTGTTATGAGCAGAAATGCTTTAGATATAAAAAAAAAAATTGTACACATGGATGCGAAAAGGAAAATAATCAGTTTTCCCTACAATATTCCTATGTAAAAGTAAAAAACACATTACAGGGTCCCAATTTATCCATGCCCCTTGATGTGCAGACTCTTCAATCCTTGCTGATTTATATCAAATATGAACTAGTTTGACTGAAAGGTTACTGAGAGGAAGCTTTGTGAAAATTCCCAATTTTAACCTTATTGCCCCACCCAACCGTGGCCCCTTATGGAAATTCAATTCTCTTAATTGAACAAAATCAGATTTATTGTTACTAGACAATGCTTTAGATCTCAACATTAAACAACATATTTACACAAATGGAGGAAAAAATGAGAGTTTTCCATTTTCCCATAGTATTCCTATGTAAAACTCAAAGACCTCTTTGTAACAGGGCCTCTATACATCCCAGTGCCCCTTGATTTGTACAAACTTAGAACTCTTAATCATAGGGATAATTTATATCAAATATGAACAAATCTGACTGACCAGTTGTTGAGAATAAGATTTATGACAATGTTCAATTTTAACATTTTGTGACCCCCACCCTGCCCCTTTTAGAAAGTCAATCCTTCGTATGGAACAAAATCTTATTTGTTATGACTAGAAGATGCTTCAAAACTCAAACTGAATAAAAAACAGTCTTTTGACCAGTATAGCTAAAAACCTTTCAGTGTTCTTGGGAATACATGAAATAACAAAAATGTCAATTTCACAAATTTAATAATACAAAACAATTGAGACTGAGATTTAATATATATCAACATATAAATATCAATAGATCTCAAAATGTTCAAAGAACTTTTTAGTTTTTAAGTATTTACTTTTCTCTTGCATGCATCTTTAACATGTGAATAACCTTATAAAGGCAATACAGTAAAATTAAACCCACACCTATAACCTTTTGAAACAAGCCTAAGCATACACGCGGCCCCATACACATATCATCTGAACTTGCTATTATAAATATAATTATGTCTTATGACATAGGATGAAAGAGAACAATTCCAATAGAGCATTACAAGCATGAGCTTATTATTCATCAGTATTTCACATATATCACATAGATGAGAGACTTTCTCGGTGACATATTTCCCCAAGTAAACAAATAATACCAATTTCAGTTATTTAATTTTCAATTATCATCATTTATACCTTAATATACTCATTTTTACACATATTTGAAAGTATTTATGTGTATATGTAAACCTATTTTAACACCACTACTGCATGTCATCATATATAAATGAAGTCGGTGTTTATTTAGCAGGCTCAAAGGTGTAGTGTATAATGCGTTCCCCGCTCCCAGGAGGTCCTCCTCTTCTCTTAGGTATCTCATCAAATGGAAATGCCTGGTTAAACTGAAATAAATTACAGAAAGAAAATAAGAGATCTCATCTTTGTCAAAAAAATTCCTTAAATCTGTATTTAAATATGTATGCCCAAGTTAAAATTGACCATTTATTGCAAAACTGAAAAAAATTAAGATATGAACAGTTAATATTAATTCCATTTCATTCTTTAATACCAAAAGTATTTATGTCTCGTTTTAAAAACGTTTTCTACAAATATAAGCAGATTTGAATGAAATAACCTTAATTTATTAGGTCTTAATTGTTTTCCAATGTGCCAGTGATCAAAAGAAGACTTGATATGATGAGACCTTATAAAACCTGAAATATTTTTATTTTATAAAGGTGAATGGAGGCTAGTGCAGGGGACCCTGATAGACATTTAAAGATCAGTATATTGTTTATATACTTAAAGGTCAAAGAAATGCTGGGTGAAATTCAGTCACATTATCAAACTATTGAAAGTGGTATTTACATCAACATTTGTATTTTTAAAACTGTAAATATCGCTTACCATAGTTCATAATGTGGCTCTGAAATTCACCCTGCATTTCTTTATCCTTTCAGTAAACATGTGCATGTGTAAATGCAGCATAAAAGGCATATGTGTTTACTGTATTTATATCATAGACAACATTACATTATAAGAATCTTACATGGGTTTGAGGCTCGGATAGAAAATTCCGCCTTGAGGGATAACTTTTTTGACTGAAATGAGGCTCTTCCCATGAAAACAGTTATCCCAAGGGTCGGAATTTTCTATCTGAATCAAAAAAGCTGTGAATGATTCTTTTTCTTGCATACCAAACTCATTAAACATTTATTTTAACTTAATTTTATCTTGGCCCTAGGGTAAGATTGAAATATCTAACCCAGGCAAAAATGCAGATATTCGGTATGCAAAAAAGGTTGTTTAATATTCTTACCTTAGGTTGATAAACTGGATATGGCATTGACAATAACCAAATACCTGATATGGACAATACCAATGCAAGGAAAGCTACTGTCATAGAAACACTGAAATGAAATGTATATGTTGCATGTATTTTCAGAAAATGTCAACTAATCTGAGAAATGCACCAAATGTCAAATTATTTGTCAAACGAGACAATTTTGTTCAATAAATTTCAAATGAAAACTTATTTTTCCAGCTTCCAGTTGCAACATAGCATAAATATTATTAATGTTTTTAAACGTTTACAAAGTGTCTTTTTTTCAGGATGTGGGATATTGTGCCTTTATTTTTTTTCTTAAACTAGAGCTATCACTGAAGGTGATGAATACCCCCGAACGCCGCCATGACAGAAAATGGTTTACCATTGTATGAAGTTTTATTAAATTATATCCAATAGTTTTAAAGTTATGCTCCAGACAAGGGAAATATATCAAAGGGCAATAACTCTGTAATTAGCAAGAATAGAGTTATGTTTCTTGTACACTGCACTTCCTCTCATTATATTCTACCATTGTATGAAGCTTGATGAAATTCCATCCGGTACTTTTCAAGTTATGCTCCGGACAAGAAAAAATATCAAAGGGCAATAACTCTGTAATTAGCAATCCTGCAATTTTCAATTGATCTTCAACAGCTTATTCTTTAATTATAACAATAATATCACGCCAAACAAGTTCTTGAATCTGCCAAAATGGATAAATTAATAATGTCAGAGTTATCGCCCTTCATTTGACAAAAACATGCATTATCTGACCGTGTGTGCACTTTAGTACCAGCAGTTCGTCACTGAGAATGACTTAAAAGCCATGAAACGAAAAAAAACCACAATGTTTTAACTTGAGGAATTTTAAAGTCAATTTGTAAAAAAAATGTAAAAGTATTTGCTTGAGAATGCTTCTGGATAGAACTATCTACAAAGAAGGTTAAATTGCACCCCCACCTCCCACCCCCACACTCGAGTCTATTCAACCCTATCTTAAAGTTTGACACCTCAAAGCAGCATCAACATTAGGTAATTAAAGGTTCACCACTTTAAAAAACCTAATTAAAATCGAGGATCTTATAAAACATTTATATAAATCATTTTCTATAAAAAGTTTGACACTCCAGGATGCAATCAATTACGACTCCAGAGTTCATGATTTGATCAATTTTAGTTAAGGTTTATGGACCAATTCTACATGAAAACTTTAAATGCCTTATTTTACTTTTAGTTTGAGAAGACTATTTTTTACAGTTACCCTACACATATGTTATCAATAATGAGTACATGTTATAGATAGAGGTAAAAATAGGATCATCGTTTGAATATAATTGATAGACACCTTGGGTCAAACCATTTCTGCCATTCAAGCACTGGGGTGCCCATGTGCTTAAATGGTCTGTGGAAAAAAGCCTCACCTTATTCTATATATTAATTACTTTTATAGGACAGAAAACTTGCATAAATGTAGCATGTAAAGAATTAATAAGTTGGCGAATTAATCATTCACATTTGACAGGAAACTGATTTCATATACATAAAATGTAAGATGTTTTTATAATGTATAAAATTTCTGAGATGAATGGAAGTTGATATCGAGATTTCACGATGCAGTGTTCAATACATCTCAATCAGTTGCTCTTCCTTCTCTATACAAGTCCTGGTATATATATATATATGCATATTCTAGTACAATTATTCATAATTCATTGATTGATTGACTGATTGAATAATTAGCGTCATTTTTATGCCATCGAGGGCTAATAGATGATCAGTTAACCTAACCACTGTTTCCTGGGATTAACCAGTACTCGAGCACACCCCATCTCCGCAAGTAACTGATAACTTTCCCACTTGAATTAGTGGTGAGAGACGAATGATAACGAGACAAAATGTCAGATATCAATCATCACGGAGACTGTTGCCAGGTGGGGGATTCAAACTCATGACCCCTGGATTGATAGTCAGACGCGTAACCGACTGAGCTAATCGGGCCCAGCTATTCATAATTCAATAAATAGTTTTAAGTAAATCACTGAATTATATTTTACAATGACCAGAAATGAGTTCTATACATTTTTTCTCCATCAAGGTTTTACTTACTAGCTGAATCTTGGGTTGCTCGCAGGATTGTATCTGTCAGCTGTGTACTGCTCCCAGCGAATGTTCACCTTTAAAATAATTAAAAACTAGAAATTAGTTTCAAATTTGCTTTCAATATGAAATTGACTAGATACCTTCATTAAATGTGTTGTTTTAATATATTAATGAAAAATTATTATTTTATAATCAGCTGCTTAATTAATACAGAGTGGTCAGAGAAATGAGGACATAAAAAATAATATTCTTTTTCAAAAAATAATACAACATCAATATCATACATATTATATTCTTTCAAGTTCAATTAAATTTCAAAAACTACAGGTAGAGCTATCATCAGAGGTGATTAAAACATTAATTAAATCAGCATCACAAAATTTATGTGCTGCACATCTACCCTTGATGTATTGTTGTTTTCATATGGTGCTTACCGTCACTTTCAACAATTGTTTAGTTATATAAATCATGAAAATGTATGCTTTATGAAGTATTATAAGTGCAGCTATAAATGCAAAATTTGTGTCGCACATATCTTTATTATATTCTACCATTTCTAATTTCTAATATTGGCCATATATGCAAAGTGCCAAGTCAGAAACTGTAGTACATGTACTCCACAACAATCACAATATGGTAAATACAGCAAATGTACAACAATAAGTGCAAGGGCAATAACTTTACATGAAATTATAACAGTGTCACAAAATTTGTTTCATGCACATCTATACTTGAGGCTGATTATGTATACACAGTTTCAAGTCAATCAGATAAAATCTGTGGACGTAGTTGGCAAGAATTGCAATATGGTAACAAGGGCAATAACTCTGTATGGAATTAAGTCAACGTAAAATAAAATGCTTCATGCACGTCTACACTTAATGTTAATCAAGTATGCTCAAGTTTCAAATCAAATTAATCAATTGCCTGAACATTGTGGAAGTGGTTTGCTCCAAAAGTACATTAAGTATCACTTCATTGAATTTAGGTCAGTGCCAGAAAATTTGTACTTGATGTTGAACATGTATGCAATGCTCCAGATAAGCACCATTTGGGGGTATTTAAGCATTGAAATTTCTGAAAAAAGCATTGGAATTTCAAAGTAACCTGTAAAAAAAACCCATTGGATTCCGGCACTTTCAGTGTTGATGGGTTTATTTTTAATAGCAATTTGATTGAAATGTTCATTGTTACCATTCATATTTTGAAAATAAGAATTGCATACTAATTTAAGGAGAAAAATACTCACTTGAAGAAAAGCTTATCTGGAGCAATGTGTATACATTTTAGTTTCAAGTCAAATACCTAAAAGCAGTAGAACTAGTTTGCTCCACAAGTTGCTGACAGACCAACTGACCACAGATCAACTCCTATATATCCCACTGCCCTCTCAAACTTTGTTTGTGGGGATGTAAAATAATACTTAACATAAAAAATCAAACACTTACGGGTTCCCCAAAATTTCTATAGAGTGCTGGATCATCCCAGTTTGAGTGCGGATCCTTTCCTTCATCTCCAATATCTGGCAGTTTGGGGTAGTCGCCAAAACCTTTACCATCATCTGGATATGGTTCATAATCCTCTACTATCATACCATATTTTTTGGCGGCTGCTTCACGCTCCTCTTGAGTCTTTGGGTATGGTCCCGGCTTCCAGTTCTTGTTCCATTCTATGTAGATTTTCAAGTGAATTTTATTTGTTATTTTAAAGTTCATGTATGCATTACAAAATGGGTTGTTTAAAAGTAAAAAACTGCCTAACAACAAAACAATGATGAAATATATATTTTTTTTTAATTTCAACCACCACAATGCTGGTTCATTTGATCACCCTATGATAGGTGTATCAGGGTCAGCATGGGTCACCCCTATATGCATTTCATGACAATATATAATAACATTGTTTAATACAGATGTGATTTATATAGTTAATTTTGTGTTTGACATCAGTTTGACATGTATCGGTATTAAATGACCCTCAAGCATTGATAATTTTACTGTTTTAAGTGAAATAATTCAATGAAAAATCTCTTCAATTTATAAATATACAGATTGTTTTCATGAAATATGATTATCAGTTAAATTTCACTGAATTTGGCAGGCTCACTCATGGCTTAGCCACTTGCACATGCACTGCACTAAGCATATGTTGATAAAGTGTCTTACTCAGAGACATCACAGATAGCTGTGTTGGAGGATCAAACTCACCACCCTCTGATCCTTGGTAAATAGCGATGACAGTTTTTCATCACAACAATTTCTGGGTGGAATTTACCAGCCCACAATGAGACAGAATTGTCCTACATATATATATACACACACACAGGAGCGTAGGGTGACAAGTTGACAACTTTGCAAGTTGATCAGGGCAGGGCGTGCGAAAGGTGGTTCCACTTCCCCTGGTAGGAGTCCAGGGCAACTCCGGGGGAAGTTGCCCTGGACTCCTACCAGCGAAAGTGGAACCACCTTGCCCTAAACATGTTTAGAAATAGAAGTAGAAATAGTGTCTTCTTCTTTCCAATGTTATGCTTCATTTGGCTAGAACACTTAAAAAATAATTTACCTACATCTGGAAATGTTGGCCTGGACTGCAAACTCTCACTTAGGTTTATGTTTAACATAAAGGACAGAGTTGCTTTATGCATTTCATGCCCAAACTTTATTGTACCTATTTGTAACCCCCTCCTTTTACATTTCAATTGCTTCTCTTGACTTTTTAGTCTTTTTCAATATTTAGACGTTGGTTTCCAATATTACACAAATGAGTATAGATCTGAGTATGTCACATTGAGTATGGCACATCTCCAAGAATCCTTTGGACATTTGTTTTATTTTGTGTTTGGACATACAAATAATAAAAAATGCTGTTCATCCACATCTTATTTAATCAGACGTGTCTCTAGATTGCAGAGATGCATATATATGGTGGAATTCAAGCAACTGTCATGCATACATCAACGCCAGGCATATTGCTCAATATTACTTGACATTGAAAAAATATGCTTTATTTTTTACACTTTTTATTTATTTTCACGATAAATTCAGAGACATCAGACAGTGCTTTTTATAAAATTTGCATACACAGCTTTAAAACAAGCAAAGGAAAACTCCAACATTTGTATTATATATATATATATATATATATCATTTTTCTCTGGTATTTATTTAAACAAACACACATGTAGAGAAATATACATGTCTGATTATCAAAGTCTAGTCACCATAATGACATTTAACTTAAAAACATAAAACTACTCATATCCGAATTCATGTTTACCCGAATAGTACTCAATACTATTTGAAGGTCACCATACACTATGTCGTTCTGCTTTACTTTAAGTATTTTTATGACGAACGTTTTAAAAAACGTATTCTGTTACCTGCTAGTAGTACTCTTGAATTTGATAAATATCTTTTTTGTGCAAATTGGCGACGAATAATTGCAGAGATTCGGCAAGACCCTCTCAGGGTAGCCATTGTTGTTGTTGTTGTTGTCACGGAGGGGCAGTCTATTCCGCGGAACCCTTCTTATTTTGATACGGAAAACACGGAACCATTCATAACTTGCTTTGATGCACAAGGAACTATATATCTCATAAATTCATTCTGGTACTAAATGAAACAGTATGCATTAATCTTAACGTTCGTTTTAAAGAATAACTTTAGAAATAGAATTTTATTTTTAAATTAGGATGAAAGTAAGATATATTTTCATTGAAATTTTGCGGCAAACATGTAATATTATATAAAACACCAAACCTGTAATAATTTATTTATTATAATTATTATATAAATTATGTTTTGAGGTTTTGAATAAAAAAGTATGAATTATTCTTTACATTCATACCAAATTATAGTTTTTCAGTAAAAGATAACTTATTTAAAATTAGCTTTATATTTTGCTATACTTCCATTGAATTTCATAGCAAATATTTGGTAATAGAACACCCTGAACTCACTGAACCCTTTATTTTTTCTTTGTTATAATACTTAAATGAATTTTTTTAGTACCGAATAAAACGATATGAATTACATTTCACACAATCATATCAATTTTGTGGAGTGCGTGGTCTAGTGGTAGAGCATCAAACCCATGATCGGAGAGTCACGGGTTTGATCCTCCATCACGGCTATGTATAGTGTACTTTAACAAGACACCTTTTCCACATATGCTTAGTACTGATTACCAAACTTAACTGGTTAAATAATATTTAATTGCATCTATTATAACATACAATTACATGAATAATAACAATAGTTATATTTATATACGGTGCAAATGGGTTTTAACAAGTTTTAACAACATTAGCAACAGCCCTCCCAAAAAATAAAATCACATTTTAATGTACTCATTTTCTTTCCGATACTTGACATGTAATCACATTTATTCCTTTTATCGAAGACATTTTTCAAAAGAAAAAAGAAATATATATATATATATATATATATATATATATATATATATATATAAATTAGTTTAAACATATTTTATTTCAACATGAAATGGGGTTGGGCCACAAGTTCTTTCAACATTAGGTTCGGCCCGTCCCCTACATTTTTTACAATGTTTACATTAAATATCAAAATGACATGTTTTAACAATTTTTTCTTAACCAATAACTTGAGAATAGAAAAAGGTAGGAAAGGAAAGAAAGTAATGAAGAGAAAACAAATTCATTAAGGTTTATTGACACTTTTTTATTCATATATGCTTTGATGTTGGTTATATTTATCTATGATGTGAAAAATTCAAGGTATCAGCATATGGCATTTATAAATCCAAGTCTACAAACATAATGTAACCAAATCACTGCATAAATATTTCTTTGTGTTCTCTTGGTCATTGTTGGAATTCATTTTTTTTAATGGGGTTTAAGGTCATTTTCAACACATTTCAGGTCATATATGGTATACCGGTATCCAATTTTACTAGTGGAGCTTTGTAGACCTCATTCTGAGTCGGTAAAACCGCCGTCCTTCAACAAGTAATTACTGTTTTTCACTCTTCAGTCAATATAGACATAATTCACAAGTTGCTGATACATGGTGAATTAATGCTTTCAATATTAGAGGTGTCCAAAGGTGACTATATGAAGTAAAGGGTTAAATCACAGGCACACAGTTTTACATTTCAACCAGTACCATGTATAGTTATACAGCACTTGTATGACAACTTCCCCATTCTACAATCAAGTGAATCATGCTGTTTACTTAATACTGAGTACTGTTTATGATCCTTAACAACCTTGTATAAGCCTGGTCCTGGATCCTGGAAGGTCAGCTAGTATTCAAGCACACCATCTCTGCAAGTAACTAATAACTTTCCCACTTGAATCAGCAGTGAGAGAAGAATGACTGAAACTGTGACCGTGCAGGGATTACACCTGAATACGTTGTCAGAATGATGTGCTATTGTCAGAGCCAACCTGGCTCTGCTATTGACATTTGAAAAGCAATCTAAAATATCCTGCACGACACCCTTTAATCTTTTACATACTCTGAGAAAATATACTTACACGTTTTGAGTTATTTATGTCATATCCAGTTTTGGTTAGTGGAGATCTCAGAATGAATCTGAGTAGAACCACCGTCCTTCTGCATAGTGTCGGTTAAAGTCACACTTAATATGGTATTCCTTATTGCACATATTGCATACATACTTGTGAGTGTTTTGAAAGACTGCGATCAATAGTTACTATTATAGTTTCTTAAATTTATGGTCAGAATATTGTCTTTTTCATCATTACTGGGAATGCATACATTAATTTACGGCATACAGTTGACGATCATCATCAGGAACTGTCTTATACATATACATTTTGACACAAAGTGATTATGAAGATACATTGGGGAATTGAATGAGTTGTCTGTGATTTATTGTTACAATCACAGTTTCTTAATTTCATTAAAGGCATACACTAGTTTACGAACAGAGCATAATGTCTAAATTGTCGTACATACTATTATATAAATCTGGAAAACATAAAGTCATGAACATCATGAAATTTTGTTTTAGACAGTGTCAATATGTTATATTTTTTTTTAAAATTCATAGTCACTCTTGTCTTTTTCAATATTACTGGCAACACATACATTCGTTATCCGCACACGTTACCCACATTGTGAACTGCTGTACAAATGTAGATTACTTCACTAAAAGGTCTCAAAAGGACAATTTATCAGTTCTGATTCGAAATACTTTGCAGCAAAAACAGTGCATACTATCACAGAAAAAAGTCCAAAAACAGATGCTGGTTTGCAGCACTTGTAAGCAACAGCATATTAAAACTATGGATGGAGGATAATTGACTTAAATACATTATCTATAGTAATTTTTTTCTTTTTAGACACATATATTTTGAACAATATTGCATGATATAATTTCATACTTGGATATGAAAGTACACAGTTTCATGGATTTGAAAACAAACTTACTTAAATTGATCTCCATCAACATGTCACAATATTATAGACTAATTATACATTCCAAGGGTATGGCGTGAAACTAATGTATCTCACATTTTGAAGAGAAGGAAAAACCCTACTTTCAAAGTTACAAATTATTTACGAAATCAATAGTAAACGTAGATTGTAATATTTAGTATTACAATTGCAAGGGTAATTGAAAAACTTCTATTCCAATAAATAAAGAAGAACGTCAGTTACAGAGTACAATAGTTTCATGATGAAATTGATGATTTTGTTCAGTGAGAAACTATTATTGTATGTGACATTATTGCAAGTTTTAAAGCAATCAGGCAAGATCTTCATTATTTAATGTAATACCTGATTAAAATATGTGGTCTTTCTCCTCTCTTCATCAAAAATGCACATAAAACATACACGGATGGATACAACCTATTTTTTAAATATCCGAATACTTTATATACATACCCATCATGAATATAAACTACATACTTACCTTCTTGAAACAAGAAACACATTAAATGAATATATAATATTAAGGACTTGTAAAGAAGGATAGGAAACTTGCAACTCCTGGCTTAAAATATTGATAAAATAGAACACGAAGAATTAATTACTTGGTAAATAATCATTCATACATTTGTAATTCACATGCAACTGATTTCTTTTATATAAACTAATTGATTGATTGATTGAATATTTAGCGTCATTTTTATGCCATAAAGGGCTAACAGACTATCAGTTAACCTAACCACTGTTTCCTGGGATTAACCAGTACTCGAGCACACCCCATCTCCACAAGTAACTGATAACTTTCCCACTTGAATCAGTGGTGAGAGACAAATGATAATGAGACACAATGTCGTATAATAATAATCATCACGGAGACTGTTGCCGGGCGGGGGATTCGAACTCTCGACCCCTGGATTGATAGTCAGACGCGTATCCGACTGAGATAATCAGGCCCGGCTACATAAACTGTAAGTTGTATCTAATCTTAGATGTTTACTAAACATGTTTCGTCTACACAAAATGATCTTGAATTAAAAACATTGCAGTTTGAAGGAAAATTTCTCGTAATTTTGGGGTTATTTTAGCTGCAGTATACAAATTTTGTAATTAAAAATACTTCAACAATTTTAAATATAAATTGCTTGGAATGGTATTGTATAAATGAGAATTTCATTCTGCACTATAAGAATTTCTGTTTGTGTTTCTGAGATGAAAGGAAGTTAAGATAATTGAAAACGAGATATGAGATTTTGAGTGAATATTGCAAGCATACACAAAAACCTCTATCATTTGCCTTTCCTTCTTTATATAATTCCTTGATAATATTAAATGAAAATTTGGATGTAGATACAATATGTTTTACTGATTTGTTTATCTTAAGTGTTCAGCATGAAACTATTGTATCTGCACATTACTATTTTTTTTATTAATTACTAGTATACTGTAGAAGTAAGACTTTTTGAGTATTTAATAGCTTGTAATTTACTGGCGAATATAATTCAAACTATTAAAGAATGTTAGTTGCAATTCTTATTATTTTAATATATTCCAAAATGTTTAGTGTGAAACTATGATAACTGCTGATTTTGTTCAGAGTAATTGATTAATTACCCAAGCGTTAGACAGTGGAGCAATTATTGACAATGGATTTTTGTTCTTAGTATACTAATTATTGTGTAAGAGTTGTTGTTCTTCCTCATCACTTAATTGAATGCTGATTGGATGAAATTAAGTCAGGCACCTAACTCCTGAGACCATTTTAGGGTAATATTATATCAAGGGCTTGGCGCAAAACTATCGTAACTCAATTTTTTCTAATTTTTCAAAAATAAATTGCTATAGTTTTACGATGTGCATTATGTGTTAAAGTTTGGTCCTGATATTTTAAATAATTTTAAATATAAATATTTAAATATTCAAATAAAATAGTGTTTCTCAAATTTTTATACACTAATTCTTTAGCACAAAACACCAAATAATATCTCAGAAACCTTTATTTATATTGATGCAATACCATTGCAACTTGAATATAAATTTTATTACACAGAGTTATCATCTACACCCACACTTTTGTTTAGTCTAAGAATATTGCAATACAAGTTTCAAATGATGGTTCATGAAAATCTTGCGAAGTTTTGAAGAAATAGCAGTATGGAGACTGATTTTTTTACTAAATCTTTAAAAAACATCTCATTTTATTAAAAAAGTATGTTGGTGTTAAATTCAGTTCTATCTATTTTGCTTATATATTACTTTTGATTAAAATAGGAATTCCTGTGATACAGATAAAACAAGAGTTGTCAGAAGACCAACAAAGCTGGCCTCTGGGTGTCTAAGTCTAAAAAGGGCCATAACTGTGCCAAAATGCAATCCAGAGTTATGGTTCTTGTCTGTGTGTGTTTCATTGATGATGGTGAACACACATGCAAAGATTCATTCACATCCAATGAGTGGTTGCATTTATATTTTAAACTTAAATGCAAAAGTTTAACTAGGGTGTCTACAGACAACGCCAACGATGGTGCCGACAACGCCGGGGTCATGACAATAGCTCTCCTTTGACTTTGTCCCGGCGAGATAGAAATGGTTAACGTTGTACTGACTTATATAATCAGATCAGTTCAGTACTGACAGGATTGTGAAAAAAAATATCTGAAGTACTGATTATGTATCAGAGCAATGCTTAAAGTAGAATTAATACAATTTGCATATTAATAAAACTGATATTTACATAATTTAATACTTTCATAACTAAAATTTTGTGTTTAACAGTGTTAATGACTTCGGCTAATTGATTTGTGAACAAGAAAACTGTCAAAATTATTGTATCTATAGGCTAGAACATAAATAATACAGCTTAATATACTTTGGTATATGTTTTTCTTTTCTTCCAATGCTACTACATGTTTGTGTTAATCTTTAATGAACGTTTAATTGATTTTGAATTAATAACAACATAAATACAAACAAATGTTTATTGAGTTTACAATATTTTAAATTAATTATTTATCTTAAAAAACTTGGTGGAAAACTGTAACTTGAGTTACAATAGATTTGCACCAAATCTGAATTCAGTTATAATGAATTTTTAAAGCAACAATATTGTAACTCAAACTTTTACAAATAAATCAAGTGGTATTAAAACTTTACATAATAACACTTGTTAATATTGTAAGTAATACAGTTTTCATTTGAATTTTGAAAAATATTAGCAAAAATATCTAAAGATGAAAATAAATACGTTTTTTTCATCGAATTGAACAATTTTCAAAACCTAGTTACAATAGTTTTGGGCTAAGCCCTCAATATATACAAAACCTATTGTAGGTTAATCATGATTTTAATTGCTAATCATCGTATGAAATGTCTCATTTATTTATTCAAAATTTTACACATACTAAAACAATAACAATAGCTACAAAATATAACTTATAAATGGACTATTAATAACATTAAGAGAATATTACAGATACTGAGGCTCTAGCAACAGATACATAATATAACACATACTAAGATGGTAACAAACATTACAGAATATTACGCATAATGAGTTTCTAGCAACAGCTACGTAATATAACACATACTAAGATGGTAACAAACACTACAGAATATTACACATACTGAGGCTGTAACAACAGCTACATTACATAACACATATTAAGATGGTAACAAACACTACAGAATACAACGCATACTGAGGCTGTAACAACAGCTACATTATATAACACATACTAAGATGGTAACAAACACTACAGAATATTACGCATACTGAGGCTGTAACAACAGCAACATAATATTACACATACTTAGATGGTAACAAACACTATATAATATTATGCATACTCAGAGGGTGTAACAACAGCAACATAATATTACACAGACTAAGATGGTAACAAACACTACAGAATATTACGCATACTGAGGCTGTAACAACAGCAACATAATATAACACATACTACAATGGTAACAAACACTACAGAATACAATGCATACTGAGGCTGTAACAACAGCTACATTATATAACACTTACTAAGATGGTAACAAACACTACAGAATACAACGCATACTGAGGCTGTAACAACAGCAACATAATATAACACATACTACAATGGTAACAAACACTACAGAATACAATGCATACTGAGGCTGTAACAACAGCTACAGAATATTACACATACTAAGATGGTAACAAACACTACAGAATACTACGCATACTGAGGCTGTAACAACAGCTACATAATAAAACACATACTAAGATGGTAACAAACACTACAGAATATTACGCATACTGAGGCTGTTACAACAGCTACATAATATTACACATACAAAGATAGTAACACATACTAAGATGGGAACAAATACTTCAGAATATTATACATACTAAGGCTGTAACAACAATTACATAATATTACACATACTAAGATGTCAACAAACACTACAGAATATAATGCATACTGAGGCTGTAACAACAGCTACATAATATTACACATACTAAGATGGTAACAAACACTACAGAATACTATGCATACTCAGAGGGTGAAACAACAGCTACATAATAAAACACGTACTAAGATGGTAACAAATACTACAAAATATTATGCATACTGAGGCTGTAACAACAGCTACATAATATAACACATACTAAGTTGGTAACAGACACTACAAAATATTACGCATACTGAGGCTGTAACAACAATAACATAATATTACACATACTAAGATGGTAACAAACACTACAGAATATTATGCATACTGAGGCTGTAAAAACAGCTACATAATATTACACATACTAAGATGGTAACAAACACTACAGAATATTACGCATACTCAGAGGCTGTAACAACAGCTACATAACACATACTAAGATGGTACCAAACACTACAGAATATTACGCATACTGAGGCTGTAACAACAGCTACATAATATTACACATAATATGATGGTAACAAACACTACAGAATATTATGCATACCCAGAGGCTGTAACAACAGCAACATAATATACCACATACTAAGATGGTACCAAACACTACAGAATATTACATATACTGAGGCTGTAACAACAGCTACATAATATTACACATACTAAGATGGTAACAAACACTACATAATATTATGCATACTCATAGGCTCTAGCAACAGCTACATAATATTACACATACATGTACTAAGATGGTAACAAACTATACATTATATATAACGCATACTGAGGCTGTGACAATAGCTACAAAATATAATACATACTAAGATGGTAACAAACACTACAGAATACTACGCATACTCAGAGGCCGTAACAACAGCTACATAATATAACACATACTAAGATGGTAACATTCACTACAGAATATTACATATACTGAGGCTGTAACAACAGCTACATAATATAATACAAAATAAAATGGTAACAAACACTACAGAATACTACGCATACAGAGGCTGTAACAACAGCTACATAATATTACACATAATGAAGTTGTAACAACAGCTACATAATATTACACTTACTAAAGACGGTAACAAATACTACAAAATATTACAGATACTGAGGCTGTAACAACAGCTACAGAATATTACACATACAGAGGCAGTTACAATAGCTGCAGAATGTTACACATACAGAGACTGTAACAACATCAACAGAATATATCATTTACATGGAATATTCACAACCATAAGAGAATATTACAGATACTGAGGCTGTAACAACAGCTACATTATATAACACATACAAAGACAGTAACATATACTACAGAATATTACACATACTGCAGCTATAACAATAGCTACAGAATATTACACATACTAAGACAGTAACAAATAGTACAGAATATTACACATACTGAGGCTGTAACAATAGCTACAGAATGTTGCACACACAGAGGCAGTAACAATAACTGCATAATATAACACTTACTGAGGCTGTAGTCAAAAGCTACATACTAATACACATACTAAGATGGAAACAAACACTACAGAATATTAAGCATACTGAGGCTGTAACAACAGCAACATAATATTACACATACTTAGATGGTAACAAACACTACAAAATATTATGCATACTCAGAGGCTGTAACAACAGCTACATAACACATACTAAGATGGTAACAATCACTACAGAATATTACATATACTGAGGCTGTAACAACAGCTACATAATATAACACATACTAAGATGGTAACAAACACTACAGAATATTACGCATACAGAGGCTGTAACAACAGCTACATAATATTACACATAATGAGGTTGTAACCACAGCTACATAATATTACAGATACTAAAGACGGTAACAAATACTACAGAATATTACAGATACTGAGGCTGTAACAACAGCTACAGAATATTACACATAAAGAGGCAGTTACAATAGCTACAGAATGTTACACATACAGAGACTGTAACAACATCAACAGAATATATCATTTACATGGAATATTCACAACCGTAAGAGAATATTACAGATACTGAGGCTGTAACAACAGCTACATTATATTACACATACTAAGACAGTAACATATACTACAGAATATTACACATACTGCGGCTGTAACAATAGCTACAGAATATTACACATACTAAGACAGTAACAAATAGTACAGAATATTACACATACTGAGGCTGTAACAATAGCTACAGAATGTTGCACACACAGAGGCAATAACAATAACTGCATAATATAACACTTACTGAGGCTGTAGTCAAAAGCTACATAATATTACACATACTAAGATGGTAACTAATACAACAGAATAAAAAACATACAGCGGCTGTAACAATAGCTTAAGAATATTACACATACTAAGAGGGTAACAAATACTACAGAATTATACACAAACTGAGGCTGTAACAATAGCTACAGAATATTACACATACTAAGATGGTAACAAATACTACATAATATTACACATACTGAGGCTGTAACATTAGCTACATAATATTACACATACTGAGGCTGTAACAACAGCTACATAAAATTACACATACTAAGATGGTAACAAATACTACAGAATATTATACATACTGAGGCTGTAACAATAACTACATAATTTTACACATACTTAAAGATGGTAACAAATACTACATAATATTACACATACTGAGGCTGTAACAACAGCTACATAAAATTACACATACTAAGATGGTAACAAATACTACAGAATATTATACATACTGAGGCTGTAACAATAGCTACATAATTTTACACATACTTAAAGATGGTAACAAATACTACATAATATTACACATACTGAGGCTGTAACAATAGCTACATAATATGACACATACTGAGGCTGTAACAACAGCTTCATAATATTACACATACTAAGACAGTAACAAATATTAAATAATATTACACATACTGAGGCTGTAATTACAGCTACAGAATATTGTAACAGATACAGAGGCTGTAACAACAGCTTAATAATATTACACATACAGAGACTGTAACAACATTTAAATAATATATCACATACATTAACTATTAACAACAAGAAGAGAATTTTACACATACTGAAGCTCTCGCAACAGCTGCATAATATTATACATACCAAGACGGTAACAAATACTACAGAACATTACACATACTGAAGCGGTAACAACAGCTACAGAATATATCACATACATGGACTTTTAACAACATCTACAGAATATTACACATACTGAGAGTCTAGCAACAGTTACATAACATTACACATACTAAGACGGTAATAAATACTACAGAATATTACACATATCGAGGCTGTAACAATAGCTAACGAATATAACACATACTGAGGCTGTAACAACATCCACAGAATAATACACATACATGGACTATTAACAAAAGTAAGAGAATGCTGGGACTGTAACCACAGCTACATAATGTTACACATAATTAGGCTGTAACAATAGCAACATAATGTTACACAGAGACTGTTAAAATACCAAACATACTGAGACTGTTACAACAGCTACATAATGTTGAACATTTCGGGACTGCATGTATCAACAGCTTTATAATGTTACACATCATGTGACTGTTACAACAGCTATATAATGTTACACATTTCAGGACTGTAACTACAACTATGTATTATTACACATAATGGGACTGTAACAACAGCTACATAATGTTGAACATTTCGAGACTGTGACAACACCTACATAATGTTATGAATATTGTGACTGTAACAACAGCTACACAATGATACACATTTCAGGACAGTAACAACAGCTACATAATGTAACACTTACTGTGACTGTAACAATAGCTACATAATTTTTTCACAGTTCAGGACTGTAACAACTGCTACATAATATTACACGTGACTGTAACAAATTTGCTCAATAATATAACACATACTGAGATGGTAACAATAGTTACATAATATTACACCAACTGGGACTGTAACAACAGCTATATACTGTTATACATATTAAAACTGTTACAACAGCTACACAATGTTACACATACTGGTATTGTCAGAACAGCTTACATATGGATACCATCATAATGTTAAAGATATAGAGACTGTAACAGCTAGACAATATTACATATACCTGTACTGTAATGTAACAGCTACAAAATGTTACATAAACTGGGACTGCAACAACAGTCACCTATTGTTAAAAATATTGAGCTGTATTAACAGCTACATAATATTAAACATACTGCTACCACTACATAATTTTCAACATACATAGACTGCAACAACAGCCACACAATAATAAACATACTTAGACTGTTACAACAGCTTCATAATGTTACACATAATGAGACTGTAACAACAGCTTCATAATGATACACATACTGAGACTGTAACAACAGCTACATAACGTTATACACAATGAGACGGCAAATAAAGCTTCATAGTAGTACACATATTGAGACTGTAACAACAGCTACATAATATTACATATACTGAAACTGTAACAATAGCTTCATAATAATACACAAACTGAGACTGTAACAACAGCTTCATAATAATACACATACCGAGACTGTAACAACAGCTACACAATGTTACACAAACTGTGTAACAACAGGTTTGTAATAATACCCATACTGAGGCTATAATAGCAGCTTAATAATGTTACACATAATGAGACTGTTACAACAGCTTCATAATAAACACATACTGAGATTGTAACAACTGCTTCATAATGTAACACATAACCAAGACTGAAAAAAAACCCACTATCATGATAATACACATTCTAAGACTGAAACAACAGCTTCTTAATAATACACATAATGAGACTGTAACACAAGCTTCATATTTAAAAACATACTGAGACTGTAACAACACCTTCATAATAATACACACACTGAGACTGTTACAAAAGCTACATAACTTAACACATACTGAGATAGTTACAACAGCTTAATAATAATACACAAACTGATACTGTAATAACAACTATATAATATTACACATAATGAGACTGCAGCAACAGCTACATAATGTTACATATAATGAGACTGTAACAACAGCTACATATTGTACCACAAACTGTGACTGTTACAACAGTTTCATAATGAGACTGTAGCGACAGTTACATAATGTTACACATAATGAGACTGTAACAACAGCTACATACACAATGTTACACATACAGAGACAGAAACAACAGCTACATCAAGTTACACATACTGATACACAGCTACATAATGTTACACATAATGAGACAGAAACAATAGCATTATAATGTTAAACATACTGAAACTGTAACAATAACTACATAATAATAAACATACTGAGACTGTAACACCAGCTTCATAATAATACCAATGCTGAGACTGTAAGAACAGTTTCATAATAATAGATATAATGAGACACAAACTGAGACTGTTACAACAGTTACATAATGTTAAACATACTGAGACTGTAACAACAGCTTCAAAATAATAGATATAATGAGACTGTAACAACAGCTTAGCAATGTTAAACATACTGAGACTGTAACAACAGCTACACAATGTTACACATACTGAGAATGTAAAAACAGCTAAATAATAATACACATACTGAGACTGTAACAACAGCTTTATCATGTTACACATGAGATTGTAACAACACCTACATAATAATACACATACTGAGACTATAACAACAGATTCATCATGTTACACATACTGAGACAGGAACAACAGCTTAATGCTAATACACATACTGAGACTGTAACATTAACTATATAATAATACACTTACTGAGACTGTCACAACAACTTCATGATTATACACATACAGAGACTGTTATAACAGCTACATAATGTTACACATACTGAGACTGTAACAACATCATCAAAAAATACATATACTGAGACTGTAACAACAGCTTTATAATAATACACATACTGAGACTGTAACAACAGCTTTATAATAATACACATACTGAGACTGTAACAACAGCTACATAATGTTAAACATACTGAGACTGTAACAACAGCTTCATAATAATACACATACTGAGAATGTAACAACATATACATTATGTTACAAACACTTGGACTGTAACAACAGCTTCATAATAATACAAATACTAAGGACTGAAATAACTACATAATAATACACATACTGAGACTGTAACAATAGCTTTGTAATAATACACATACTGAGACTGTAACAATAGCTTCATAATTATACTCATTTACTGAGACTGTAACAACAGCTTCATAATATTCCACATACTGAGACTGTAACAACAGCTTCATAATATTCCACATACTGAGACTGTAACAACAGCTTCATAATAATACACATACTGAGACTGTTACAACATATACATTATGTTACAAACACTTGGACTGCAACTTGATAATAATACACAACAACTGTTTCATAATAATACACATACTAGGACTGTTACAACAGCTACATAATATTAAACATACTGAGACTTTAACAACAGTTTCATAATAATACAAATACTGAGACTGTAAGAGCAGCTACATAATATAACATATATTGGGAGTTTCATAATTATACACAATCTGAGACAGTAACAACAGCTTACAATATTAAACATATTGAGACTGTAACAACAGCTACATAATAAAACACATACAGGATGTAGGAACTGCTACACGATGTAACACATACAGAGAATGTAGCAACAGTTTCATAATAATACACATACTGAGACAGTAAGAATAGCTAGTTAATGTGACACATACTGAGACTGTAACAATGGCTTTTAATAATTAACATACTGAGACTGTAACAACAGCTTCATAATGTTACACATACTAAGACTCGAACAACAGCTTCATGATAATACACATACTGAGACTGACCATGCAGATACATAATGTTACACATACTAGGACTGTAACAACAGCTTCTCAATAATACACATACTGAGAAAGTAACAACAGCTTCACAATACTAAACATACTGAGACTTTAACAGCAGCTTCATTATAATTATACACATACTGAAACTGTAACAACAGCTTCATAATAAAACACATACTAGGACTGTTACTACAGCTGCATAATAATACACATACTGAGACTGTAACAACAACTACATAACAATAAACATACTGAAACTGTAAGAACAGCTACATAATGTTACACATACTGAGATTGTAACATTACAATATACATACTGAGACCGTAAGAATAGCTACTTAATGTGACACATACTGAGACAGTAACAACGGCTTCACTATAATACACATACTGAGACTGTAACAGCAATTTCATAATAATACACATATTGAGACTGTAGCAACAGATTTGTGATAATACACATACTGAGCCTGTAAAAACAGCTTCATAATAATACACATACTTGGACTGTTACAACAGCAACATAATAATACACATACTGAGACTGTAACAAGAGCTTCATAATAATACATCAAATTGAGACTGTAACAACAGCTTCATAATGTGACACATACTGAGACTGTAACAACAGCCACATTATGTTACACATACTGAGACTGGAACAACAGCTTCATAATAAACATAATGATACAGTAAGAACAGCTACATAATGGTACAAATAATGAGACTTAAACAACAGCTTCATAATAATACACATACTGAGACTGTAACAAAAGCTTCATAATAATACACATACAGAGACTGTTTGAAAATCTTCATAATGTTACACATTCTGAGACTGTAACAACAGCTACATAATGTTACACATACTAAGACTGTAACAACAGCTTCATAATAATACACATATTGAGACTGGTATAACAGCTACATAATAATACACATACTGAGACTGTAACAACAGCTTCACAATTATAAACATATTGAGACTATAACTTCAGCTTATTAATGTTACACATACTGAAACAATAACAACAACAACATAATTATACACATACTGAGACTGTAACAATGGCTTCATAATAATACACATACTGAGACTGTAACAACACATACTGATATACATTATGTTACAAACACTTGGACTGTATCAACAGCTTCATGATAAAACACATACTGAGACTGGAATAACTACATAATATTACACATACTGAGACTGTAACAACAGCTTCATAATGTTACACATACTGCGACTGTAACAACAGCTTCATAATAATACACATACTGAGACTGTAACAGCAACTTCACAATAAAACATATACTGAGACTGTTACAACAGCTACATCATGTTACACAAACTTAGACTGTAACAGCAGCTTCTTAATAATATACATACTGAGATTGTAACAGCAGCTATACAATGTTACACATACTGGGACTGTAACAAGAGCTTCGTAATAATACACATACTGAGACTGTAACAACAGATTTATCATGTTACACCTACTGAGAATGCAACTTCAGTTTAATAATGTGACACATGATACTGTAACAACAGCTTCAAATTAACACACATACTGAGACTGTTACAACAGCTATATAATGTTACAAATACTTAGATTGTCACAACAGCTTTATAATGTTACATATACTGAGACTGTAACAAAAGTTTTATAATTAAACACATACTGAGACTGCAGCAGAGCTACATAATGTTACAAATACTGAGACTGTAACAAAAGTTTTATTATTATACACATACTGAGACTGTAATAACAGCTTCATAATAATACACATACTGAGACTGTAACAACAATTTCGTAGTAATACACATACTGAGACTGCAGCAACAGCTTTGTGATAATACACATACTGAGACTACATACTGAGACTGTAACAACAGCTTCGTGATAATACAAATACTGAGACTGTAACAACAGCTTTACAATAATACACATACCAAGATGTAAAAACAGCTTCATTATAATACACATACTAGGACTGTTACAACAGCAACATAATAATACACATACTGAGACTGTAACAACAGCTTCATAATATAACACATACTGAGACTGTAACAACAGCTTCATAATATAACACATACTGAGACTGTAACAACAGCTTCATAATATAACACATACTGAGACTGTAACAACAACTACATAATAATCCACATACTGAGGCTGTAACAACAGCTTCATAATAATACATCAAAATGAAACTGTAACAACAGCTTCATAATGTGACACATACTGAGACTGTAACAACAGCTTCATAATATAACACATACTGAGACTGTAACAACAGCTTCATAATAATCCACATACTGAGACTGTAACAACAGCTTCATAATAATACATCAAAATGAAACTGTAACAACAGCTTCATAATATAACACATACTGAGACTGTAACAACAGCTTCATAATATAACACATACTGAGACTGTAACAACAACTACATAATAATCCACATACTGAGACTGTAACAACAGCTTCATAATAATACATCAAAATGAAACTGTAACAACAGCTTCATAATGTGACACATACTGAGACTGTAAGAAAGCTCCATAATAATACACATAATGATACTGTAAGAACAGCTACATAATGTTACACATACTGAGACTATTACAACAACTACATAATAATACACATACTGAGACTGTAACAAAAGATTCATAATAATACACATACTGAGACTGTAACAACAGCTTCACAATAATACACATATTGAAACTGTAACATCAGCTTCTTAATGTTACACATACTGAAACTATAACAACAACAACAACATAACAATACACATACTGTGACTGTAACAACAGCTTTATAATAATACACATACTGTGACTGTAACAACAGCTTCATAATAATACACAAACTCGGAGACTGTAACAACATAATTATACATTATGTTACAAACAATTGGACTGTAAGTCAACAGCTTCATAATAATACACATACTGAGACTGGAATAACAGCTTCATAATAATACACATAATGAGACTGTAACACAGCTTCATAATTTTACAAATACTGAGACTGTAAAAAAGTTTTATAATTATACACATACTGACAATGTAACAACAGCTACATAATGTAACACAAACTGAGACTGTAACAACAGCTTCTTAATAATACACATACTGAGACTGTAACAACAACTTCATAATGTTACACATACTGGGACTGTAACAACAGGATAATAATGTTAAATATACTGATACTGTAACAATAACAAAATAAAAATAAGCATACTGAGCTGTAAGAACTTCTTCATTATAATACACATAATGAGACTGTAACAACAGCTAAGAAATGTTACACATACTGAGACTGTAACAAAAGAATAATAATTTTACACATAATGAGACGCTAACAACAGCATTATAATGTTACACATACTGATACTGTAACAATAACTACATAATAATACACATACTGAGATTACAACAACAGCTTCATAATAATACACATACTGAGACTGTAAGAACATCTTCATCAAAATACACATAATGATACTGTAAGAAAAGCTACATCATGTTTCACATACTCAGAGACTGTAACAACAGCTTCATAATAATACACATACTGAGACTGTAACAACAGCTTCATAATAATACACATACTGAGACTGTAACAACAGCAAAATAATGTTACATTTACTGATACTGTAACAATAACTACATAATAAAACACATACTTAGACTGTAACAAAAGCTTCATAATTATATATATACTGAGACTGAAACAACAGCTTCATTATAATACATATAAGACAGTAACAACATCTTCATAATGTTACACATACTGAGACTGTAACAACACCTTCATAATGTTACACATACTGCGACTGTAACAACAGCTTCATAAAAATACACATACTGAGACTGTAACAGCAGCTTCACAATAAAACACATACTGACACTGTTACAACAGCTACATAATGTAACACAAACTGAGACTGTAACAACAGCTTTATAATAATACAAATACGGAGATTGTAACAACAGTTTCACAATGTTACACATACTGGGACTGTAAAAACAGCTTCATAATAATACATATACTGAGACTGTAATAACACCTTTATTATAATACACACAATGAGACTGTAACAACAGCTTAGTAATGTTACACATACTGAGACTGTAACAACAGCAAAATAATGTTACATATACTGATACTGTAACAATAACAAACTAAAAATACACATACTGATATTATAACCATAGCTTCATAATAATACACATACGGAGACTGTAAGAACAGGTTCATAAAAATATACATACTGAGACTGTAAAAACAGACACATAATGTTACACATAATGAACTGTAACAACAGCAAAATAATGTTACATATACTGATACTGTAACAATAACAATCTAAAAATACACATACTGATATTATAACCATAGCTTCATAATAATACTCATACTAAGACTGTAAGAACAGCTTCATCAAAATACACATAATGAGACTGTAAGAAAAGCTACATCATGTTTCACATATTCAGAGCAACATCAGCTTCATAAAAATACACATACTGAGGCTGTAATAAAAGCTACAAATTGTTACACATACTGAGACTGGAAGAACAGCTTCATAATAATACACATACTGAGACTGTCATAAAAGCAACATAATGTTAAACAAACTGAAACTATACTAACAGATTCATATTAATACACACACTGAGACTGTAAGAACAGTTACTTAATGATACACATACTGAGACTGTAACAATGACATAATAAAACACATACTGAGACTGTAACAACAGTTTCATACTGTTACACATACCGAGACTGTAATAACAGCTACATAATAAAACACATACTGAGACTGTAACAACAGCTTCGTAATTATACACATACTGAGACTGTAAAAACAACGCCATAATAATACACGTACTGGGACTGTAACAACAGCTTCATAATAATACACATACTGAGACTGTAACAACAGCTTCATAATATTCCACATATGGAGACTGTAACAACAGCTTCATAATAATACACATACTGAGACTGTTACAACATCTACATAATGTTACACACACTTTGACTGTAACAACAGCTTCATAATAATACACATACTGAGATTGTAACAACAGTTTCATAATTATACACATTCTAGGACTGTTTCAACAGCTACATAATATTAAACATGTATTGGGAGTTTAACAAAAGCTTCATAATTATACACAATCTGAGACAGTAACAACAACTTACAATAATAAACATATTGAGACTGTAACAACAACTACATAATAATACACATACTGAGACTGTAAGAATAGCTACTTATTGTTACACATACTGAATCTGTAACAACAACTACATAATAATACACATACTGAGTCTGTAACAACAGATACATAATGTTACACATACTGGGACTATAACAACAGCTTCTCAATAATACAGAAACTGCAACTGTAACAACAGCTTCTCAGTAATACACATACTGAGACAGAATCAGCAGCTTCATAATAATTATACATAATGTTACACATACTGAGATTGTAACAAACACTTCGTTATAATACACATACTGAGACTGTAACAAAAGCTACATAATGTTACACATACTGAGACTGTAACATTACAATACACATACTGAAACTGTAACAACAGCTTCACCATAATACACATACTGAGACTGTAACAGAAAAGTCATAATAATACAAATACTGAGACTGTAGCAACAGTATTGTGATAATACACATACTGAGACTGTAACAACAGCTTCATAATAATATACATACTGAGACTGTAACAACAACTACATAATAATCCACATACTGAGACTGTAACAACCACTTCATAATTATACAACAGATTGAGACTGTTACAACAGCTTCATAATGTGACACATACTGAGACTGTAACAAGAGCCACATAATGTTACACATACTGAGACTGGAACAACAGCTTCATAATAATACACATACCGAGACTGTAAGAACAGCTCCATAACAATACACAAATTGATACTGTAAGAACAGCTACATAATGATACACATACCGAGACTCTAACAACAGCTTCATAAAAATACACATACTGAGATTATTACAGCAACTACATAAAATTACACATACTGCAACTGTAACAACAGCTTCATTATAATACACATACTGAGACTGTAACATATTCATAATGTTACACATTCTGAGACTGTCACAACAGCTACATAATGTTACACATACTGAGACTGTAACAACAGCTTCATAATAATACACATACTGAGACTGGTATAACAGCTACATAATAATACAAATACTGAGACTGTAACTACAGCTTCTTAGTGTTACACATACTGAAACTATAACAACAACAACATAAAATACACATACTGAGACTGTAACAACGGCTTCATAATAATACACATACCGAGACTGTAACAATATATACATAATGTTACACATACTCGGATGGTAACAACAGCTTCATAATAATGCACATACTTAAACTGTAACAACAGCTTCACAATAATACACATACTGAGACTGTAAATATAGCTACATAATGAAACACATACTGAAACTTTAATAACGGCTACATAATGTAACACATACTGAGACTGTAACAACAGCTTCATAATAATAATACACATACTGAGACTGTAATAACAGCTTCTTAATGTTACATATACTAAGACTGTAACAACAACGACTCGCAGTGTTTTCTCAAGAGCGCGTTTCTTGCGTTTTTGACGCAATAAATTCTCATCTGACGCAATCAACTTTGTTCAGTGCGTCCACTATGACGCAACCTTAAAAACACAGAAATTCAAATTACGCATATTTGATTGGCAAGCTGGTTTCAGAGTTATTTTTAAAATGCCAGCCGATTTGACAGATCATGTGGTCTGATTCAGGGCAATCCCAGTCATGCAATTCTACCAAGTTAAATAAATGCTTTAATTGGTTACGAACGCTTTATTGATGCAATCGCATAGACGATTATGATCACATACATAATTTTCTGCGAAGCAATAGTGTAGTTTGAAGACAACATCTGTGAAAACAAATGTACCCTGCAACAATAGTACTGACATATACCCAGTTTTAGGTTGTTTGTATATGAAGATGAAATGTGGAAGCGTGAAACTTTTCATAAAAGTTGTTTAAATGTAGGAACGATACTCTATCTGAAAAACTTTTTATTTTGTTTTCTATAAGGTATCGAGATGCGCATGTGCGACATTTTAATACCAGTTTAAACATCGGCCTGTCCAAGTTTTACAGCAGTATTCCTGGCGCCGTTTATGTTTCTGTAACGGACGATTAAAAGGTTGTTGAAAAAAGAAATTAATTTTATTTTGAAAAATGATTACTTAATTTCAAAAATTTAATTAATTTTTGTGAAGTTTCCATTAAAATGTATTTTATATTATTTTTTTAAGATAAAAATTTCTCTAAAATGAGTCTAGCTTTGAAGAGAAATGCTTTTGGAAAAAAGAAAACAAAAACAAAGTTTGTTTTCCAAAGAGTATAATGCTATACATGTAGCTCAGTAAATATAAAATATTGAAAGAATTTTATTGTTTTTCATTAAAAATAGTTAGGGCCTTGGTGATTGAGCTGTGGCCATAACATTTGAAAAGTTCACGACCAAAGGGACAAAATCATAAAAACAACTACTAAGTTTCAAGTTGTTGAAATTTATTGCCAGAATTGAAACATTCGTTTGGAGTTAAATTGTTTTGAAGTTGTTATCTTAAGTT
Source organism: Panopea generosa (assembly GCA_029582155.1). Classification (NCBI taxonomy): domain Eukaryota; kingdom Metazoa; phylum Mollusca; class Bivalvia; order Adapedonta; family Hiatellidae; genus Panopea; species Panopea generosa. Next base: position 33,383,113 of record CM055898.1, on the reverse strand, counting down.
GCAGTTTTGATGGAGAAATTCGTGTGAAACAGGAAGTAAAACTGTTTTAGTAAAATATGTATTTTTTAACTCCATTTATTCATGTTGATTAAGTTTAAAACTAGTCAATTGATGACCCCCAGATTTTGAAAATGACCCCTAGATTTTTAGTCAGTGGGTCATCAATGACCCCCAAAAAATTGAAGCTGGAGAAAACACTGCAACGACATAATAATATACATACTGAGACTGTTACAACAGCTTCACAATAATACATATACTGAGACTGTAACAACGGCTTGATAATAATACACATACTAAGACTGTAACAACAGCTTCACAATAATTCACATTCTCAGACTGTTACGATGGCTACATAATAAGAAACATACTGAGACTATAACAACAGCTACATAATGTTACACATACTGAGACTGTAACAACAGCTTCATAAAAATACACATACTGAAACTGTAACAACATATACATAATGTTACACATATTGAGACTGTAACAACAGCTTCATAATAATACACATACTGAGACTATTAGACCAGCTTTATAATAATACACATAATGAGACTGTAACAAAAGCTTCACAATAATACACATACTGAGACTGTTACAACAGCTTCATAATAATATCCATACTGAGACTGTAACAACATATACATAATGTTACATATACTGGGATGGTAACAACAGCTTCATAATAATACACATACAGAGACTGTAACAACAGCTTCACAATAATACACATACTGAGACTGTACCAACAGTTTCATAATAATACAGATACTGAGACTGTAACAAAAGCTTCATAATAATAAACAAACAACGACTGTAACAACAGCTTCATAATATTACACATACTGAGATTGAAACAACAGCTTCATAATAATATGCAAACTGAGACTGTCAGAACAGGTACTTAATATTACATATACTGAGATCGTAATAACTGTTGAGCTACATAAAGATATACACACTCAGACTGAAACAACAGCTAAATAATATTACACATACTGAGACTGTAACAAAAGCTACATAATGTTACACATACTGAGACTGTAACATTACAATACACATAATGAAACTGTAACAACAGCTTCACCATAATACACATACTGAGACTGTAGCAACAGTTTCATAATAGTACACATACTGAAACTGTAACATCAGATTCACCATAATACATATACGGACACTGTAACAACAGCTTCGTAATAATATGTAAACTAGGACTGTTACAACAGCTAAATAATATTACACATACTGAGACTGTAACAACAGTTTCATAATAATACATATACTGAGATTGTAACAACAACTATATAATGTTACACACAATGAGACTGTTACAACAGCTTCACAATTTTAAACATACTGAGACTGTTACAACACCTTCATAATAATACATATACTGGGACTGTAACAACATATTCATAATAATACACATACTGAGACTGTAACAACAGCTTCATGAAAATACACATACTGAGACTTTTACAATAGATACATAATGTAACACATACTGAGACTGTAACAACAGCTCCACAATAATGTATATATAACATATATACTTACACTGTAACAACAGCTTCATAATCATACACATACTAAAATTGTTACAACAGCTACATAATATTACACTTATTGAGACTGTAACAACAGCTTCATAATATTACACATTTTGAGACTGTAACAACAACAACAACATAATAATAATACACATACTGAGACTGTAAATACACATACTATGACTGTTACTATAGCTACATAATTATACAAATACTGAAACTGTAACAACAGCTTCATAATAATACACATATTGAGACTGTTAAAACAGTTTCATAATAATACACATACTGAAACTGTAACAACAGCTTCATAATTTTACACATACTGAGACTGTAACAACAACTACATAATGTTTCACATACTGAGACTGTAACAACAACAACATAATGTTATACATAATGAGACTGTAACAACAGCTTCACAATTTTACACATACCGAGACTGTTACAACAGCTTCATTATAATACAGAAACTAGGACTGTTACAACATCTTCACAATTTTACACATACTGAAACTATAACAACAGTTTCATGAAAATAAACATACTGAGGCTATAACAACTGTACCATAATGTTACACATACTGGGATTGTAATAACAGCTTCATAAAAATACCCAAACTGAGACTGTAAGAACAACTACTAATATTACACATACTGAGACTGTAAGAACTGCTACTTAATGTTTCTAATAATGAGACTGTAAGAACAGCTTCACAATAATAAACATACTGAGACTGTAACAACAGCTTCACAATAATACACATATTGAGACTGTAACAACAGCTACATAATGGTATACATACTGAGACTGGGACAACAGCTTCATAATAATAATACACATACTGAGACTGTCAGAAAAGCTTCGTAATACATGTAATACATGTAATACATGTAATACACATACTGAGACTGTAAGAACAGCTACATAATGTTAAACATACTAAGACTGTAACAACAGCTTCATAACAATACACAAACTGAGACTAATACAACAACTACATAATTATACTCATACTGAGACTGCAACAACACCTTTATAATAATACACATACTAAAACTGTAAGAACAGCTATGAAATGTTGCACATACTGAGACTGTAACAAGAGTTTCATAATAAAACACATACTGAGACTGTAACAACAGCTTCATAAAAATACATATACTGAGACTATTACAATAGATATATAATGTAACAAATACTGGGACTGTAACAACAGCTTCATAATAATTAACATACTGAGACTGTAATAACAGATACTTAATATTACAAATACTGAGACTGTAACAACAGCTTCATAATAATACACATATTGCGACTGTAAGAACAGCTTCACAATAATACACATACTGAGACTGTAACAACAGCTTCATTATAAAACACATACTGAGACTGTAACAACATATATATATATATAGTTTTATGCACACTTGGACTGTAACAACAGCTTCATAATAAAACACATACTGAGACTGTAACAACAGCTTCATAATGTTACACATACTAGGACTGTTACAACAGCTTTATAATAATACACATACTAGCACTGTTACAACAGCTACATAATATTATTACACATACTGAAACTGTAACAAAAGCTTCATTATAATACACATACTAAGACTGTTACAACAACTACATAATAATACATATACTGAGACTGTAACAACAGCTTCATTATAATACACAAACTGAGACTGTAACAGCTTCATAATATTACACATACTGAGACTGTAAGAACAAATACATGTTACACATAATGAGACTGTAACAACAGCTTCACAATAATACACATACTAAGACTGTAAGAACAACTACATAATGTTACACATACTGAGACTGTAACAACAGCTTCATAATAATACACATATTCAGACTGAAACAACAGCTACATAACGTTTCACATAATGAGACTGTAACAACAGCTTCATAATAATACACATACTAAGACTGTAACAACAGCTTTATAATACTACAAATACAGAGACTGTATGTAACAACATCTAAATAATACACATACTGAGACTGTAAAAACAGCTTCATAATAATACACAAACTGAGACTGTAACAACAGATTAATAATGTTAAAAATACTGATACTGTAACAACAGCTACATAATGTTACAAACACTGAGACTGGAACAACATCTTTATAATAATACATATACTGAAACTGTAAGAACAGCTACGAAATGTTACACATAGTGAGACTGTAACAAGAGTTTCATAATAAAACACATACTAAGACTGTAACAACAGCTTCATAAAAATACATGAACTGAGACTATAACAATAGATTTATAATGTAACACATACTGGGACTGTAACAACAGCTTCATAATAATACACATATTGAGACTGCAAGAGCAGATACTTAATATTACACATACTGAGACATTAACAACAGCTTCATACTAATACTTATACTGAGACTGTAATAAGAGCTACTTAATATTACAAATACTGAGACTGTAACAACAGCTTCATAATAATACACATATTGAGACTGTAAGAACAGTTTCATAATAATACACATACTGAGACTGTAAAAACAGTTTCATAATAATACACAAACTGAGACTGTAACAACAGCTTCATCATGTTAAAAATACTGAGACTGTAACAACAGCTACATAATATTACAAACACTGAGACTGGAACAACATCTTTTTAATAATACACATACTGAGACTGTAACAACAGTTTCGTAATGTTACACATACTGAGACTGTAACAACAGCTTCATAATAATACACATACTGAGACTGTAAAAACAGCTACACAATAATACACATACTGAGACTGTAACAACAGCTTCATTATAAAACACATACTGAGACTGTAACAACATATATATAGTTTTATGCACACTTGGACTGTAACAACAGCTTTATAATAAAACACATACTGAGACTGTAACAACAGTTTCATAATGTTACACATACTAGGACTGTTACAACAGCTTCATAATAATACACATACAAGTACTGTTACAAGAGCTACATAATATTATTATACATACTGAGACTGTAACAAAGCTTCATAATAATACACATACTGAGACTGTTACAACAACTACATAATAATACACATACTGAGACTGTAACAACAGCTTTATAATAATACACAAACTGAGACTGTAACAACAGCTTCATAATGTTACAAATAACGAGACTGTAACAACAGTTACATAATGGTATACATTCTGAGATGGAACAACAGCTTCATAATAATAAACATACTGAGACTGTAAGAACAGCTTCACAATAATACACATGTTGAGACTGTAACAACAGCTTCACAATAATAAACACACTGAGACTGTAAGAACAACTACATAATCTTACACATACTGAGACTGTAACAACAACTTCGTAATAATTCACATACTCAGACTGAAACAACAGCTACATAACGTTACACATAATGAGACTGTAACAACTACTTTATAATAATACACATACTAAGACTGTAACAACAGCTTCATACTACTACAAATACAGAGATTGTAACAACATCTACATAATACACATACTGAGAATGTAAAAACAGCTTCATAATAATACACAAACTGAGACTGTAACAACAGCTTCATAATGTTACAAATACTGAAACTGTAACAACAGCTACATAATGTTACAAACATTGAGACTTTAATAACAGCTTCATAATAATACACATACTGAGTCTGTAAGAACAGCTACATAACATTACACATACTGAGACTGTAACAACAGCTTCATAATAATGTCAATACTGAGACTGTAACAACAGCTTCATAATAATACACATACTGAGATTGTAACAACAACAATATAATAATACACATACCCAGACTGTTACAACAGCTTCACAATAATACAGATAATGAGACTTTATCAACAGCTTCATAATAATACACATACTGAGACTGTAACAACAGATATATAATGTTACAAATACTAAGACTGTAACAACAGCTTAATAATATTATACGTAATGAGACTGTAACAACAGCTTCATAATAATAAACATACTGAGACTGTAACAACAGATTCATAATATTACATATACTGGGACTGTAGCAACATTTTTATAATAATATATATACTGAGACTGTAACAATAGTCCATAATAATACACATACTGAGACCGTAATAACAGCTATAAAATGTTACAAATACTGAGACTGTTACAACTGCTTCACAATAATATACATACCAAGACTGTAACAAAAGCTTCATAATAATACACATACTGAGACTGCAGCAATAGATACATAATGTAAAACATACTGCATGAGACTGTAACAACATCTTCATAATAATACACATACTGAGACTGTAACAATAACAATATAATAATACAAATACTGAGACTGTTACAATAACAATATAATAATACACACACTGAGGCTGTAACAACAACAATATAATAATACACATAACTAGACTGTAACAACAGTTTGATAATAATACACATACTGAGACTGTAACAACAGCCTCATAATAAAACCAATACTGAGAAGGTTACAACAGATTAATAATGTAACACATACTTAGACTGGAATAACAGCTTTATAATATACACAAACTACGACTTTAACAACATATTCATAATACTACACATACTGAGACTGGAACAACAGCTTCATAATAATAACACATACTGTGACTGTAACAACAGATTCATAATACTACACATACTGAGACTGGAACAACAGCTTCATAATAATACACATACTGAGACTGTACCAACAGTTTCATAATAATACAGATACTGAGACTGTAACAACAGATTCATAATAATAAACATACTGAGACTGTTACAGCAACTACATGATAATACACATACTGAATCTGTAACAACAGCTTCATGATAATACACATACGTGACTTTAACAACAGATTCATAATGTTACACATACTGAGACTGTAACAACAGCTCAACAATAATACATATACCGACACTGTAACAACAACTACATAATAATAAACATATTGAAACAGCAACAGCAGCTTCACAATAATACAGATACTGAGACTGTTTCTACAGTTTCATAATTATACACATGCTGAAACTTTAACAACAGATTCATAATGTTACACATACTGGGACTGTAACAACAGCTTCTTAATAATACACATACGGAGACTGTTACAACAGCTAAAAAAGAAAACATATACTGAGACTGCAGCAACAGCTACATCATGTTACAAATACTGAGGGTGTAACAACAGTTTCATAATAATACAGATACTGAGACTGTAACAACATCTTCATAATATTACACATACTAAGACGGTAACAACAGATACATAATGTTACACATACTGGGACTGTAACAACAGCTTCATAATAATACACATACTGAGACTGTTGCAACAGAAACATAATGTTACAAATACTGGGACTGTAACAGCTTCATAATAATACACATACTTAGACTGTAACAGCTTCATAATAATACACATACTGAGACTGTAATAATAACAATATAATAATACACATACCCAGACTGTAACAACAGCTTGATAATAATAAACATAATGAGACTGTAACAACAGCTTAGTAACATTACATATACTGAGACTGTAACAACAGATTCATAATAATACACATACTGAAACATATTGAGACTAACAACAAAATTATAATACACATACTGAGACTAACAACAACAACAATATAATAATACACATACCCAGACTGAAACAACAGCTACATAATGATACTCATAATGAGACTGTAACAACAGCTTCATAAAAAATATAATACTGAGACTGTAACAACAGCTTCATAATGTAACACATACTGAGACTGTAACAACAGCTTCATAATAATACACATACTGTGACTGTAACATCAACTATTTAAGAATACACATACTGAGACTGTAACAACAGCTTCATAATAATACACATACTGTGACTGTAACATCAACTATTTAAGAAAACACATACTGAGACTGTAACAACAGCTTCATAACATTACAAGTACTAGTAATGTTACAAGAGCTACATTATATTACATATACTAAGACTGTAACAACATCTTCACAATAATACATAAACTGACACTTTAACAACAGCTTCATAATAACTGAGACTGTAACAGCAGCTACATAATAATACACATACTGAGACTGTAACATTAACTATATAAGAATACCCATACAGATCCTGTAACAACAGCTTAACAATAAAACACATACTGAGACTGTAACAACAGCTTCATAACATTACAAATACTAGGAATGTCACAAATAATACACATCCTGATATTATAATAACAGCTTCATAATAATACACATACTGAGACTATAACAACATCTTCATAATGTTAAATATACTGAGACTGTAACAAACTTGGACTGTAACAGCTTCATAATAATACAAATACTGAGACTGTTACAACAGCTTCACAATAATACACAAACCAGAGACTGTAACAACAGCTTCATAACATTACAAATACTAGGAATGTCACAAATAATACACATCCTGATATTATAACAACAGCTTCATAATAATACACATACTGAGACTATAACAACATCTTCATAATGTTAAATATACTGAGACTGTAACAAACTTGGACTGTAACAGCTTCATAATAATACAGATACTGAGACTGTTACAACAGCTTCACAATAATACACAAACCAGAGACTGTAACAACAGCTTCATAATAACTGAGACTGTAACAGCAGCTACATAATGTTACACATAATGAGACTGTTACAACAACTACATAATAATACACATACTGAGATTATAACAACAGCTTCATAATAATACACATACTGAGACTGTAACAACATCTTCATAATGTTAAATATACTGAGACTGTTACAAACTTGGACTGTAACAGCTTCATAATAATACAAATACTGAGACTTACAACAGCTTCACGATAATACACAAACTGAGACTGTAACAACAGCTTCATAATAACTGAGACTGTAACAACAGCTACATAATAATACACATACTGAGACTGTAACAAGAGCTTCATAATAATACACATACTGAGACTGTTACAACAGTTTCGTAATGTTACACATACTGAGACAGTAACAACAGCTTAACAATGTTACACATTATGAGACTGTAACAACAGCTTCATAATAATACACATACTGAGACTGTAACAACATATACATAATAATTCATATACTGAGACTGCCAAAAATTATACATAATGTTACACATACTGAGACTGTTACAACAGCTTCATAAATTACAAAATGTTACACATATGTGGGACTGTAACACTAACTACATAATGCTATGCAAACTGAGCATATTACAGTAGCTACACAATGCTTCAAATACTGTGGGACTGTTACAACAGCTACAAAATGTTACACATATGTGGGAATGTAACACCAATTTCATAATGCTATACATGCTGAGCATGTTACAGTAGCTACATAATGCTACAAATACTGTGGGACTGTAACAACAGCTACAAAATGTTACACATATGTGGGAATGTAACACCAACTTCATAATGCTATACATGCTTAGCATGTAACAGTAGCTACATAATGCTACAAATACTGTGGGACTGTAACAACAGCTACAAAATGTTACACATATGTGGGAATGTAACACCAACTTCATAATGCTATACATGCTGAGCATGTAACAGTAGCTACATAATGCTACAAATGCTGTGGGACTGTAACAACAGCTACAAAATGTTACACATATGTGGGACTGTAACACCAATTACATAATGCTATACATACTGAGCATGTAACAGTAGCTACATAATGCTACAAATACTGTGGGACTGTAACAACAGCTACAAAATGTTACACATATGTGGGAATGTAACACCAACTTCATAATGCTATACATGCTGAGCATGTAACAGTAGCTACATAATGCTACAAATACTCTGGGACTGTTACAACAGCTACAAAATGTTACACATATGTGGGACTGTAACACCAACTACATAATGCTATACATACTGAGCATGTAACAGTAGCTACATAATGCTACAAATACTGTGGGACTGTAACAACAGCTACAAAATGTTACACATATGTGGGACTGTAACAACAACTACATAATGCTATACATACTGAGCATGTTACAGTAGCTACATAATGCTATAAATACTGTGGGACTGTAACAACAGCTACAAAATGTTACACATATGTGGGACTGTAACACCAACTACATAATGCTATACATGCTGAGCATGTAACAGTAGCTACATAATGCTGCAAATACTGTGGGACTGTAACAACAGCTACAAAATGTTACACATATGTGGGACTGTAACACCAACTTCATAATGCTATACATGCTGAGCATGTTACAGTAGCTACATAATGCTACAAATACTGTGGGACTGTAACAACAGCTACAAAATGTTACACATATGTGGGAATGTAACACCAACTTCATAATGCTATACATGCTGAGCATGTAACAGTAGCTACATAATGCTACAAATACTGTGGGACTGTAACAACAGCTACAAAATGTTACACATATGTGGGAATGTAACACCAACTTCATAATGCTATACATGCTGAGCATGTAACAGTAGCTACATAATGCTACAAATACTCTGGGACTGTAACAACAGCTACAAAATGTTACACATATGTGGGACTGTAACACCAACTTCATAATGTTATACATACTGAACATGTTACAGTAGCTACATAAGGCTACAAATACTGTGGGACTGTTACAACAGCTACAAAATGTTACACATATGTGGGACTGTAACAACAACTACATAATGCTATACATGCTGAGCATGTTACAGTAGCTACATAATGCTACAAATACTGTGGGACTGTAACAACAGCTACAAAATGTTACACATATGTGGGACTGTAACACCAACTACATATTGCTATACATGCTGAGCATGTTACAGTAGCTACATAATGCTACAAATACAGGGACTGAAACAACAACTGCATAATAACATACTCATACTGTAACAACAGCTTCATAATGTTTCACATACTGAGACTGTAAAAGCCGCTACATAATGTACACATATTGAGACTGTAACAACAGATACATTGAGTTCAATCTTCTAGTTTAATAGTGTATAATGAATGGATCTATGTTAGATGTGTGCAATAATTAAATGGGTATGTGGATAAATCATTTTTGTTTTAATGTAGGAACCTAACTGTTAGGATAGGATAGTCATTTACAGAGTACTGTAAGAAAAGAAATAGTGTTGCTTAAGTGAAATGAACAAAAACAAATTCTTTAAAGAATTCGAACCTGATCACCAGGGAGACAATCTATGGCTCCAGTCCACTGAGATATGTAGGCTGTTACATAATTGTAGGTATAATTATGTTTATGTTTAACAACTATGCCTTTCAGATAAATAAATAACAAAATAATAAGTAATTCATCATAAATACAATAAAAAATAATAGAAAATACAGGAAATGGTTCCAAGATTAAAGCTGGTATTTATCTCCAAACTGAAATAAGATATAGGCAATTCGAAACTAAACTGTTAAACTATATTTCAAGCAGTGTCCTTCAGTTTGTGAATGTTATTACTTGTAAGGTTATATAAGGCTTATTCTGTTTTATTTGAGGAAGAAGACCTCAAAATGAATCTGAGTAGAACCACCATCCTTCCACAAGTAACAGGCAAACTTTCTCACAAAAAGATTTCGGAGTGAGCAAATCACAAACTTATGACCTCAGTGGTGAGAGGTAAATGATCTTGAGACTTGAGATGACGCCTTAGACCACTCGGCCACCGTCTAGACCCTTTATGGATTAAATGTCATATTGGAGCTTTGAAATGCGACTATTAAATAAATATAGGCAAATTAGGTAAATACAATTTCAAGTTTGTTATTAACTTTTATTGCAGTGTTAATATCTAACATGGGCCCTGAGATCATTTTACTGAACAATGAATAAATAAATAAACAAATAAATAAATAGATAAATGAATGAATAAATAAAGTGAAATAAAATAAATAAAAGAATAAATAAATAAATTGATGAATTAATGAATATATTAATGAATGAATCAATAAATAAATGAAAAATAATAATTATCATAAATGATATTAATAATTACAATGTCCTGAGAGTGCTTATTTGTTTTTGAAAATTTAGAATAATTTCATGCCATCAAGGGCTAACAGATGGTCAGTTAACCTAACTATACTCATTCCTAGAATCCTGGAAGGTTAACCAGTACTTGAATAAATCCATCACTGCAAATAAGTGATACACACAGTTGAATCAATGATGAAAGATAATTTGCAATGAAACGTAATGTTATATATCAATTATCATGGAAACTGTGACCTGGTGCAATGGAGAGTCAAACTCATGGCCCAAGAATGGAATGACTGTCAGGTGAAAATTATACCAGAGTTTATAAACAGATAATTTACTCATATTGACCATTATAAAGTTATTCTTTATAGAAAAATCATCGCTTATTCAATTAAAAATAGAAATGCGTCTACATTGTAGAAATCAATTAACCCAAATAGCAAGTTTCATCAAAATCGGTCCATCAATAAAGATTTTAGAGGTTCGGAAACCACCAGCCAATCAGAGTCCAGATCACATAATTAATATGTGCCAATTCCATCAATTGTCAAACCTGACCTGGGTGTTGTTGATATAAAGCCAAATTATATATATATATATAAATTATATATAAATTTTCGTCAGAATCAGTCCATAAATAAAGACTTTAGAGGCTGGAAACTATAAGCCAATCAGAGACCAGAACACCTAATTAATATGCAGGGATTTTGATGGAAATCAATTTGTATCTTTAACGTTTGATTCTGTAGAGAAAAAATTAATATTTTTCATTTAGTATTTGTGTTTTTCTAAATGAATACCAATTTTATAAAAGTAAACATTTATAATTATTGCAAATTCCTAATCGAAAAGTTACTTTCATCTGACAAATATATAACAATACACACAAAAATACTCAAGTTGTTTGGAATGATTTGGAAGCAGTTTAAGGGTGCAAATAAATAAAATATATACTGGTTATTACCAGAGTCTTAAACTTTATCAACCATGTAAATGAATGACATCAATAAAGAACATTTATAAAGTTACTTTATTGTCCTAAATAATCCTTCGGTAAATATACCTTTGGAAATGACATGATTAACCCATGAAAATTAGTGGCTATTTATGACATCCAGTCAGCCATTTTGATATTTTTCTAGCATACTATCATATTACCATGAATTTGCCATCCAGATGGCTAGAAATAGTGTAATCAGGAAAGCAACTCCTACTGAACTAAACTTTTAAATAAAATTAAACAAGTCCTGTATGAAGAATATGATTGAAAATTCAAATCAACATAAACAGTGAGTTTGTACTGACCCTAGTTTTGCTAAAAAGAGGGCACAGAAATGTTGACCCCATCTCAAGAAATCTTATTGGTGTACCGTATTTAAGTGCACCATGATCCATGTCATTTGTGACACACTGTCCCAAGGTAACAAATTCTAAGTGTGCATGTGCGAATTAATGCTATTATAATGCCTTTCGCGGCAATATGTATATCGCAGTATTAGGTATATTATAGATATAATAAAAAAAGTACAAAAGGCCCATTTAAATTCACTTAACTGGTTCCTCCTGTAGCATTTTTTAAAATGTTGAATAGAATATAAACTTGTAAAAACTTTTAGATAAGAAGTTTTTGATAAGAAGAGTTTTAAAGAATTCAAAATTTCCTGTTAGCATTTCTATGTAAAAAAGTCCTCTTATCCAAAGACTCTAGCCCTTTTATTTGACAAATTACTCATAGGGATTATTTATACCAAATCATAATGAACAAACTTGGCTAGTCAGTTCTTGAGAATTTGGAACAGTTTAAACAAGAGGCCCATGATGGACCTTTAAACTATCACCTGATTATTAAAATAATGTTCACAGAAGTCTATTTAGTCATAAGAAATCACGATTTTTGTCAATTTCTGATACAGATTAAGTTAAAAAAGGCCCCATTTCGAGAGCAAAACCGTGAGACCCAGGAACATGAAATTCACAAATTTTATATAAGACCCATAGCCATCAATAATTATGCTCACAATTTGCTTCCGAGTGCTTTCTATAATAATAAGATTCTTAAAGTTTACCTTAAATTTGACTGTTTTTGCCCTGCCCCTAAGACGTCATGGGGGTGGGGACCATGAAATTTACATAGGTATTAAACTTCATGTCAGCAACAGCAAATCACACCAAAAAACATTCAAATAAGTCCATTCAGTCATAAGAAATAAAGTTTTTTTGTTATTATTCTTATATAGATTTAGTAGAGTAGGCCCCATCCCCAGGGCCAATAATAACAGAGACCCTGGGGCATGAAATTCATAAATTTTATAAAGTACCCATAGGTGTCAATAATCATTCTCACAATTGGTTTCCGAGTGCTTCTTATAATAAGAAGATTTTTATAGGTTACCTTTAATTTTTCAGGCACCACCCCCAGGGCCAGACCCTAAGACCAAGGAACATGCAAATCACCATTTTTATAAAGGACCCTTAATGTGTTCATAATCATGCTCCTCATTTATTTCCCAGTGCTTCTGATGGTAAGAAAAAGATTTTTAAAGTTTACCTTGAGTTTGACTGTTATAGCCCCACCCCATAGGCCCCAGGGGGTTGGGACCATGCAATTCACAATTATGATTCACCCTTAGATACTGAAGCTGCAAACAACATTTTGTTACAATTGAGCTTAGGGTTTTTGAGAAGAAGACGAAAATGTGAATTGTTTGCAGATGCACTAAATTTTTTTACGCCCCACCCCTGGGGTCAAATTGCAAGGCTCAGGGACATGCATTTCACAATTTTATAAAGGACCCACATGTGTCAATAATCATGCTCACCATTTGTTACTCAGTGCTTCTGATAGTAACAGGAAGATTATTAAAGTTTACCTTGAATTTAACTGTTTTAACCCCACCCCATAGGCCCCAGTGGAATGGGGACAATGTATTTCACATATTTAATTCACCCTTAAGTACCAAAGCTGCACACAACATTTCATTACAATTAAGCTTATGAAGTCGAAAATGTGAATTGTTTATGGATGCACTAAATTTTAGGCCCCACCCCACGGCCAAACCGTGAGACCCAGGGACATGCAATTCACAATTTTTATAAAGGACCCATATATGTCAATAGTAATGCTCACCATTTGTTTCCCAGTGCTTCCTAAATTGAGAATAAGATTTTTTAAGTCTACAATAAATTTTGACTATTTTGACCCCACCCCTACGGCCCCAGGGGGAGGGGACCGTGCAGTTCACAATTTTGATTCACCCTAAGGTATCAAAGCTGCAAACAACATTTGATTACATTTGAGTTTACGGTTTCTGAGAAGAAGTCAAAATGTGAATTGTTTACGGATGCACTAATTTTTTTAAGGCCCCACCCCTGGAGCCAAACCATGAGACCCAGGGACATACAATTTATATAAAGGACCCATTTGTGTCCATATCCATGCACACCATTTGTTTTCCAGAGCTACCTAAGTTAAGAAGATTATTAGAATTTGTTTAGGCCCCCATCCTCATGGCCCCAGGGGGATGGGGACCATGCAATTCACATTTTAATTCACCGTTAGGTACAAAAGCTGCATACAACATTTCATTATTATTGAGCTTATGGTTTTTGAGAAGAGGTATAAAATGTCAATTGTTTACGGATGCACAACAACGGACAAAAGGCATTCCAAAAGGTCCCTTGAGACAAAGACTAATAAATTAATAAGTCCCCTGGATGGGGCAAATTATACATCTCATACATCATAACATACTGTTACCATTCCACAGGCAATGTTGTTTTTCTCAATGGCCTATTCAACGGGCAATATGGATTCACTGAAGGTTTTGCTTTTAGTTTACGCTAATTTATTTTAGCTCAATTGCGATGAAAGCTCAAAGCTTATATGAAGTAAGTCCGCTTCCCGGGTAGAACCAGATTGAGCTTTCTTTATGATAGGCATCGAGTCGAACTGGAGATAACCCACCAACCTCTGGTGTGTTCGGCCAACAGCTTCTATCCATTAAACTTGCTTTTATTAGTAATATACCATACAGCTGTTCTCTGTTCTGTTGCATTTTTTACTAAAATAATCCTTACTTGGGCTACGCACCTTGGTTAGACTAAATAAGATATTTTTTTTAGGACATTTAATAATAGCATTTTTTTCCTGATATACTCCCTTTGAATGCTTGGAAAGAACCTTCAATCATTGGCTTAAGTACCCAACACTTTATCCACTACACTACGGTGTCAGAGATGGGAATCAAATAAAATTCAAAAGAAATATCAAATTGTATCAACTTGGCTTATATTATGCATTATGTACATTTTCCTTTAAAATTCTAGGTTTGTTTTGTTGTCTTACTTTTTGCCTGGATTTGCTCTGCATTTCAGTAGTAGTCAATGAAGTGACATAATATTGGCGGCAGTAATTTTTTGAATGAGTGAATGGGGTTTAAGCCATTTTCAACACATTTCAGGTTATATATCGCATATCCAGTTTAACTGGTGGAGGAAGACCTCAGACTGAGTCAGACTAAGTAGAACCACCGTCCTTCCGTATGTAACTGGCAAACTTTCTCACATAAAGTTTCTGGAGCTTGTGGGACTCGAACCTACGACCTTAGCAGTTAGAGGTGAATGATATTGAGATGGCGCCTTAGACCACTCAACCACGGAGGGCCCCTGAATGAGTGAATAATTTATTGTTGGTATAATAAACATATGTTTTTTATATGCATATAATGATAATATACTGGTGATTAAAAATTAGATAACAGAAACATATGGTTTGTTACATAAGTTGCTTATTGTTTCAAACTGGGAAAGAAATAATGACAGATCCTGGTCTGTTTGGTTAACCATTATCAGAATATGTGATTTACCATAATAAAACACGAAAAACAAGTTTCAAGTTCACTGAATATACTTTACGCTGCAACTGTCGCTAATTTCTAAACAGATCAAAATCAAACGTCCTGAACAGATTAAAACCAGAAAATCAGGTTAAAATCAAATTACCTTAAAAGGTTAAAATTGAACAAACTTAACAGGTTAAAATAAAATAACCTTAACAGGTTAAAATCAGATAACCTTAATGGTTAAAACCATAAAATCAGATTAAAATTAAATTATCTTAAATGGTTAAACAAACATAACAGGTTAAAATCAAATAACCTTTACAGGTTAAAATCAAATAACCTTAAATGGTTAAAATCAAATAACCTTAACAGATTAAAATTAGATAACCTTAACAGGTTAAAATCAAATAACCTTAAATGGTTAAAATCAAATAACCTTAACAGATTAAAATTAGATAACCTTAACAGGTTAAAATCAAATAACCTTAAATGGTTAAAATCAAATAACCTTAACAGATTAAGATTAGATAACCTTAACAGGTTAAAATCAAATAACCTTAAATGGTTAAAATCAAATAACCTTAACAGATTAAAATTAGATAACCTTAACAGGTTAAAATCAAATAACCTTAAATGGTTAAAATCAAATAACCTTAACAGATTAAAATCAGATAACTTATATATACAGTAACAGCTAGGTTAAAATTAAATAATCTGAACAGGTTAAACTCAGTTAACCATAACAGGTTGAACTCAAATAACCATAACAGGTTAAAATCAAATAACCTTAACAGGTTAAAATCAGTTAACCATATCAGGTTAAAATCAAATAACCTTAACAGGTTAAAATCAGATCAGGTTAAAATCAAATAACCTTAATAGGTTAAAATCAGATAACATTAATAGATTAAAATCAAATAACCTTAACAGATTAAAATCAAATAACTGTAACAGCTAGGTTAAAATCAAATAATCTTAACAGGTTAAAATCAGTTAACCATAACATGGTAAACTCAAATAAACATAACAGGTTAAAATCAAATGATCTTTACAAGTTAAAATTAAATAACCTTAACAGGTTAAAATCAGTTAACCATATCAGGTAAAAATCAAATAACCATAACAGGTTAAAATCAGTTAACCATATCAGGTTAAAATCAAATAACTTAATAGATAAAAAGCTAGGTTAAAATAAAAAAATCTTAACAGGCTAAAATCAAATGATCAAACAGGTTAAAATCAGTTAACCATATCAGGTTAAAATCAAATAACTTCAATGTGATCGAACCATAAAAGTAACAGAACCTTTAATAGGTTAAAACTGGCTTTACATAAATAATGACAGATCCTGGCCTGTTTGGTTATCCATTATCTGAATATAGTAACCTTTAATAAAACATGAAGAACAAGTTCAAGTTCACTGATGTTACTTATGTTATTTAAAACCAGGTAATATGCATACTTTATGCTAAAACGGTTACTTTTGCAACATTGGTTCTAAACACCAATATCCTGAACAGGTTAAAACCAGAAAATCAGGACTGGTTAAAATCAAATTACAATACCAGGATAAAATCAAATAATCTTACCATGTTAAAACCAAATATCCTCAACACATTAATATCTCAACAACGAAATTCACAATAGCATCTTTAATGTTTGAACCAAAATATTAACAACATCCTTATTAGGTTAAAACACGAAAATCTTAACAAAATACTTTAGACAGTTTAAATCAAATATCTTTAACAGGTTAAAACCTGGACATTTAGCAACATTATCCTGAATTGGTAAATTACAATGAATAACGGTAATGAAAACAATATTTAACAAATACCCAAATTAGTGGCCTCTTACCACATGCCTGGATTAAGCAGTGGTCCAATATCTTTTAAGCACCCGGGAACCACATGGGGTAAACATGGTTTTATTTCACTGGTTGAAAATAACTTGATATATCTATGCAATAAAATTCTCAATAAGCATTCTAAAAATGTTTAAAAGCATTACACACACAACACCATCCCTAATAGATTAACATCTTGAAATCACAGTAATGACATTAACAGATTAAAACCAAATATCCTCAACACATTAATATCTCAACAACAAAATTCACAAAAGCATCTTTAATGTTTGAACCAAAATATTAACAACATCCTTATTAGGTTAAAACACGAAAATCTTAACAAAATACTTTAGACAGTTTAAATCAAATATCCTTAACAGGTTAAAATCTGGACATTTAGCGTCAGTATCCTGAACTGGAAAATTACAATGAATAACGGTAATGAAAACAATATTTAACAAATACCCAAATTAGTGGTCTCTTACCACATGCCTGGATTAAGCAGTGGTCCAATTCTTTTAAGCATCCAGGAACCACACGGGGTAAACATCACTGGTTGAAAATAACTTGATATATCTATGCAATAAAATTCTCAATAAGCATTCTAAAAATGTTTAAAAGCATTACATACACAACACCATCCTTAATAGATTAACATCTTGAAATCACAGTAATGACATTAACAGATTAAAACCAAATATCCTCAACACATTAATGTCTCAACAACGAAATACACAATAGCATCTTTAATGTTTGAACCAAAATATTAACAACATCCTTATTAGGTTAAAACATGAAAATCTTAACAAAATACTTTAGACAGTTTAAATCAAATATCCTTAACAGGTTAAAACCTGGACATTTAGCGTCAGTATCCTGAACTGGAAAATTACAATGAATAACGGTAATGAAAACAATATTTAACAAATACCCAAATTAGTGGTCTCTTACCACATGCCTGGATTAAGCAGTGGTCCAATTCTTTTAAGCATCCAGGAACCACACGGGGTAAACATCACTGGTTGAAAATAACTTGATATATCTATGCAATAAAATTCTCAATAAGCATTCTAAAAATGTTTAAAAGCATTACATACACAACACCATCCTTAATAGATTAACATATTGAAATCACAGTAATGACATTAACAGATTAAAACCAAATATCCTCAACACATTAATATCTCAACAACAAAATTCACAATAGCATCTTTAATGTTTGAACCAAAATATTAACAACATCCTTATTAGGTTAAAACACGAAAATCTTAACAAAATACTTTAGACAGTTTAAATTAAATATCCTTAACAGGTTAAAACCTGGACATTTAGCATCAGTATCCTGAACTTGAAAATTACAATGAATAACGGTAATGAAAACAATATTTAACAAATACCCAAATTAGTGGCCTCTTACCACATGCCTGGATTAAGCAGTGGTCCAATTCTTTTAAGCACCCGGGAACCACACGGGGTAAACATGGTTTTATTTCACTGGTTGAAAATAACTTGATATATCTATGCAATAAAATTCTCAATAAGCATTCTAAAAATGTTTAAAAGCATTACACACACAAAACCATCCTTAATAGATTAATATCTTGAAATCACAGTAATGACATTAACAGATTAAAACCAAATATCCTCAACACATTAATACCTCAACAACAAAATTCACAATAGTATCTTTAATGTTTGAACCAAAATATTAACAACATCCTTATTAGGTTAAAACACGAAAATCTTAACAAAATACTTTAGACAGTTTAAATCAAATATCCTTAACAGGTTAAAACCTGGACATTTAGCATCAGTATCCTGAACTGGAAAATTACAATGAATAACAGTAATGAAAAACAATATTTAACAAATACCCAAATTAGTGGTCACTTACCACATGCCTGGATTAAGCAGTGGTCCAATTCTTTTAAGCACCCGGGAACCACACGGGGTAAACATGGTTTTATTTCACTGGTTGAAAATAACTTGATATATCTATGCAATAAAATTCTCAATAAGCATTCTAAAAATGTTTAAAAGCATTACACACACAACACCATCCCTAATAGATTAATATCTTGAAATCACAGTAATGACATTAACAGATTAAAACCAAATATCCTCAACACATTAATATCTCAACAACAAAATTCACAATAGCATCTTTAATGTTTGAATAAAAATATTAACAACACCCTTATTAGGTTAAAACAAGAAAATCTTAACAAAATACTTTAGACAGATTAAATCAAATATCCTTAACAAGTTAAAACCTGGACATTTAGCAACAGTATCCTGAACTGGAAAATTACAATGAATAACGGTAATGAAAACAATATTTAACAAATACCCAAATTAGTGGCCTCTTACCACATGCCTGGATTAAGCAGTGGTCCAATTCTTTTAAGCACCCGGGAACCACACGGGGTAAACATGGTTATATTTCACTGGTTGAAAATAACTTGATATATCTATGCAATAAAATTCTCAATAAACATTCTAAAAATGTTTAAAAACATTACACACACAATACCATCCCTAATAGATTAACATCTTGAAATCACAGTAATGACATTAACAGATTAAAACCATCCCTAATAGATTAATATCTTGAAATCACAGTAATGACATTAACAGATTAAAACCAAATATCCTCAACACATTAATATCTCAACAACAAAATTCACAATAGCATCTTTAATGTTTGAACCAAAATATTAACAACATCCTTATTAGGTTAAAACACGAAAATCTTAACAAAATACTTTAGACAGTTTAAATCAAATATCCTTAACAGGTTAAAACTTGGACATTTAGCGTCAGTATCCTGAACTGGAAAATTACAATGAATAACGGTAATGAAAACAATATTTAACAAATACCCAAATAAGTGGCTTCTTACCACATGCCTGGATTAAGCAGTGGTCCAATTCTTTTAAGCACCCGGGAACCACACGTGGTAAACATGGTTTTATTTCACTGGTTGAAAATAACTTGATATATCTATGCAATAAAATTCTCAATAAGCATTCTAAAAATGTTTAAAAGCATTACACACACAACACCATCCTTAATAGATTAATATCTTGAAATCACAGTAATGACATTAACAGATTAAAACCAAATATCCTCAACACATTAATACCTCAACAACAAAATTCACAATTGTATCTTTAATGTTTGAACCAAAATATTAACAACATCCTTGTTAAAACACAAAAATCTTAACAAAATACTTTAAACAGTTTAAATCAAATATCCTTAACAGGTTAAAATCTGGACATTTAGCATCTGTATCGTGAACTGGAAAATTACAATGAATAACGGTAATGAAAACAGTATTTAACAAATACCCAAATTAGTGGTCTCTTACCACATGCCTGGATTAAGCAGTGGTCCAATTCTTTTAAGCACCCAGGAACCACACGTGGTAAACATGGTTTTATTTCACTGGTTGAAAATAACTTGATATATCTATGCAATAAAATTCTCAATAAGCATTCTAAAAACGTTTAAAAGCATTACACACACAACACCATCCCTAATAGATTAATATCTTGAAATCACAGTAATGACATTAACAGATTAAAACCAAATATCCTCAACACATTAATATCTCAACAACAAAATTCACAATAGCATCTTTAATGTTTGAACCAAAATATTAACAACATCCTTATTAGGTTAAAACAAGAAAATCTTAACAAAATACTTTAGACAGTTTAAATCAAATATCCTTAACAAGTTAAAACCTGGACAATTAGCAACAGTATCCTGAACTGGAAAATTACAATGAATAACGGTAATGAAAACAGTATTTAACAAATACCCAAATTAGTGGCCTCTTACCACATGCCTGGATTAAGCAGTGGTCCAATTCTTTTAAGCACCCGGGAACCACACGTGGTAAACATGGTTTTATTTCACTGGTTGAAAATAACTTGATATATCTATGCAATAAAATTCTCAATAAGCATTCTAAAAATGTTTAAAAGCATTACACACATAACACCATCTCTAATAGATTAACATCTTGAAATCACAGTAAT
Organism: Panopea generosa; assembly: GCA_029582155.1. Classification (NCBI taxonomy): domain Eukaryota; kingdom Metazoa; phylum Mollusca; class Bivalvia; order Adapedonta; family Hiatellidae; genus Panopea; species Panopea generosa. The sequence continues at coordinate 33,360,753 of CM055898.1, read as the reverse complement.
GACATTAACAGATTTAAACCAAATATCCTCAACACATTAATGTCTCAACAACAAAATTCACAATAGCATCTTTAATGTTTGAACCAAAATATTAACAACATCCTTATCAGGTTAAAACACGAAAATCTTAACAAAATACTTTAGACAGTTTAAATCAAATATCCTTAACAGGTTAAAACCTGGACATTTAGCATCAGTATCCTGAACTTGAAAATTACAATGAATAACGGTAATGAAAACAATATTTAACAAATACCCAAATTAGCGGTCTCTTACCACATGCCTGGATAAAGCAGTGGTCCAATTCTTTTAAGCACCATGGAACCACACGTGGTAAACATGGTTTTATTTCACTGGTTGAAAATAACTTGATATATCTATGCAATAAAATTCTCAATAAGCATTCTAAAAATGTTAAAAAGCATTACACACACAACACCATCCCTATTAGATTAATATCTTGAAATCACAGTAATGACAGTAACAGATTAAAACCAAATATCCTCAACACATTAATATCTCAACAACGAAATTCACAATAGCATCTTTAATGTTTGAACCAAAATATTAACAACATCCTTATTAGGTTAAAACAAGAAAATCTTAACAAAATACTTTAGACAGTTTAAATCAAATATCCTTAACAAGTTTAAACCTGGACAATTAGCAACAGTATCCTGAACTGGAAAATTACAATGAATAACAGTAATGAAAACAGTATTTAACAATTACCCAAATTAGTGGCCTCTTACCACATGCCTGGATTAAGCAGTGGTCCAATTCTTTTAAGCACCCGGGAACCACACGTGGTAAACATGGTTTTATTTCACTGGTTGAAAATAACTTGATATATCTATGCAATAAAATTCTCAATAAGCATTCTAAAAATGTTTAAAAGCATTACACACATAACACCATCTCTAATAGATTAACATCTTGAAATCACAGTAATGACATTAACAGATTAAAACCAAATATCCTCAACACATTAATGTCTCAACAACAAAATTCACAATAGCATCTTTAATGTTTGAACCAAAATATTAACAACATCCTTATCAGGTTAAAACACGAAAATCTTAACAAAATACTTTAGACAGTTTAAATCAAATATCCTTAACAGGTTAAAACCTGGACATTTAGCATCAGTATCCTGAACTTGAAAATTACAATGAATAAAGGTAATGAAAACAATATTTAACAAATACCCAAATTAGCGGTCTCTTACCACATGCCTGGATAAAGCAGTGGTCCAATTCTTTTAAGCACCATGGAACCACACGTGGTAAACATGGTTTTATTTCACTGGTTGAAAATAACTTGATATATCTATGCAATAAAATTCTCAATAAGCATTCTAAAAATGTTAAAAAGCATTACACACACAACACCATCCCTATTAGATTAATATCTTGAAATCACAGTAATGACATTAACAGATTAAAACCAAATATCCTCAACACATTAATATCTCAACAAGAAATTCACAATAGCATCTTTAATGTTTGAACCAAAATATTAACAACATCCTTATTAGGTTAAAACAAGAAAATCTTAACAAAATACTTTAGACAGTTTAAATCAAATATCCTTAAAAGGTTAAAACTTGGACATTTAGCAACAGTATCCTGAACTGGAAAATTACAATGAATAACGGTAATGAAAACAGTATTTAACAAATACCCAAATTAGTGGCCTCTTACCACATGCCTGGATTAAGCAGTGGTCCAATTCTTTTAAGCACCCGGGAACCACACGGGGTAAACATGGTTTTATTTCACTGGTTGAAAATAACTTGATATATCTATGCAATAAAATTCTCAATAAGCATTCTAAAAATGTTTAAAAGCATTACACACACAACACCATCCTTAATAGATTAATATCTTGAAATCACAGTAATGACATTAACAGATTAAAACCAAATATCCTCAACACATTAATATCTCAACAACAAAATTCGCAACATTATCTTTAATGTTTGAACCAAAATATTAACAACATCCTTATTAGGTTAAAACAAGAAAATCTTAACAAAATGCTTTAGACAGTTTAAATCAAATATCCTTAACAAGTTAAAACCTGGACATTTAGCAACAGTATCGTGAACTGGAAAATTACAATGAATAACGGTAATGAAAACAATATTTAACAAATACCCAAATTAGTGGCCTCTTACCACATGCCTGGATTAAGCAGTGGTCCAATTCTTTTAAGCACCCGGGAACCACACGGGGTAAACATGGTTATATTTCACTGGTTGAAAATAACTTGATATATCTATGCAATAAAATTCTCAATAAACATTCTAAAAATGTTTAAAAGCATTACACACACAATACCATCCCTAATAGATTAACATCTTGAAATCACAGTAATGACATTAACAGATTAAAACCATCCCTAATAGATTAATATCTTGAAATCACAGTAATGACATTAACAGATTAAAACCAAATATCCTCAACACATTAATATCTCAACAACAAAATTCACAATAGCATCTTTAATGTTTGAACCAAAATATTAACAACATCCTTATCAGGTTAAAACACGAAAATCTTAACAAAATACTTTAGACAGTTTAAATCAAATATCTTTAACAGGTTAAAACCTGGACATTTAGCATCAGTATCTTGAACTTGAAAATTACAATGAATAACGGTAATGAAAACAGTATTTAACAAATACCCAAATTAGTGGACCCTGATCAGATGAGTTAAGTTATCTGTTGGTATCTCATGAATCATTGTCTTGGTATAACCAGCATGCTCAACATTGATATATATACATGTACTGTCCAATACAATTTAGTCTTGAAACATCTCATTTAAAATTGAAAAGTATATCTATAGCAACAGCAGTTTATTCTTTGAAATTAGCAAAACGGAAACAAAGTTTACACCAGTTTATTTAAAAGGAGGTACTTATAATCTTGACATTTAGCACCCCTCTAGTGGCCATATATTAAAGAGAGGAAGGCAATGACTTGAACCTATGACCTTAAGATGAGGGTTTAGTGATTGTAAAACAGTGTCTCTCAGATCACACTGCCATTGAAAACAAAGTACACATGGCCATATGGGATAATTAAAAGGAGAAAAAAAAAACACATTTAGGTGGTAAAAGTATGTACAAACCTATAGAAATTACTGTTTGAATTGGGGTACATCGTCCTCTGGATCACATGCTCTATAAACATCAATACAAGGGACATTACTCTAAATATCTATCTGTACAACTTAGTAAATTGTCAGATGAAGTATACATTAAACTGGCAAACTACAAACAATTGCCCATTTTCATAACTTTAAATTGCAAACATTTGCAGATTTGGAAATATTGGGTTTTACATTATTTTTAACTACTTATTTACATCCGAGTTTATTTATAATCAAAGGAGACATTAGGTTAAACACATCAGTTTTGGCCCTTTAGAAAGTAATCTTTCTCATATAAAATTAAATACGGCAAGCTGGACTCAAACCTGTGAACGAAGGCCAGCAAGATGTATGTTTGTAATTAAGCATTATTTCTATACATAAAATTTCCATAAAATGTGCCATTATTCACCATGTAACCGTGGCCCTTCACTTCAAATTGCTACCTGCGATGGGACAGATACCAATTAAAAACTGTTTGCAATGTCTCAAATAAACAAAACACAAAACAAAGCTAGATATTTACCTATATTTTATTAATATTAAGCATGATTTTTCAGACTATCGAGGGCTAGCAGATGATCAGTTAACCTAACCACTCTCTCTTGGATCCATCGAAGGTTAAGTCTAAGTACTCAAGCACACCTATCTCCACAAGAAACTGAAAGCTTTCCAAGTTGATTTAGTGGCTAGAAATGAATGTCAATATGACACAATGTCATTCATCAATCATCACGGAAAATTTTTAAATTCCTGGATTTAAGACTGTCATATAACAGCAACAATGGCTTTGTTCAAATTAAAGGTTTATGTAAACCATAATAAAAGCTGAAAACTCAACATTGGGTAGCAATTAAATTGTATACTACATGAAAGTCTACTTGTATGTTCTGCTTAGCATTGTTCAAGTCAGTATTTTGCCCACAAGAGCAAAATATATTTAGTTTTGCTTCTAATATATTGTGGATGTCGTATAGTGTTTCGCTTTGATTTAAAAAAAAATTCAGTTATATCGCAATGGTGTCTACTTGAGGCAGTATTCTGAGTGTTGCCACACTAGAGCATCATGCTACAGACACATGGTACGGTGCCCCACCCAGTCACATTATACTGACACTGGGCTGACCATACTGGGAACCATCATCTAAATTCTGAGCGCCAACAAGGAAGCTTCTAGTACCATTTTTCAAGTATATGGTATAACCGAGCCGGGGATCAAACCCACTACCTCCTGCACATGAGGCAGACACTTTAACCCTAGACTTCAGCTGCAGTCTACCTTCTAAGAGAAAATTTAGACAGGGCTACGTATGTCAGATGTTCTGTTGTTGTATGGTGTTTAGTCATTTCCAATTTTTCAGTCATATCGCGATGGTGTCTACTTGAGACAGTATTCTGAGCGCTGTCACCAAGACTTTTTATGGCAAAGCACATGATTGTTGTAGGTTTTAAAGTTTAGTACAAAATACTTGATTTTTTTAAAGTATAATTTATAAAAAATTTAATAACACTATTATAAAATCATTAGCGAAAATCAAACTTTATAATTATGTGAACACAATTATTATGATTAATGAAACTAAAAATGCAGATATTCTCACAGTAAGTTTTGTAACAGAAATCAAGTCACTGAGACAAGTTCTTCATTTTATTCACATAAAAAAAAAAATTGATACAAAAAATTTGTTGATACAGATGCCATGTGTAATCATCTAATCGCAACAGCAATATAATATACTATTTATCTACTAATTGTAGACTTCTTTAATTGGAGTGAAAATAACTGATAATTATTTATGAAGTTAATGTATGATTATATTCATTATAATGATATATGCAAGATCATCATAAGTAATTGACTTAAAACCACCCGTATTACTTAATGATTGGAAACTTAACGTATCAAAAGAAAAGAAACTTTACTAACACCAGAGATTAATAGAAAATGAATATTTAAGTCAATAATAAATATAAAAAAACTAAAAAAAAAACAGCATTCACAAAAAATTGCTGAAAAACGACTTACAAAATAATTAAGCTTTTGGGAATTGCAATATAAAATTATATTATGCAGTATCCATAAATAAATTACACCAAAATACTTACCGAAATGATATATAATTTAGCTTTTGAGATTTACAAAATAATTTCATTGAACAAGACTAATTTATATTTCATTTCTATGGCACAATCTTATCAATAATTAGAGGGTCGTACCAGAAATCCATTAGACCTTTTTTTTTATACAATAACATAGATAGAAAACAAACTTCTTTTTATTACAATATATCAACATAATACTTTTTTTTTTCATGCTCTATTTATCTTTTTTTTTTCATTTTCATTTGCTCTTTTAAATATTTTTTTAGCTTTATCTTTTTTTTAGAACTTTTTTTTTTTTCTTTTTTTTTCTTTTCATTTACTCTTTTAAATATTTTTTTACCTTTATCTTTTTTAAGAGCTTTTTTTTTTTTTTTTTTTTTATTTTCATTTTCTCTTTTAAATATTTTTTTACCTTTATCTTTTTTTAGAGCTTTTTTTTTTATTTAGAGCTTTTTTTTTTAAAACATGTCATCAACATAAACAATAATACTGTATATGTGTAAGAATGTTTATGTATGTATATGTGTGTGTGTATGTTTATGTATGTTTATGTATATATGTATGTATATGTATGTATATGTGTATACATGTTTATGTATGTGTGTATATATGTATGTATGAGTATGTATCTGTGTAAGCATGTTTATGTATGAGTGTATATATGTATGTATGAGTTTGTATCTGTGTAAGCATGTTTATGTATGTGTGTATATATGTATGTATGAGTATGTATCTGTGTAAGCATGTTTATGTATGTGTGTATATATGTATGTATGAGTATGTATATGTGTATGCATGTTTATGTATGTTGTACATATGCATGTATGAGTATGTATATGTATATTTATGTATGTATGTGTCCACAGAATTCTTAAATTGTGATGTCCTGACTGACAGCCTTTAATAAGTAATTCAACAGTATATAATTTCTTTTCTTTTATATTTTTAATCTAATATTTTTAATCTAATTCAGTCTCATATAGTGTTGTGCTCATATAATGTTGATGTTGTATAATGATGATCTCATACAATGTTGTTGTTGTATAATGTAGATCTCATATAATATATATCTCATACAAAATTGATCTCATACAATGTTGATGTTGTATTATGTTGATCTCATACAATGTTGTTGTCTTCTTATGTAGATCTCATACAACGTTGGTCTCATTCAATATTGACACCATATAATGTAGATATTGCACAATGTTGACCTCCTATAATATTATTTTTTGATACATATTTGTCTCCCTCATGTAATATGTAGCTGATATTTTAAGCCGACTCCACTATTCAGGTCACTTCCACATTATTAAGCAGGAGTGTCTTACATAGCCTGAAAAAGTAAGAAACAATTTATTAGCTTGCTGATAATAAAAGATAATATCACTTAACACAGTTTAAATGCTAAATAAATGTGTGCAATCAGGACATGGTTCCTCATATTTTAATTGGTGTATAGCACCGATTAAGTCAGACCAATGAGTTTTTTTTGTGTTTTGTTCTTCAAAAGTTATAAATTAATTACAGGAGCATACAACTTATTTGATTTATAAATTACAAAAGTTGAGTTGCCCAACAATGTTAAAAGGAGTTTAACTTTAGACACTTTTCAAATAACATTGTTACTTCTCTGTTAAATTAATATAATAAGATGATGAATGTAATGTTCTTACTTGCTTTTATTATAAGCTTTTGCTGTCATTTTTTTCCCTGGACTGTTATGATAATTGTCAACCTTAAATAAAAAATGAAACAATGTTGTAGTGAAAATCTAAAAGTTTTTAGTAGTATATCATTGGGATGGTGGCCATTTCATCAGACTTTGAAAGTTTAATGTTTAATTTAACTTGAATAACAGCCATGGAATAACAATTTTAGAGAAAACTTTATTTTATTATACATTTCTCGACATTTATTTGTTTAGTACAACTTATAAACAGGGGAAATGGGGAATGCGCTATTGTTTTCTGAAAAAGGCATGGTGGTCCTAGAGTGTTTAATTAAAACTGGAAGTATTATATATTTCCTCATTTAAGTCAACACTGGTATCAAGTAGATAAGAATCTATTGAAACAGGTTTTTACATCTTACAACATCTTGAAAAATCACCCTCAAAGTTCTCCTGGATAGAACCAGTAATAAGCATACATGGATAAAGTGTCTTGTTCGAGGACACCACACCTAGACGTGGTGGAGGATAGGACTCACGATGCTCTACCTTTGACCACACGCTCCACAGTTCTTTCTGAGTCAACACTGATGTCAAGTTCATGTACACCAATAGATAAAATTCTGGATCCATGTGTAACCTTAAAAATATATAAAAACCTTCAGCTAGTTTATTAAAACAGAATACTGTAATACATACCTTTGTATCCACTTTGTGTCTTCAACCGTCAGCAATGATCAAGGATCTAAGTACTTCCTCTTGTTTGGGCGACATTCTTTATATGTAAACTACTTTCTGTTTACGTCGTATATTTGTACTGGCAAAATTTTGTAGGTATATCACATTTTTATATGTTGATCAGATTTTTGTTCTGAATGAGTATCACTTTCTTATATGAGATCAATTTTTTGTATGGTATCACTTCCTTGTATGAGATACTTTTCTTGTATGGTATCACTTTCCTGTATGAGATTAATTTCTTGTAAGGGTATCACTTTCCTGAATGAGATCAATTTCTTGTATGGTATCACTTTCCTGTATGAGATCAATTTCTTTCATGGTATCACTTCCTTGTATGGTATCACAACACATTCTTTTAATAGTTATCAAATATTATTTTCAGTATCTATTTCATATTGTCCACTTGTCTGAGATAGCATAAAAGTAACTTGTCTGAGATTATGTAGTCTAGCTGTCAATCAGTCACCACATGAACTTGTTTTAGTCTTTGTGTGTGTTTTATTTGTATTGGTAACAAAATAAAATATAATGTGGACATTTTGCAGATTAACATATTTATCTAAAATACAATTATTATCTTTTTAACATATTTAAGAAGAAAACAGACAGGACACGGGCTAAAGAAATTGTTTCCATATCGTAATGCATGGCTGATTTTTAAAACAAGCTTGGAGGAAAACTTGGCCGCATCTGTCAAATACATTTACCTGATTTACATAATAGGAAGGGATGAAGTTATCAGAGTGTCTCCAAGTAATAAATTATTTATACATACAACATTATGGAGTTTCTTGAGCCCAGGTCACGTCAATACAGCAATAAACATGGTACAAAACTATTACAATGTAACATAACAACACATATCCCCTACCAGTTTATAAAACTACTTGCAACAATGCACATAAAAACAGTTGGAGTGACAGAGGAACCAATGGGTTTAATTTTCAACATACACCAAGAAATATCCATATCAGTCAAACCTGTATTTAGCAGCCAGTCAAGGAGAGGAGTAAAACTGGCCTCTCAAGACAGGTTGCTGCTGAATTCAGGCTAATTTGCTCTGGAAGCATTGCAATGGGAAATGGCAAATGTGGTTGCTTAAGACAAGTGGCTGCTTAACAGAGGTGGCTGCTTACACAGGTTTGATTGTACCGACATTAAGCTGTACTGAGGTTACCCTCAGTTAACAAGTCGTGAGTGGAAACACCATTCAGTTCTCATATAAAATGATTTGGTGTGAGCTGCCGCAGGCTTGAAACCTAAATATCAGCAGTGACAGATAAGTGATCTTTAGACACTCGTAACATTAGACCACTCGGCCACAGAGAATCTTTTTTTCAGCATAATGACCAATAAACTTACTGAATTTGATTTGTATCAAATCACAATCATCTGTCAATAAAGAAAACAAGTATGGGTTCCAGTAAGTAGTGTTTCACCTTTCTTTTTTCCCTGGACATTTCCGCCAGATTGCTCCAAGAAAGTTTCACATTATTATTTGGAGCCTTTGTGAAATTTTTATACTACTGTAATTGTTTCATCAATGAAAACAAAATGGCCCTCAGTCACTGCCATATTTGATCAGATGAAAGAAAAACTGGCTTAAAAATGGTTATCAGTCTGCCATTTTTAATGTCAGGGTTAGTTTTTAAACAACCTTCTTCTAAAATTGAGATTGGACAACACTATTTACAGTAGTTAGGCTGGAGAGAATAATTGATTATGGAAAGTAAACTGGTAGAGGACTTACAATATCATCATTTTTTTTTTTACAAAACATTTTTTTTTTTTTTTTTTCAACAACATAATTATTACGGTCTTGGAACTTCTGGGACGTCAAGGTTCATCATCTGTACAGAATATTATTGTGTATTTTCCAATATTATTGATGTGTACGAATGATGATTTCTTTTTCCATTAAAAAAATCCTATTCTTGAACCTTGATAATAATTATTGATGATTTAAATAATATTAATTTTATAAAAATAATGAACTATAATATCTATGCAAGTAATGAAAAGTATTAGAATACTTTATCCTGAGTTAACATTATGATTCTCTGGTGTTAGTGTAGTAGTTTGTTACCTTCAAACACAGTTATAGCTGTCATTCGCTAATTAACCTCTTTGAGAAAATAACAATGACCTTGACCTTTGACCCAGTAACCTGAAATTCTGCATTAAAGACAAGTGCAGTTTCATCAAACACTACATTATGATATAAATTTATAGCAGTACCTTATTGACTTTCCACCATAACCACTGCTGTTTGATGAATAAACAGCATAATTGATCATTTACCCACTGACTATAAAGGAAGTTAAAATTGAGAATGTCAAAATTTTAAAATTGGTTAACAACAGTTTTTTTTCCAATATGTTATGCCAATACATTATATGCTCATTGACTCTTGTGTTGCCATAATAAATCTACCTAAACATGCTAAAATAATGTATTGAAAAGGGATTTCCCAACTTGGGCTATGCATATAGGTTATACTTAAATAATTATAATGTCCCACTTAAAATTGCAACATATTTTTGTGACGTATCAAATGAGTCCCGTTATTTCATTTTGATTTCATGTTGTAAAATTGGTTTCATCTTGGAATGTCGATGTGAAGTCATCAAGCAGTATTCAAGAGCTGAAGAGCTCTGATTTTAGAAGAGGGATACCGATTCAAGTTTACCACTCTGACTTAAATATCAATTTTGTCACATTTTAATTGATTCGATATACCAAACCATTCTGATTTTATTTATTTATGATAAGTGTCTTGTGGTAGAGTGTCCATCTAGTATGCAGAAGGTCGTGGGTTAGATCCCTGGCCAGGTCATACCAAAGACTTGAAAAATGGTACTAGAAGCTTCCTCGCTTGGCGCTCAACATTAAGCAGACAGTTCCAGGTCTGGTTGACCCAGTGTCAGTATAATGTGACTTGGGGTATTATACCATGTGTCTGCAGCATGATACTCCAGTGTGGCAGTCCTGAGAATACTGTCTCAAATAGACACTGTTGAGATATGACTGAAAAATTGTTGAATGGGATGCTAAACACCACAGAACTTACTGGTATTTAGAATATAATATGATGCCTTTATCCATTTAAAATTAATTCATTTTTTAAAACATTTATAGCATTTTCCCCCCAATTTTTCTACCTTTAAATTTGATATCAAGAAACAAGTTTAAATACTGCATTTTCATTATTGAAAAAAATTTCAATATATTAGTTTCATAATTATGACAATAATTGGATATTATCATTTTTCTTTATTCGCGTGATGTTTAAATCATTTTGAAATAAAGAATATTTCAATAAAATACTTGAAAACTTATAATCCACATTAATATTTTGTCATAGAATTTGTGAAATAAAAATCATGAGATTTTATTCAATATCTGAATCAATAGGTAACTTGGCATTTTTGTGACTTTTATCTTTTTGACCTTCATCACACTGTTTATAACATTTGGTGGTGTTTCTTTTGCCATGAGACACACATTAGAAATATTAAAAAAGACTGATTGATATACCAGCCTTTTCTGCTGAGGTACAATCAAAACAATTAGACCTGAGTTTGAATCCCTGCTCTGCCACAATCTCCATGATGATTGTATACAGCATTGCTTCACTCACGGATTCAAGTGGGAAAAATATCAGTTACTTGATGAGATGGGTGTGCTTGAGTACTGGCTAACCTTCCAGGACCAAAATAAATATTTTATTTATCAACTGTTAGCTCTCGATGGCATTTATATGACGATTTCAAACAAACAAATAGTTTCACTAATGCAAATTCATTTTTGTTCAGTTAAGGAAAATGAAGGTAAATGTTTTGTATTTTTTTGTGTTTTGCTCATCTGAGACCATGCAAACTGTTTTTAATTATTATCTTGCCCATCACAAGTGGCAGTTTGAGGCAAAGGACCATGTTTACATGCCTTATACATATGGTAAATAATGGCATATTTAGAGAAATTGTGTAACTAAAACAGTACAAATATATCTGAAGACCAAATGACATTTTAAATTAAACATTTGGAAGCTCACTGATTTAATGTGTTCAGTATTACCATACAGCACATTCTAGACAACACATGGTATTCCATATACTATATAGGTTATACATGGCAACCAGTTTCATTGCCAAGAAAGACTATGTATACTGGCATAAATCACACAACATCCATTTCATTGCCAGGGAAGGCCTTATATGCATATTTGCATACATACCACTACATCCAGTTTCATTGCCGGGGAGGACCTTATATGCATACTGGCATATATTACACTACATCCAGTTTCATTGCCAAGGAAACCCTTATATGCATACTGGCATATATTACACTACATCCAGTTTTATTGCCAGGGAAGACCTTATATGCATACTGGCATACATTACACTACATCCAGTTTCATTGCCGGGGAAGACCTCATAGGCATACTTGCATACATTATACTACATCCAGTTTTATTGCCAGGGAAGACCTCATATGCATACTGGCATAAATTATACTACATCCAGTTTCATTGCCAGGGAAGACCTTATATGCATACTGGCATATATTACACTTAACCCAGTTTCATTATCAGGGAAGACCTCATATGCATACTAGCATATATTACACTACATCAAGTTTCATTGCCAGGGAAGACCTCATATGCATTCTGGCATTTATTACACTACATCCAGTTTCATTGCCAGAGAAGACCTCATATGCATACTGGCATATATTACACTACCTCCAGTTTTATTGCCAGGGAAGACCTTATATGCATACTGGCATATATTATACTACATCCAGTTTCATTGCCAGGGAAGACCTTAAATGCATACTGGCATATATTACACTACATCCATTTGCATTGCCAGGGAAGACCTTATATGCATACTGGCATATATTACACTACATCCAGTTTCATTGCCAGGGAATACCTCAAATGCATACTGGCATATATTATACTACATCCAGTTGCATTGCGAGGGAAGACCTCATATGCATACTGGCATATATTATACTACATCCAGTTTCATTACCAGGAAAGACCTCATATGCATACTGGCATATATTATACTACATCAAGTTTCATTGCCAGGGAAGATCTCATACGCATTCTGACGTATATTTCACTACACCCAGTTTCATTGCCAGGGAAGACCTCAAATGCATACTGGCATATATTACACTACATCCAGTTTCATTGCCAGGGAAGACCTCATATGCATTCTGGCATATATTATACTACACCCAGTTTCATTGCCAGGGAAGACCTCATATGCATTCTGGCATATATTATACTACACCCAGTGTCATTGCCAGGGAAGACCTTATATGCATTCTGGCATATATTACACTACACCCAGTTTCATTGCCAGGGAAGACCTCATGTGCATACTGGCATATATTACACTACACCCAGTTTCATTGCCAGGGAAGACCTCATGTGCACACTGGCATATATTACACTACACCCAGTTTCATTGCCAGGGAAGACCTCATGTGCATACTGGCATATATTACACTACACCCAGTTTCATTGCCAGGGAAGACCTCATGTGCATACTGGCATACATTACACTACATCCAGTTTCATTGCCAGGGAAGACCTCATACTTGTATATATTACACTGCATCCAGTTTCATTGCCAGGGAAGACCATATATGCATACTGGCATATATTTTACTACATCCAGTTTTATTGATAAAAGAAGATCTAAGATGCATACATTGCCTGATCAGAACCACTGTAAGTATAATAAACATAACAATTATAATAAAGCTAATAGATCTCATTGGAACAACTTTATCTACCATGAGGCCCTCAAATAACAAACTTTGATCAAAATTGGATCTGAACCTCAGGGCAGAAGTAGTAAATACATGTGATCCTGAGACAGTGCTGTATAGCAGCCAGCCTGGTGTATCAAACCTCTCCACATTTTGCACCAAGATATACAGTTTCTGATTTAATAGTAACTATCACACAAATGACTTGTTCATTTTTAAAAAAAAACATTCTATGATGCTAGCACTATTTTGCCTATTATAATTGTATTGCTATAGATGAATGGACAGACATTGGCATTATATGGCTAATATTGTCTTTTCTGATAAATGTTCACAATACTAATATACAAACAAACTCAATTAACCATTAACTGACTAAAGTTGCTATAAATAAACTTTAACTGAAATGAGATTTGCTTAGAAACATCAGCATGGTTAAATAGCAAACACGTTTAATGCCTGGTTTCCTAAAATTATCGCGTACTGTGTGCTAGTATGAGTTAAGTCAGTGTCCAGGATAATAGGTTAGCTAATGTTTGCAAATATTAAACCGAAATGAACGCAGCCCATGTAGGCAAACTTTTACCAGTCATCACAGTCATGTGACATCATTTACTTCTATGCAGTGTGAGTTTTCCTTAATGGGATTAAACACATCATTTTCAACACATTACACAACAAATGTGGCATCCAGTATCATTTGGGAGGGAGGAAGAACTTCTAATGATTCCATCCAAGTGCCATTGTACTTACACAATACCTGCAAACTTTTCCTATTGGAGGTTTTGGACAGTAATTGTTGGACTCATACAATCCCAGGACTGTATTTAGGATGAAAGATTAATGATCTTTAAATAGTGTGTTAAATTAGACCACTTAGCTATAGCCAGAGCAGTCTCACTGTTGTACATAATTGTTCTGATTCATCATTATTGTATTCAACTTGTGATAATTTAGAGGTACCATATTTTAACATTTAGCTGTACACTATTATTCTTATGATTTGATCCGGTAATTTCCAGAAATTAAATGAGACAATTTTCATACCAAAAGCACTATATAAGTTTAAGTTATGACTAAAGAAAATACGAGAGCTTCAGGTCGATGGACACAAGTAACAGGGTAAAACAAGAAATCAAAACCGAAATACATAACAGGTTTGCACCAGAAATAACTGGTGCAAATAAGAATTCTTCAACAGGTCAAAACTAGAAACACTCGGACTACTAGAAATAAATAACAGGTTAATTTAAATCCTTAAATCCATAACTGGTTAAAATCAGAAATGTTTAACAGGCTAAAACAAGAAATTCTTTACCAGAAAAATTTAACAGATACGTTAAAACCTAAAATCAATACTAGGTTAAAAACAGAAAGACTTTACCAGAGATCCATAACAGGTTAAAACCAGAAATACTTTACCAGAAAAATAAAACAGGTATTTTTTAAGCTAAAATCCTTAAATGGTTAAAATCAGAAATATTTAATTGGTTAAACACATTACCACAACAACATGAAAGGTTAAAAAAAACAATACATTACAAACAGGAAGAAAAAGAAAGAGAAATCTTTAACAGAGAAACCTAAGACACAAACCTATGACAGGTTAAAATCAGAAATCTTTAACAGAACCGCAGAACAGTTTAAAACCAAATCAAAAACAAAATTGAGGTTTAAACCCGAAATAAAAACAAGAAATATATAACAGGATAAATACAGAGATTCGTTACAGAAACTTGTTAAAATCAGAAATCTTTAATGAGTAAAACAATAACTATATAAAATCTATAATATGTAACAGGTCAAAAACAGCAATCTTAAAAGGTAGGTTAAAACCAGAAGTCCATAATAGATCTGAAACAGAAAAACATAACAGGGTAAATCAAAAATTCCATAATATCTTAAAATCAGATAAAAATCTGAAATACATAACAGGTCTTAAACAGAAACAAGAGATGTCAGAGGACAACAAAGCTTGCCTATGGAATAAAACTCATCACCCATGCAAAGATTGAGATTGGAGGCAAATACAAAAACTAAACGCAAAAGTTTATTCTGGGTGTCTACAGATGACGCCGATGCTTGGATCATGGCAAAAGCTCTCCTTGACATTCATCCCAGAGAGCTACGTAATAAAAGCAAGAAATACATAACACCTGGGTAAATCCAGAAATCCATAATATTTTAAAATCAGGTTAAAATCAGAAAAAATATAACAGGTCTTAAACAGAAACAATAGCAAGATATACAAAACACCTGGGTTAAAATCCAGAAATCCATAATATTTTAAAATCAGGTAAAAAAACAACAGAAATACATAACAGGTTAAAACAGAAATAAAAACCAGAAATACATAACACCTGGGTAAATCCAGAAATCCATAACATTTTAAAATCTGGCTAAAACCAGAAATCCATAACAGACTCTAAAACAGACATAAAAACAAGAAATACATAACACCTGGGTAAATCCAGAAATCCATAATATTTTAAAATCAGGTAAAAACCCCCCAGAAAAACATACATTTTAAATAAGAAATAAAAAAAAAGAAATACATGTACATACAACCTGGGTTAAGCCAGAAATCATTTTAAAATCAAGTCCAAAAATTACATAACAGAATAAAAAAGATATCAATAACAGGTTAAAACCAGAAATGAAAACCATTGATACATAACAAAAATCAAAACATATTGATGATCAACCTTAACAAATACCCAATTAGTGGCCTCTTACAACATGCCTGGGTTAGGCAGAGGTCCAATTCTTTTAAGCACCCGGGATCCACACGGGGTTAGCATATCCTTAAAAGGTCAAAACCAGAAATATGTAACAGGTTTAAACCAGAAAATTAATAAAAACAAGAAATATACAACATTTGGTAAATCTTGAAATATGTAACACATTAAAATCAGGAATCTTTAACAGGTCAAAAACAGAAATATACATTATAGTCAGATGTTTATATATGATAAAATCCTGAAATCTATAACATATTAAAATTTATGATATTGAACAGGTCAAAAACAGAAATCTTAATAGGCTAAATCCAGAAATCACTAACAACTTGGTATGAAACAGAAATAAAAACAAGAAAGACATAACAGGGTAGATCCAGAAATCCATTTTAAAAGCATGTCTGGGTTAAGCAGTGGTCCAGTTCTTCTAAACACCCAGAATCAACATGGGGTAAGCATTATCATCAAAATGTCAAAACCAGAAACACATTGCCAGATATACATAACAGATTAAACGTGTTAAAATCTATAATATTGAACACAGGTCAAAACAAGAAACCTTAACCAGTTAAAACCAGAAACCCAGAACAGATTTAACCCATTTTACCTATGTAACTCTATGTAAGTGTTCAACTCTGCTTAAAATTTATACAACCTTGATAACAAACTGTCTAGATAATATGCCTTCCTTGTAAAACCAATGTACCAAAATCAACATTTCCTGAATAAAGTATGCAAATTATCGGTACTTGATTAATATAAAGCAAACTTGATCTTGTTCTTCCAGTTTTGTTCGACCTGATACCAGGATCTGTCATTGTAATATTTCTTTTCCAGTTTGAAACAATAAGCAACTCATTTTCCCTAACCATATCTTTTTGTTAGCTAATTCATAATAACTAATACATGTTATTTTTTATCAACATATAAAAAGCATGTTTATCATACCATCATTATATTATTCACTCATTCATACAATTACTGATCCCTGTACAATGTTACTCCTGTGACATGTAACTTCCAAAAAGAGATGACCTGTCAAATTATAAGAATTTTTAACAAGTCAAAAACCAAAATGATGCAGACAAAATAAAAAATACATAACAGGTTAAAATTCTTGAAAAAAATTATTCTCCCCCGCCCCCAACTCCCTTTTGAAAAATGCATCCCTTTGGGTCATTTATTTGGGGGGTGATGCAGTATGTACAATATTATTAAAATATTGTTTTTTTTAAGCAGATTTGATTTGAAACATTGCTAAAAAATTGCATAAAATATTATAAAGCAGACCGATAAAATGTGAAACTCATTATAATGTGGTTTTTCTTTGGCTCCCAAATTTAAAATTGATTTTTTCAACCAGATTTATTTAAAAAGTCACTGAATAATAATTGATGGATTGATGGAAATTCACTAAGCGTTTCCGAGCTTGTTACGTTATGTATTTATTACACCTTGATAATTCTGACTGACATTATAAATAACAACTTCTTATTTTTATAAACAACATTGCTTTTAATTGATTTATGCTGACAAACAATGATCTGTCATATTTATCACACATTATTAGTTGTTTTTTATTTACAGTACTTCAACTGGATTACAACAGGACCCGAGTGTATTTGAATGATTTGGCCAATTAAATGTGGGAAATTATATGAGGCCATGCCATTTTGGTACTTTCGCACATTAATTATTAGGACAGAGCTGGGCTTAGTTAGAACTAATTGATCTTGGGACAGTACCTTAAACAATCTGCTTATACAGGACCCATATAGAAGGACAGAGCTGGCTTGAACCCGCAGCCTTGTTAGTGAGAACTATGTGATCTTGAGGCAGCACGTTAAAACCTGCCTATAGAGGACCCATATAGGACAGAGCTGGGGTTGAATATGCAGCCTTATTAGTGAGGATCATGTGATCTTGATACAGCATCTTAAACAACCTGCCTATAGAGGACCCATATAGAAGGACAGAGCTGGGGTTGAACCGCAGCCTTATTAGTGAGAACTATGTGATCTTGAGACAGCATCTTAAACAACCTGCCTATAGAGGACCTATATAGCAGGATAGAGCTCAAATGTAATGTGAAATATACTATAAATACATTGTATATAATGTGAAATATACTATATATATATATATATATATATATATATATATACAGTCCCTCCAATATTCAGATGAGTTTTGACTGTATACCATATATACATTATGTACATTATAATGTGAAATATTATATATATATATATATATATATATATATATATATTAATATGTTTAATATAACTGAAATAATCTTTCTACTTTATGTACATCTTAAATGAAGTGTGTTAATGAACTTATACAATCAAAAGTCTTAAAACTTCATGAATTTAAAACACTGACTAAACATTAATACTCAATTAACCCTTTACTTCTATAATCTTCTATTCAATTCATGTTTTGGACGACTATAATTAGGAGGAGTGGAGATTGAGTCAAGCAATGAACACCCTGACCTTTGCAAATAGTATGTAATATTGTTGACCAACAAGCTAAAGAGTTAACTGAATAAACCACAGATCATAGATAAAACATATATTTAGAATATTTAGACTAATGAAAAAACTATATATAAAACATATATATTATCTTTAAACATGAAAATAAAATTATGATAAAATTTGAAGGAGCATGTAGTTGCTAAGAGAGACATCTCAGGCACAACTCTAAGAAACATTTTGACAATATTTTATAATGCATCTCTCGAGATCCGAGACAACGCATAGGATATCATATAAAAATAATAACCAAGCCTACTTTAATCTGGCTAGTTGTTGCCTTTATGTAAGACCTCTATATAAATGTCCTCCATCTTATCTGAACCATAACTTAAAAAAAACAACACATAAGATGTACACTTGTCACACAGTGCACAAGGGCATAACTCTGGGTCATTGTTTTGACATAATTATTTCCCTTTTCCTGTTATTTTCTAATTATTACTTTTCCATGAGCATGACTTGAAAACAATAAAAGATAAATCCTCAAATCTTTATACCATTTAAATCAGACAGTTAAATTTACAACATTAGCAAAAACTTGATAAGTGCCAAGGATTATATCCAGCCTTATTTAAGACTTATCAGTCACTATGTTTTCAAAAAGTGCAATTTCTTCAAGACTTACATTAACCAGTCCAACATTCTGTCATTTGGAACTTCTCAGTCTGATATGTAAATTGGGTGAGGTGTTTCACGCCCTTTCACTCAAATTTTGCATCCCAACACCATTAAATAAATTTATTTCATAAAAAACAAAACCTACACCTTCAGTTCCCTCTTAAATTGCCACCTCCTTTATATTAAGAACTAACCATTATGGTAGGTGCTTTTCAAAATCAATGACTTGTTCAATCAAATTTCATGCCAAGGTTCCATAACTTTGTTTTTATTATTATTGCTGAGTAAGATAAAGGTTACCTACACATGAACTTTATATAGATTCGCTAGAACTATTTACATCTTTACATGAATTTTACCTGGATTCACATTAACTATATATACATATTTACATAAACTTTACATGGATTTACCAGAACTATATATGTGTTCACATGATCTTAACATGGATTCATAATAGCTATATACATATTTACATGAACTTTACATGGATCCACCAGAATTATATGTGCTTATGTGAACTATTAATTGTGCTTACGTGAACATTTCATGGATTTACCAGAACTATATACTGTGCTTACGTGAACATTACATGGATTTACCAGAACAACATATGTGCTTACATGAACTTTACATGGATTTACCAGAACTATATATCATGTGCTAACATGAACTTACCAGAACTATATACTGTGCTTACGTGAACATTACATGGATTTACCAGAACAACATATGTGCTTACATGAACTATACATGGATTTACCACCATAATTATATATCATGTGCTTACATGAACTTTACATGGACTTACCAGAACTATATATTATGTGCTTACATGAACTATACATGGATTCACAAGAACCATATACATGTTTACATTTATATTCAAAATTAATGTACTTTAAATAGCAAAATTTAATTGCTTAACTAAAACTCAATGTTAATTTTCAATTTTTTTTATGCTTTACAGTCATTAGCTATATACATTATGGTCTGAATCCATCATATATTTATCCAGAGATTAGATATATTTTGCTTAATCCAGGTGTATGAGTGAGTGTTTTTATGCATTAAATCCGCAGCCTTAAATACTGCATTAAATACAGAATTGTTAATTCTACATAAATTAGCTTGTACATGACTTTAAGCGTAATTAGCAATGACAAATTTTCTACCTGTTTGAAAAAAAAAAATTTTTACAATTCTTTTTGAAAGATTATTATTTTTTAATAAAAATTACATTTGTAGCTGTTGAAGCTGTAAAATTATCAAGTACAGGACTGGTCAAGTAAGATATTTAACAGTGTTGGTCAAATTTTAACAGTTAGTCTTTGGTAAAATTTACTGACATAAAGCTGGGGTATCCGTGTCCTGTGGAGACATGTGTAAAAGTAAAAGTCAGCATATAAAAAGATTAAAGAAGCTAACATTTTGAGACGATAATTAGAATGGCAGTTTGTTCGTGCTTTTAACGAACGATAAGGAATTAACTCATTAAGTTCACACTTGTAAAAAGCGCTAATTGTGGAAAAATATAAAATTTGGAAATGATTTATTGTGACTTAAATCATAAATGTTTTGATTGTCAGCATGTTAACAATGCCACCAAAACGGAAGTGTTTGACTTTGGATGAACGTGTTGAGGTTGTGAAATTGTTAGAGTCTGGTAAAAGCAGTAGATTTATCGCGGATAAATTAGGTGTTGGGAGGACCCAAATTCAAAATGTGTGTAAACAGAAACGTGAAGTTATGGAGGAGTACGATTCTAATTCAATCCCGGAGAGTAAACGTGTTCGTCGAGTGACTGCCAATGATGAGATTAATGAATTGTGTTACAAGTGGTTTGATGATGCTACTTCGCGAAAGGTTAACGTTTCGGGCCCCCTTCTGCAGCAGAAAGCTTTGAAAATCGCGAGTGATTTGAACATTGAGACTTTTAAGGCATCAAATGGATGGCTGGAAGCTTTCCTTAAACGTCACAACATAGTGTTTAAGACAATGAGTGGTGAACGCGGAACGGTTAACATGACAATGGTTGATTCTTGGAAAGAGAGGCTTCCAACTATGTGTGAAGGGTATAACCCTAAGGACATATTCAATATGGACGAAACGGGTTTGTTCTATCGTGATACAACTAAGTTCACCTACTTTCAGAAAGGTGAGGAATGTGCTGGTGGAAAACGCTCTAAGGAAAGGATTACTGTGGCTCTTTGTGCTTCTATGACAGGTAAGTTCAAATGTTTAAAAAATTTAAAATTTATTTAATTGATCATTACGAAGGTGTTATTCATGATTGTTGTGGATTGATGACTTCTGTCTATTAAAAATAAATTGTCCCATGTGAAAAAAAAGGTTGAAAATCTATTTGCATTAATGAAATCAAAATTTAATTTTTGTTAAATTTAATTTTTAGGGGAGAAGATAACACCACTCGTCATTGGGAAGTCTCAACGTCCCAGGTGTTTTAAGGCGATACCCATCCACAAACTCCCTGTCAGGTACTACGCCAACAAGAAGGCCTGGATGACTGGAGCCTTAATGGAAGACTGGCTCCGTTGGTTGGATCATAAGATGAAGCATAAAAAACGTCACATTCTCCTTCTGCTGGACAAAGCCCCATCTCATCCCAAAGTCATCCTGAACAACGTTAAACTTCAGTTCCTACCAGCCAATACAACATCACTTCTGCAGCCCATGGACCAGGGCATCATCCAGACACTCAAGCTTAAATACCGTAAGAGACAACTTCAATACGTCATTTCTGAGAAGGACACACAGCCAACCAACACAGGGATTGACATTGTGAGGGAAGTGTCTATCCTACAGGCCATCTACTGGATTGACTCAGCATGGAAGGAGGTCGTCACAGAAACAATCGCTAAGTGCTTTATGAACAGTGGACTAAGTGTCATTTGTGAAACTGTGCCAAGTGTAGTAGAGAGAGTTAGTGTAGAAAGTGATGACGACGCTGAGGATGACTATCCATTGATAGTTCATCAAATGGCTAATGAGCTGTTTGGGGTTGAGTTTAAGGATCTAGCCAACATCGACGCACAATTCAGGATATGTGACACAGACATGGTTGATTGGGATAGAAACGCTAGGGATATTCTTAATGACACGAACATCACTGATATGGTAAATGAGGACGATGATGAGGAAGAGACAGTGTCAGCACCAAGTGTAACCTTGGATAAGGCCAGTGACTGTGCTAAGGTGTTGAGAGGTTTTTGTTTACAGCAAGGACAGTGTAAGGCACTTGACCACATTATGGAATTTTCTGAACTTCTAACAAACTTAAAACTGGAATCCCACTCCAATCAGAAGAAAATCAGTGATTTTTTTAAATAAATAAACCCATCAGATGTTACTGTGTTTAAGACAATGAGTGGTAAATGAACAGACAAATAAACAAGATAAAGAATGAGATTCAATATGTTTGTTATGGTATATTTACATGATCAATGATAACAATGATTATAATATTGTGTTATAATACTGTTCAATAAAACAATTTTCAATTTCAGCTGTTTTTTGGTTATTTTCTATTAAAAAATGATTATTAAATCATTTAATCCCTCCAAATATAAGTGTATGTATACATAGTATCACATACATAAAAAATCAATATACAAAAATACTTCGCTAATCTGGGTGAAAATTGATGACCCTGTAATAGGCAGCCACCTGTCTTAAGCAGCCAATTTGGCCCTTTCCCTTGGCTGGCTGCTTAAGACAGGTTTGACTGTAGTTCTATACTTGAATTACAATTATGCAAACTTTTTTTTTTTTTGCCAAACTACCTTAAGGTGACCAATTTAGCCTCCCGCTGTTGTAGGTGGCATGGGGAAGACCATCCTGTCACAACATAAAGACTGACCATTTATTTTTAAAATAAGCTATATTATCATTTATAACAAATGGATGTATTAGAATCTCATATGCTTTTTCCAGTTGCTTCTTGAGGGTTTCTACCCTTAATGAACCTTGAAACCATTTAGTAAGAAATATGTAGTTTCAAGTATTATTACAATAAAGTTTATTTCTTGTACAAAAATTAATAGGCCCTCCGTGGCCAAGTGACACAAAAGCACTGTCTAAGGATCAGTACAAAGAATTGAAAATTAATATATCCCCTAAGGTGTCCAACTTTTAACACATGGTGATAACAAAAATCTGGCAATACAAAGGGAAGGACAAACCATAAAGGGTCTACCAGTGGAAGACAAGATTAGTTCATGGGATTATGTTTCAGTGTCTGAGTGTCTCCAGCATCTTTTCCCTGAAATGTCCATCTCTTTGATCGATACCAATAACTCATGCCCCCCAGTAGTACTGTCCATACATTCTCTTGCGGAATGCTCCTTCCGTCCCTATGTTTCAATGCCCATCTCTCTCTCTCTCTCTCTCTCTCATACACACATCACAAATACATCACAAACACACATACAGAGAGAGAGAGATCTCACCTCTAACACACAAACACACATCATACAGAGAGAGAGAGAGAGATATCACCTCTCACACACAAACACACATCATACAGAGAGAGATATCTCAGATCTCATACTCAAACACACATCATACAGAGAGTCTAGAGAGAGATCTCACCTCTCACACACAAACACACATCATACAGAGAGACAGAGAGAGATCTCACCTCTAACACACAAACACACATCATACAGAGAGAGAGAGAGAGAGAGAGAGAGAGAGAGAGAGAGAGAGAGAGAGATATATCACCTCTCACACACAAACACACATCAGAGAGAGATATCTCAGATCTCATACACAAACACACACATCATACAGAGTCTAGAGAGAGAGATCTCACCTCTCACACACAAACACACATCATGCAGAGAGAGAGAGAGAGATCTCAGATCTCAGATCTCATACACATGCAACCACACATCATAAAGAGAGAGAGAGAGAACATTTAAGCAGACAAACCAAACAGAACTTACACATATGAAACAGACAGATGAGACAGAAATACAGACAGACATTTACAACTCACACACAAGGTCATTATACAGTAACAAATGTTTACAATAACACTGATGGGGATATTAGAAGTTGGACATCTAAGTTTCGATGAAAGTTGATAAAAGGTAGATAATATAATACGACACAATACCATACAATATGATATGATAAAATACAATACCAAAATATAATATGTGACATGATACAAGACAACATAAGACAAGACATGATACAGATATATGATACAATACAAGACAGATAAAAAATAATATAAGAGGCCTTTTGGTGAAGACATTCATGTTTGATTTATTCAGCACTGCAACTTTTTCTGATATCCGTGTTTTTAAAGACACGATATTGCCCAGGTATCAAGTCCTTATAATAGTTAAAACGTCTTAAATCAGTTAAAGGTGCAACATTGAATCAACCATTTGTATATGTCTGTCCATCAAAATTTACTATCATATAAAAACAATATGAATTTATATAAAATATTTGACATGTATAACAAAGAAATAAACTAAAAATACAATAATATATATATATAAAAACATAAACAAGTTGATAAAATTACAAAGTGATAGCACTCCAAGAGTTAATTTTAATAGAACTACAGAGAGGGATTGTGTGTGTGGGGGGGGGGGGGGGGGGGGGTGAGATGGAAGTTTAGGTGAATACATGGCAAAGTGCATGCATTAATATGCATGCATTGATAAGCATACATTAATAAACATTGGACATCAGGCAAAACAGAGCCCTGGGTGCCGGCTGGCCATGTCAAGTTGAGAAAAACATCACAGGAGTGCTGGGAACCCAAACACTGACACATATCCCATAAACCAATCAAATCTTCAACAAGTAGACCTGAAATGGTTTGCCCTTTCATCATTTGATACCATTGATTTTTGTTACCAAGGTCAACAGGTCAATCAGTCAGAAAATTGACAAATGAAAGTAAAAACACTTTTTAATATATTCTGAAAGAAGATTATGCAAACATAACCCCTAAAAAGTTTCTTTCAGATATCTTAAATTGTTTTCTTTCATAAGTAGGTTTTGTAGATACACAGTTATAAATCACAATTGCAAAAAAAAATTTGGTTCCGAGAGATGTGTATTGTGAGAAATTTGGCACCAAAAGAGTTAAGGGTCGCACAAAAACTCTGAAAAAGAAGTTAAAATGGGAGAGATCCTATTGAAATGTCCAAAACGTTTAACTTTATTTACCTCCAACTTCCAGTAACATGATTGCTAAACATAAAAGTAATCCAGGGTGCTATGCTTTATTTTCTATATTTCTATCCCTTGAATAAAGAAGAATTCATATTTCAAACTATTACATATGCCATGCATCTTTCCTGATGTGTCACTGGATACATAATTTTATTCACCATTTTAAGTGCACAGCCTCTTATATATTGACAGAACCCAGATTTTAAGTCAGGCAAAATTCAATGTGGAATTTCTAGGTCTCAGAGGGGTTCCCATAGACTCTGGGAGAAGTGGGAAGGTCCAAATTCATGCTTTATATTACCCCTTAAATTCTATTGAAGCTGTTTGTGAGGGGTAATGTTATACTAAGCACCCTTCATAAACTTTAGTATCCATTTAATTAAGCCGTTTTTCTATATTCAAGTCACATTGAATGACATCCATGACTAACAGAAACAAAACATCATAAAAAAAAAATTTCAAAAATAATTTTTAAGAAATAATGTAAAAAGAAGTATATCAAATTTTAGATTTACATTCATTTATACGTTAACTGAGGTATAGCGTGGATTTTCATTAGCTGAAAGCTACTTTAAGTCATTTTGTTATTACATTACCATTCAAAGATGTGTTACCCCTGTCGTTCATTTGTGCATCTGTTCATCCAAGGTCAAATTAGATTCCAATCAAAAACTTATGAAAGTGTCTATGTATCTTATTTCTATTTTCATGTATAGCTGTATAATTATAAGTAAAATTTTACACAAGTTATGGTACTTTAAATTTACTTTTAAATTAATTTTATGTAAAATAATGATTTCCAATCAATTATATTTGAAAAGGTCTATGTTGTTGTATTGTTATAAAGCACAGGTCAAGTAAAATATTTAACAATGTTGGTCAAATTTTATAAGAGTTATGGCCCCTTTTCAACTTACATTTTTGGTATGACTGATTTACTAACATAAGCACTTAGGCACCAATGTCCTATGGAAACGTGACTGTGTAGTTCTATACTTGACAGACAATTCAGCAAACTTTTTGTCTATTTTTCCACAACTACTTTAATGGGACCCTTCTGGTCTCCCTATTATCATAGGTGTCATGGAGAGGACCATCGTGTCAAAACATACAGGGCAAATGTAAAAGTTCCTAATATTGAAAATATGGAATAAATTTGTCAAGTTCATGACATTGTGATGTAAAAGAAATATCACAATTTGATAAACTACTTTAAATATATACTTTAAATTATAAGCTACATCATCTTTTATTACAAAATTATTTTTCCAGTTGCATTTTGAGACTGAGTGTTGCTTAGAATATTTAATGGACTTTGAATCCATTTAGTAAGACATTTGTAATATTAAGTTTCAAGTATTTTCACAATTATGTTTATTTACTGTACATATTTGAGAAGCCCTCCATGACTAAGTCATGTCAGCAATGTCTCAAGATCTGTTCACAAATTGAACATTTATATATCCTAGGTGTCCAACTTTCAAAACCTAATGATAACAAAAAGCACTGTCTTAGGATCAGTACAAAGAATTGAAAATTAATATATCCCTTAAGATGTCCAACTTTCAACACAAGGTGATAACAAAAATCTGGCAATACAAAGGGAAGGAAAACCATTACAGGTCTACCAGCCAAAGACAAGATTAGTTTATGGGATCAGGTTTCAGTGTCAGTGTCTCCCTCAGCATCTTTTCCCTGAAATGTTTATCTCTTTGATCGATACCAATAACTCATGCCCCCCAGTAGCACTGTCCATACATTCTCGTGCGGAATGCTCCTTCCGTCCCTATGTTTCAATGTCTCTCTCTCTCTCTCTCTCTCTCTCTCTCTCTCTCTCTCTCTCTCTCTCACATAAACATACATCATACAGAGAGCAGCTCACACACACAAATATATATCATTCAGACAGGAGCTCTCACACATAAACATACATCATGCAGAGAGGAGCTGAGACTTACACACAAGCAAACATCATACAGAGAGGAGCTCTCACACACAAACATACATCATACAGAGAGGAGCTGAGACTTACACACAAACACACATCATACAGAGAGGAGCTCTCACACACAAACACACACCATACAGAGGGGAGCTCTCACACACAAACATACATAATACAGAGAGAGAGAGAGAGAGCTCACACAAACACATCATACAGAGACAGAGAGAGAGATCTCAGATCTCACATGCAAACACACATCATACAGAGAGAGATTCAGTTTTTACACACAAAAACACATCATACAGAGAGAGAGAGAGAGAGAGAGAGAGAGAGAGAGAGAGATTTCAGCTCACACACACAAACACACATCATACAGAGAGAGACATACAATATAAAATGGATATGGGGCTATTACAAGGTGGAAGAGTTTAAATAGAAGTTTATAGGAAGGTAGATCACACATGCAGGAGGATGTCATACAATACAATAAAATACAATACATTACAATAGAATACAATAGAATACAATACAATACAATACAATACAGTGAATACAATACAATACAATACACAATACAATACAAGTCAATAAGATACAATACAATACAATACAATACAATACAATACAATACAATACAATACAATACAATACAATACAATATTAGAAGCCTTTTGGTGAACAGACATATCCGCTGTGATCCATTCAGCGTTGCAACTTTTTCTGGTATCCGTGTTTTAAAAAATGTGATATTGCCCAGATATCACATCCTTATATAATTATAACATCTTAACCAGATAAGATGCAACAGTAAAGTAACCATTTGTCTATTTCTGTCCATCAAAATAATATTTTATTAAAAACAATATGAATAAATATAAAATATTTAAAATGAATTACAAAGAAAAAAAACATAAATACAATGAAATATTATATAAAAACGTAAAATAAAAGTATTAATAATAACAATTTTAAAGCAGGATCAAATAGTTGATGTTAACAGAAGTAGGGTGGGGGGTTGATAGAAGTTCAGGTGTAAACATGGCAAAATGCATGCATTGATAAGCAAGCATTAATATGCATGCATCAATAAGCATGCATAATAAACATTGGACATCAGGCAAGACAGTGCCCCAGGTGCCGGCTGGCCATGTCAAGTTGAGAATAACATGACAGGAGTGCCAAGGAGACCTAACACTAAAACAAGTCCCATAAACCAACCAAATCTTCAACCAGTAGACCTGAAAATGGTTTTTCCCTCTTATCCTTTGTTCCCACTGATTTTGTTATCAATTGAATTGAAAGTTGGACATTTTAACTCTTTCGGTGCCAATTTCATCGCACAACGACAATATAATGTAATTTATAGATACAGAGCATTCATGTCGCTGCACGGCAATTTTGAATAGGTTCCTTGTTATAATTCAGATTTATTGACAATCAAAGGGATATAACACATGATAATTGCCTGTTGATGGTAGTTAGATAACTTAGATATTTGTCTGCGATATTACTGAAAATAAATCAAATAAAAACATCAAATTTTATACTTTTGAGACATTTTTTTGGCTACATGAGCAGTGATGAAACCAGCCCTCAAAACAAAAAGAGGAATACCAGTTTTATGCTTTATTTGATGCTGCCTATTCTTATTTTTTCCACAAGTTTTACCTGTACAACAGGTCATTCAGTCTAAAAATTGCCAATTTTTTTATACAAAAGCATTCTTCAATATATTCTGAAAGAAGACAATATAAACATGAGACCTGCATAGTTTCATTCAGATATTTCAAATACCATTATTTTGCTTTCAACAGTAGGTTATACTGCTATAAATCGCAATCGCCAATAAAATATTTGGAACTAACAGAGAGTAGTATATTGAGTGAAAATTGGCGCCGAACGAGTTAACGGGCATATAAAAACTCTGAAATAGAAGTTCAGATTGGAGAGATCCTACTGAAATGTCCACAATGCTTTCTTTTCTAAACGCTCTAATTAAGAATACATATTTTAAATTATTAAACACACACCATCATCAGACTTTTCTAATGTGTCAGGAAATTTATTTTTCTTTCCCATTCTATAGATTTTCATAAACTGATTTTCTTTCAAATCAGTTGCTAGTAACTAAAATAATCCTGTTTGAATTGCCTTTAATTGATGCTGTGGTCACTTTGTTCTTACAATGTTAATCACCTGCAAGTTGCACAGTGTACAATCCATTTGTCTTGTTTTAAATACAACAGTCAATATGATTTTTATTTTAAATGGCTTTACTTCATAAATATATGCATGAACTCCTATATTATTTTACCAAGATTTGTGAGAGTATTATGCATTTAATGTTTTGTGAGTCATCACCAAAATCTTTTAAAGGAGAAGTGATTCTTTTTTTAAATGGGTGCAATTTTCAACACATTTCAGGTTATATCTAGTTTTACTGGTGGAGGAAGACCTCAGACTGAGTCAGACTGAGTAGAATGTGACCGTCCTTCCACAAGTAATTGGTAAACTTTCTCACATTAAGTTTTTGTAGCGA
The DNA here is from genome assembly GCA_029582155.1 of Panopea generosa. NCBI lineage: Eukaryota > Metazoa > Mollusca > Bivalvia > Adapedonta > Hiatellidae > Panopea > Panopea generosa. Next base: position 33,330,675 of record CM055898.1, on the reverse strand, counting down.
GCGAGACTCGAACCTACAACCTTAACGGTGAGAGGTAAGTGATCTTGAGATGGCACATTAGATCACTTGGCCACGGAGGACCCTGAGAAATGATTTAGATTGCTAAAAAAAACTATCAAAATTTTAGCCCATGTTTTTCATCTCATTTCAAACACTATTCTCTGAATGTGTAACGTCAAGCTAGATAGTAACATTTGTACTCATTTCAAACATTTGGTATGCCCTAGCCTACATTAAATTGTATCTTAAACTGACATTCTACAGCTAGGTTAATTTGTTAGTTTGTTTGAATATTTAGCATCATTTAATGCCATTGAGGGCTAACAGACAATCAGTTAACCTAACCACTCTTTCCTTGGATCCTGAACGATATAACCAGTAATTGAGCATACACATCTTCACAAGTAACGTTCTCATTTGCATCAGCTACATGAGAGATGAATGACAATGAGGTGCATATTGTTGTAAATCAATCATAACACAGAGACTGTGGCTTTGTGGGGATTCAAACTCATGACCCCTTGATTAATGGTCAGATGCACTAATAACTAAGCCAGAGAAAAATTGATGGAGTTTTGTTAAAGTAACTTCCCTAACAGAGTTGACTTGTGCAATTTCTCTGAGTTTAAATGTGACTTTAGGTTTAACATTAAGTTCACCTTTGACCTTTACTTCCTACATAATTGTTTGTAAATCATTATTACAATTTTCATTTCATCATAATTCTAAAAATGCATGTATCCTAAAAATATTCAACCAATAAACCTTAATTTTTTGTGTTCTGCAGTAAAATAATTACAATTTCTTCTAATGCAAGAATATGTGTTCTTCAATTTACAAAAAAAAAGTTACAATTTTAAACATTGTTGTCATATGATGTTTATCATTATATCCATCATGTTTTTCACCTGTAATGTTCATGTGTGTATGGGGATCGGACCTTGGGTATATAGGAAGGGTATTTGGACGGGCTAGCCCTTGGAAATGTATGGGGACAGTTATAATTAAATAAAACATGAACATTACAGGTAAAAAAGTATTGAATACAATTGAATTAAATTTGTAAAAAGCAACTATAATATCTTAAATTTAAAATATTATTTATTTACATATCTAAAGCTTCTAAACATATTCTTGAATTAGAATATGATTTTTATGTACCAGAATTTTAATGTACTACTTGCATGATCATTCACTCATGTCTATATAGATTATGCACATACAGCCATACCCGTGTAAGCAGTCATCTTTATTTTAAGCAGTCACTTAGTGTCTAAAGCTGCGCCACATATTATTATTTCCTATGTATACACTTTCAGAGTAAACTTAACCTGCTTTAAACAACAACCTGTCTTAAAAAACACTTTTGCTCCTTCCCTTGATTGGCTGCTTAACACAGGTTTGGCTGTAATATGTGCTGGTACAATGTATCACATTTTATAATGCATTTAACAGTGTTTCATCTAAATTATTTTATTCATTTTCATCAATTTTTCTCCACTGTACTTATACCTTTATGCCACATTTAAAAATCTCCTTTGCTATTTATTTATTTCACATATCATATAACATCTAATCTTTTATTATTTTAAAGATATTCTCATTAAGTTTCTTTCTGCACACATTATCTTATGTTTTTGTTAAGATTTCCCTAATTGATTGTTATTTTTTTGTTCCTATAATTATTAGATTGTTCTTATTATCATTTACTTTATATTATTATTATTATATTTTATCTATTTAAAGTTAATTATCATCACGATTGTGTCTGTGCTGTTGAGGTGGCTAAAAATTTGACTTTTGAATTTCCACATACATTGTATTCTTGAGGTTATTTTGTCTATTTGATGATTGAGTAAATAATCCAGTTACTATCGTAAACTCCTGATTAATTTGCCCCCCCCCCCCTTTAACTGTATAATGAAAGTTTCCTAATGCTGTTTTTTATTTGTTTGTTTAAATATCTGGCTTCCTATTCATATCAAGAACAGTAAACAAACTGATGATCAGTTAACCTAAATACTCCTTCCTGGGACCCTGGAAGGTTAACCAGTACTGAAGCACACCCATCTACACAAAAAACCCATAACTTCCACTTGAAACAGCAATGAGAGACAACTGACAATGAGATGTATGTTGTATTTCAATCATCATGGAAATTGTGGCCGGTGGGGATTCGAACTCACAATCCCTTAAATGATATTCAGATTGTTACCAACTGAGCTAACTGCATACATGTGCTGCATTTGCTGACTCTGAGACTTAAGATCAGTAGATTTGGGATTAAAAATCAGTAGATTGGATAAAAAATCAGTAGATTTTTGCCTCAATAGATTTTTGCAGTCTATGTAGAAACTACAATAAAAAAACACTAAAATAACCTATTTCTATTCATGTTTTAGTCTATAATTATGGTGATATTCACTGTTGAGCTTGCAGCTTATCGAAAGGCACTCTAGTATATAATAGTCTTCTTATCTAGATTTCTCTTAAACTTGGTCTGGCATATTTTTTTTGAAAATTCCAAATTATTTTAATCTACTTAAACTATGTACAAAGAAAAGAAATACTTTGCAAAAAAAATATCCCCACCCTTCTCTTTTGAAACATCCATGTGAATTTTAAGTTTAACTTGACTAGTGTTCTCACATAAAGTGCTGCTTACATACACTTTCCAGTAGAGCTAAAAATCAACAAAGGAAAATGAAAAACCTAAAACCTTGACACCTACTGGATAGGCAAGTTTCAATTATTTCTACAATAATATTAATCTTAAGTCATCTCATATGGCATGCAGACCTGTTTCAAAGTTAACCTCTCTTGATTTACCACAATCCCCCCGGAAACAGAGAAGAAATTTAAGCTCATTTGGAATTTTGTTCCCCATTTTCATAACAGCATTTTCATTATTGTACTAAATCATACCTGGGATTCAATACTAGCTAGTGAGTATACTAGACACACATATATTTGCAAATCACTGACTTCTTTCCACATATTCAGAGGTGGGAGATTCATAGCATACTTCATCATATAAACCCTGGATCAACAGTTGGACTGTGTTATCAACTAAACTAGTAGAGCATGACAATGATTGGAATGAGCATGAAGCACCATTTTTTACTTTTAAATTTATTACTTTTATTATTATTTATCATTTTTCTATCTTAGTTGTACCAGTACTTAGTTTATATTTTACTACTGATTGCCACAATTATGTCATTTTAACACTATTAATTAATATAGCGCGTTGAATGATACACACGCATGGAACAAAGAGTCGCTTAAGGAGTATTGCTACTTTAGTTGTCATAGTCTCCACAATAGCAGAAAAGCAGTACAATGAGAAGCCTGAAGAAGAGTTAGTAGCCCTCGGCAAAAACAGTTTAGCTTGTATCACCATAGTTTGCAAACCTTCTTATATTTATTATTATCATTTTTATTATTGATTGTTGCAATCATCGTTTTTATTATTATAACTTTTATATTTGTATTTCATATAACATTTCAGAAGGGCAATGATAAAATGGAGAAAAAGCAGTAGGAAACTAGAGTAGCTCAAAATACTGTAGTTCCTACAAAAATGGAAGGAATGTGGAAACAAGAAAGAACTACTCAATTACTGTAGTTCCAACAAAAAGGGAAGGAATATGGAAACAAGAACGTACCACCTGATTACTGTAACCTCTACAAAAATGAAAATTTTTAAATTATTACTATTATTTTTTTTATTTTTATTATTATCATTATTACTTATATTACTTATATTACTTATATTATTATAATTACATGCATTACTTTTATTGTGTTTTTTGTCATTAACTTGATCAACCGTTGTTCCCACAAAAACTGGAAGTAATGTAGAAACATTAAAAAGGACAACTTTGTAACCATAGTTACCACAAAGAAAGAACAAATGTAGAAACAAGAAAGAACAACTTGTACGGTAGTTTCAACAAAAAATGGAAGGAATGAGGAAACAAGAAAGAATCACTCCACAAAAATGAAAAATTATACTTTTAATTATTACTTTTATTATCATTATTACTTTATTTATTTTATTATTAACAATTATTACCATTTTTATTATCATTTTTTCATTATCTTGACTACCATAACTAAGTTCCCACAAAAATTGAAGTAATGTGGAAACAAGAAAAAACAACTTAGTTTACCACAAAAATGGAACGAATGTAGAAACAAGACAGAACAACTTGATTACTGACCCAAGTTCCCACAAAAATGGAAAGAAACCAGAAACAAGAAAGAACCGCTCAATTACTGAAGTTCCCACAAAAATGGAAGGAAACCGGAAACAAAAAAGAACCGCTCAATTACTGAATTTCCCACAAAAATGAAAGAAATGTGGCAATGAGAAAGAAAAACTTGATTACTGTAGTTCCTACAAAAAGGAAGGAATGTGAACACAAGAAAGAACAACTCGATAACTGTAGTTCCCACAAGATATTGAAGGAATGTGGAAACAGAAAAAAAGAACCACTCAATTACCATAGCTCCCACAAAAATGGAAGGAATGTGACAAAAAAGAACAACTCAGCTACCACAGTTCCCACAAAAATGGAAGGAATGTGGAAACAAGAAAGAACAATTTGATTACCATAGTTCCTACAAAAATGGAAGGAATGTTAAACCAAGAAAAAACAACTTGATTATCGTAGTTCCCACAAAAATGGAAGGAAGGTTGAAAAATGAACGGTCAACTTGAAATACTGCAGTTCCCATAAAAATGGAGGGAATGCGGAAACAAGAAAGAAAAACTCATACAGCAGTTCCAACAAAAATAAAAGGACTGTGGAGACAAGAAAGAACCACTCAATTATGGTCACTTCCACAAAAATGAAAATTTTACTTTATTACTTTTATTTTTTATCATTATAATCATTATTATCATTATTATCATTATTCCTTTTATTATTTTTATAATTATCATTTATAATTATTAATACTTTTGTTTTTTGTCATAACAAAAATCAACCCCCCAACCCTCCTACTTCATAACTTAATGAAAGCCCTAAACATATCGATCATGTTTATACAGTCACAATGTGGTAACTGTCTCCTTTAATACCAAGTCTCCTGTTGAACATTAATATTTCCTTTATTTATGCTCTTTGTCCATTTGTCTGTGCATCTGTCAGTTCACCTGTATGTTTCGTCTGAATCTTTTTTCAGAATTTACTTCAAATAATCTTAATGAAATTAACAACCCTTGAATGCATCTTGTGGATTGAGTGCAGAGAGAAAGAACTATGACACTCTCTTGAATAATAACAGAAATATCTCCCCTTGCTAGTATGTAAACTTTATTTTGAGTTATTTGTGCTTGTCCGTAGTCATATCTTCATAGATATGTAAGGGAATCCTGTATGCATTGGGACATAGATCGAGGGCAATGTGTGGAGTTACAGAGTGAAAGAATCATAACTCTATCTGAAATATCGACATACTTGTATTTCCTTTTGTACATTATTTTGGTATTTTTTTGCTTCTCTTGAGCATTTCTTCCAAAATATGTAAGGGAATCCAATATGACTTAGGACATGGATAGACGGCAATGTGTGGAAGTGCAGAGTGACAGAATCATTACTCTATTAATTGAGTAATTACAGAATAATGTTTCCTTTTGTACTTAAAAGTTGGTTATTTTGGCTTGTCTAGAACATGTTTTCAAAAATATGGAAGAAATCCAATGTGACTTGTAACATGGAATATAGGGTTATTTTTGAAAGTGCACAGCAATAGAACAATAACTTGAATTATAATAGAATTATCTCCCTTTTTTAAACTTTATTTTTGGTTATTTTTGCTTATGCAAAGAATATCTTCAAATGTATGTAAGGGAATCCCAACATGTCTTGGAACATGGATAGATGGTGGTAATGTCATGGAAGTGCAGAGAGAAATCCACATCTCTTTCTTGAATAATGACAAAATGAGCTCCCCTAGCTTTGTACTTTATTTCCAGTTATAGTCTACTTGTTTCAAAGATGTTCTATATATTGATCATATTTAAGCTGAATGGTGTTGTCACGACTGTATCCTTTAAATGCTTTATATGTCTCCAGTAGGAGTACATTTTCTTATTTATGATATCACAGTAGCTGGTACAAACAATTTTATTTGTTTTAACATTATTCTATATATGGATTATATATGTTTATGTTGTTGTGGTAGCTGTGTTGTTTGATATGACAGAAGTCAACAGTGTATTTCTATTTCAAATTCAATATCTATAAAACGGACACAAAATTCTGTTATCTGTATAATAACATATAACCAGCTGTATATCATATCAAGTTCTGTTTTTGGGTCTGCTTATTATTTTTGTTAATTAAGATCTCTCTTCTTATTATCTTATATTTTACTGATTTTATTTCATCAATGTTGTGTAAATTTCCATGTCAGTTGAATAAATGATTCATGTAAATCCATGTAAAGTTTTAATGTGCTCAATATCAGGCCTGTTACTGTAAATTAAAACCAATGCCACATCATGTACACACTGAATTATAAACACTGTACTGCTATATATAAAACTGCCCTACAAATCATCATCTACATTACATGACTGTAAACACCAATATCACATCATATGCAATGTACAAACTTTATAAAAAAATTACCTACTCAATTACTGTACAAATCCATTAAAACATTTAACCTACTCCATTACTGTACAAACCCAATAAAAAACTCTACCTACTGAAACTCCATTACTGTACAAACACCATAAAAAGCATCTTTTATCTACTCCATTACTGTACAAACACAATAACACACCTTTTACCATCTCCTTTACTGTACTCCATAAAACATGTTTTACATACACCGTTACTGTACAAACCATATATAACAGCTTTTACATACTCTTTTACTATACAAACTCCATAAAACAGCATCTTTTAATTACTCCATTACTGTACAAATCCCATAAAACATAGTCTATGTACTCCATTATACTGTACAAATCCCATAAAACATGTTTTACATACTACATTACTGTACAAACCCCATAAAACATGTTTTACATACTCCATTACAGTACAAACCCTATAAAACATAGTCTATGTACTCCATTATACTGTACAAATCCCATAAAACATGTTTTACATACTACATTACTATACAAACCCCATATAACATGTTTTACATACTCCATTACTGTACAAACCCCATAAAACATGTTTTACATACTCCATTACTGTACAAACCCCATAAAGCATGTTTTACATACTACATTACTGTACAAACCCCATAAAACATGTTTTACATACTCCATAATTACTGTACAAACCCTATAAAACATAGTCTATGTACTCCATTATACTGTACAAATCCCATATAGCATGTTTTACATACTCCATTAGTGTAAAACCCCATAAAACATGTTTTACATACTCCATTACTGTACAAACTCCATAGAACAGCATCTTTTAATTACTCCATTACTGTACAAATCCCATAGTCTAGTATGTACTCCATTAGTTTACAAACCCCATAAAACATGTTTTAACATACTCCATTACTTTACAAACCCTATAAAATATGTTTTGCATATTCTGTTACTGTACAAACCCCATACAACATCATGGACACATTGTACTGCCACATTATCTTACAAGAGCAGCTAATATTAGGTGTAAACTTTTGTTCAACATCATTGTACATTTTACAACTTTTATTACATTTCCATAACAGTGGCATAGCTGCCCTTGTGAATGCCCAGGCTTGCACATATTATTGCAAATATATTGTTTTATATCCTGGAAATTCCCAAGAATACAGGAAATACATCCTAAGCATCATTTATTGGACCCCTCCCCCTCAAGGAATTACATGGACTTGCACATCACTTTAAGGTCAGCTATGCCACTTGATAATATTCTATATCATCATTGCAGTGCACCCTGAGCCTACCATTTATATATCAAATCTGCCGCAATATTCCTTGTTTTTGTTTTACATATACAATAGTTTAGACAAGTATAAAACGTTTTTATAACAATTGTGAAAAGTCCAGAAATCCATTAAAAGGACAAAGCCAGGAAATAACAAACTGCAATATTGTAAAACAGACAATGATTGGCTTAGGGTCCTAGTATATGTTTATTTAGATTTCATTAAAATCTTAAAAAATAATAAGCTTTTGATATAATTGAGTTCTCTGTTTTTTTTTCTTTATTAACATATACTGAATGTGTCACTCAGCAAACTATTCAATCTGTTGTTATTCCTGTGTTGTTTTTTAAATTGGACAGTATCTGGAATGTAGACTGTGTAAGTAAATGCCAAGTTTCATACTTTTTAAAATCAAATAAACATATACCAGTAGAGCCAAATACACCTTACCTTTTGTTGTTGCCATAGTTACAGATAGTAGGCTATCAGGAAATGACCATGTCACATGGAGGACAGTAATAATATATGTGGGTTATCATTAAGTCTACCAAGGAATTACAAGCTTGTAGATTTTTACCTAATAAGTTTTCTGATAATAGTCGGTCTACTAAATTTTAGTAACAAATAAATTAATATCATTTTAATTCTTATTTCTAAATAGAGACACCTTCTTTGGTAGAACAACATGATAAGCCATGTTCAAAGGATCATACTTCTATAACAGGAAATGACAATTAGATTTAAATTATCATGCTAAAGCTAAGTTAGGGGAAATTATATGAAAATACTCTGGATTAAGTCCCTGTTTTTTGAATAAGCCAAAACAAACAGACAAAATTTAACTATAAAATTAAATCATGACATACATCTACTAACAATAGGGATCATTCCAGGCTCACTCTTATTGTATCACTTGTAGAGGGAATACACCCAAAAGAATAAAGTTACCGGTAATTATATTGTAAAAATATAAAAATGATAATATTGGAAAAGACACATAAATAATTAAAAAGGTGAAACAAAGCAGAATGAGCCTGGAATATTCTTACCTTTCTAGATCTTTCTGTTCAAAATTTCCAGTATTGTGTCATCATTGACCTTACTTTTATTCCAGTGTTTGTTACCATTGACATTCTCATAAATGCTTAAAGCACCTGAAATATTAACATGAAATATCAATGTTTATCATCCTTTTTATACCATCAAAGGCTAACAGATAATCATTTAATCTAACCACTCGTTGCTGGGATACTGGAAGGTCAACCAGTACACAAGCACACCCATCTCCCTAAATTTTAAACTGATAACTTTTCCACTTGAAGCAGCAGTGAGAGACAAATGACAATGAAATGCATTCATATATTGATTATCACAGAGACAGGCTGGGTGGGGATTCAAACTCACAACCAATGGACTGAAAGTCAGATGCACTACCGGCTGAGCTAACCAGGTGCAACATTATAAAATATGAAGAAAAAAACATCAAGGTACATAATCTAGATGATTTGAAGATTTCATCATTTTATAATTTACTAAATAATGAATTACATGTAATTAAGTTCTATGATTTGATATTATGCTAATAACAATGAAGATTATTCCAGATTCAATTTAAATTTCAGGTGGAGTAATCAAATGAATGAACAAGCAAAATTGTATAAAAAAAAAGAAAAAAAAGAGTGTTACATGTCCCGAAGACTATGGAAATACTGTGTTTATCATTCATGCCGTGTGAGGTTTCTTTATTTTCTATTTATTGTCGATACCATTCTGTTCTCCAGATAAGCTGCATTAATAAGCATATTTCACTTAAATAAATTTGTTGAAAACGCAAACAATTTATTTATTGTTACTTCAAATTTTTTGTAGTGCACATATCAGTTTGTGTTGCTTTGTTCTTGAAGCTTTCAAGGTGTTGAAATCCCTCAAAGCATGAAACAGTAACGAACAGGACACAAAATGTTGCATTGTTGGTATGAAATATGCCGTATGAGAAAGTTACAGAGCGGATATATGAATAGTCAAACAGACTAAAAATATTGTTTAACAGACATAAAGTGCGACCATAACCCTAAGATATGTGTTATTTTTTTTTAATCTATCCATGAATGAAAAAGCTACAGGGCAGACATGAAATCTGAAAACGACTAAAAGTGTTATTAACAGGCTGAAAGTGTGACCTTGACCTTTGAGTTAATTGGTTGGAGTTAATGCACCAGTCACATCGTCATGTCATGGTCTCACTACACAGTTGAATTTTGTTCTTTGTTCTATATAAAATAAGGTCTAGGATTTCCATCGTAAAAAAAGAATTCCACATAGAATTTTTTTGTCAGTTTTTCATTTCATAGCAGGAATGTAAACCCACATATAAATGCACGATAACTGGTATGTTGACCAAGATTGTCTTTTACAAAAGAGGGTGCAGTGACACCCTGGGATTTTTTGAAAAAAAGAAGTCCTCAAATGCACATAAATACATGCATATGTTGAAATCCTATAAAAGTCACTATTTTAACACCAATGATGTTATTGCAGTGTATGCTATACCAACTTTTGATCTACTCATCTGCAGCAAGAAATCACAACCACTATGAACCATTTTGAAAATATTTCAAAACCAAATTACATAAGCCTTGTTTTAAGCATAAGAATCATGTTACCATGGGGAAAAAGGGGGCATAACTGTGTAGTGAGACATCATGTTGATGAAATGAATATTTTTTGTTCAAAACTTATCCATGGATGAGAAAGTTACAGGATGGTCACAAAAGCTAATACACTGAAATTTGGACCTTGACGTTTGAGGTATGGGTGTGGGTCTTACTTGAGACACATTGTCATGCCAAAGAGATTAATTGAGTCTTTCTGAAATTTATCCATAGGTAACAAACCGTTAACAGACCGGACACGAAACTTCCAACAGACTTTTAAGTGTTGTCAAACAAAGTTAAAGTACCCGAGACCTTTGAAGTGAGAGTCTGGCTTTTACGCCTGACACATCTTCACGTTATGTTGATCATTTGTAGCAAGTGTTTATAAAAATCTCTCTATGCATGACAACATTACTGACCAGATGTGAAATATTGGATGGAAGGGCAGATGGACGGACACATGGACGGACACATGGACGGACACATGGACGGACCCTCTGCGATTACTATATGCCACCAAAATAATTTTGGGCATAAAAATGCACATACATGCATCTACATATTACTCCCAACAATCAATTTCTGATTATTACTGGGAGGCGCTGTCAAGGAACAGTAAAAGAAATAATAAAGTAAGAGCACCGCAAGTGGGTACAGATGCTCATCTTTTTTTGAAATCTATTAAGTAGGTCAAAGTCAGTGTAGTAAACTTTTTAAACATGATGGTGATTAGTTTAAAATATTAATAACATCACTAATAAAAAAAAAAAATAGATTTAAAATAAATCACAAAAAAATAGAGATGTCGAAGAACAGTGTTATCTCGACTATTTTAGTCTTGTCACAGAACAGTATATTATAATGTACCATCAGAAAAACAGATATATCTGTATGAATGAAACCATCTTTCATATAAGCAAAATAGTAGATACATGTATGTGCAAGTAGGACTATAAGGGCATAAATATACACTATGTCTATGTCTGGCTAAGGCTAGCTAGCCAGTACTTGAGCTGAAATGTATTTAATTTAATTTTAAACTCTTGGTGTGGATATATGGGTGTATGTGCCAAAGTTTAATAAACAGGGCCGTGCAGTTTTTAATACAATAAAAAAGTTTGAGGGGGAGGGTGTCTTGGGGTTGGTAACATAGTTTAAAAGGGACAGTGTATAAAATTATAATTCAATACACAACAAAAATTTTATAAAAAAATTGGAAGGGGTTGTGGGGTGGGTCTTGGGATTGGTAGCAAAGGGGCAGAATATTATCAAATTTAAAACAAAACAAAATTTGAAAGAAAAAAGAACAAAAAATTGGGCAAAGTATTTAATTTAAAACAAAACAAAATTTAAAAGAATGGGCAGGGATGGGGGTTGGGTAAGGGTGAGGGTCTACGGGTTGGTAAAAATGGGCAGCAGGATGGGGGTCTTGGTTGGGCTCGGGCAGGTTGCCAAGTAGATTATAGGACAATGGATCTGGCAAATTCAAACAATGATACAATGTTTTTCGAATCTATGATCTATTTGTCGATCTGAATAAATTTACTTGTACAACAATTCATATGAATACCCAATAACAGTTTTGGGCGCATAAAACTTTTAAGGCATAGTACCACCATTCGAAAAAGGAAGCGCTTTCGTGCAAACCCCAGCTAAACAAAAAAACCAGGGCCCGAGAAAAAAGGACATGAAAATTTAGATTTTTTATTGGGATTAGATGGTGGTGATCTACAGCAACTAGGTTGTTTGTTTTTTTATAAAGTAATATTAGTGATGAGTATATTCTTCTTTGATGGAGAGTTTAAAATTGGATACATGAGTTACACTGCTTGTAAAGCCGTAATCATTAAGTACATAATCTAGATGCTGCCCTATGAGTCTTTTTACTTTGTATGACTTTTGCAACTGGGATGCCAAATGGATGAATAGAACTCTATTTGTGGTCTAACATACCTGGTGTTGTATGCTGTTTCTTCTATATTTTTATAATTTTTTTAAATATTATTTTTAATGAATTTAAAGGTATTGCTTGCTTTTGATGTTCTGTTATCTATATTGGTTGTAAAATTATACTTGTGGCTAAGTGTGATGCTTAAGTATTTTGCATTTTTGTTGTTTTAAGTTCTGTATTATGTGTAATTTATAAGAGAATACGATAATTTTTCTTCTTCTTTGTTATTCTTATGACTTTACATTTACCTATCTGCATTGAATTCCATTGACCAATTTTCTTCCAAATTTTCTAGGGTATTAAGATCATTTTGGAGATTTTGGGGATCAGAAGTGACAATGTATTTGTTGTAATGTACACTACAGTGTCAACTGCAAAGAGGTGTACTTGACTTTTAAGTGAGACTTGTAAGTCATTTATGTATTAATAAGCCAAAAAGAGGCAAGCTGGATACAGATAAAATAAAATCAATCTTTTAATTAGTTTACCTGTATTACATATAAAAGAATGGTAATCAGAATGAGCCCAGAACATCCTTACCTAATACTTTCATCATTCATCATTGGGTTGTTGAATTCTTTGATCTGGTGTACAAATTTGAAGCTCCTGAAAAAGATAACACAAGATATGAAATATCAGTAAGAAATGCATAGGCAAGTTCAGTGGAGAGGTAGGTGGGGGCAGGGGCGATCCAGCACACTCATCCTAAAATTGCCAGTAAGCATTCTTTTTTTGATGATGGTAAATTGCTATTAACCTAGATTATAATGGTTATGAATGAAACATAATTATATTGTGTTTCCTCTTTAAACAAAGAAATTATTATTATTATTATTATTTTACATACTAAAAAAGCTAAGCCCACCATAAATCCAATATACAACACATCTATAACTAACCTCAGATAACAATGGAAGGGTTCTATCACCTGTGTAAACACAATCATGAGCATGTACATTAGTGAACACTTGTCAATAGAGTAATGTCAAAAGGTGTGAGAATCAATTTTTCCCCATTTGGTACCTCACCCATAGTGTCCAAATTTGGTTTAATCTTTGACTGTATTGACCTATGAAGCTGTATTCTTAATTTGACATAACTGACTGTTTGATTGAATACTAAGTGTTATTTTTATGCCATCGAGGTCTAACAGATGATCAGTTAAGCTTATTAAGCTGTTTTCTGGGATCCTGGAAAGTTAACCAGTACTCGAGCACACCCACTCTCCACAAGTAATTGATAACTTTCCCACTTGAATCAGTGGTGAGAGAAAAATGATAGTGAGACGCAATTTTGTATATCAATCATCATGGAGACCAACCGAGCAGGGATTCAAACTCCCGATCACTGAATTGATAGACTGAGCTAATTGGGCCCAGCTGTCATAACTGAAAAAGTACATAAACGCCAAATACATGTACATACATATAGAATATAGAATACTATATACCGGTATATAAAAAAACTTTTTTGAACAATGTATAGGCAGATCCAGGATTTCTTTTTTTTTATTAGGGATCCAATTCTTTCATAAAAATAGTATTAATTTAAACAATATGCTACACTATTAATTTTGTTTGTTTGTTTTTATTTGGTGGTTGGGGGGGGGGGGGAGGGGGGGGTCAAAGAAACCGAAAAAATAAAGTAACATAACATTTTAGAAGATCCTAAGATGTGCTTTAAGATCCTTTTTCTCTCTAAACCTGCCAGAGCAATGGCGTTCAATAGATATAAATTATATCATTATTTTTCTAGCATGAAAAATGACATACCAGTATTGCCCTCTCTAGCCTAAAGTTGCAAAAAAGAATATTGCGCTCTTCTTATATCATAATTATATAAAAAAGTAAAGTAAAGTGTTTGTTTATTAAAGTGTCACCCCTATTGAAAGAGCCAGCCACATTGGGCTTATGAGACACCTTTATGATGTACACAGTTACTTCCCGAAATCTATCATTGCCAGGCGTCAGGCTGATAGACATTCGGTACCCCTCAATTTAACTAGCTACTGTGTGTGGAACTGGCCACATCAGAAAAAAATCCAAGTGCTTCCGCCGGGATTCGAACCTTCGACCTCCCGCTTCCGAGGTGGACGCCTTGACCATTAGGCCACGGAAGACGGTTCCCAGGAAGTTAAAATATAATATGAACTATAAGCTCAGTGTCAATAATTCTATGAAACTAATTGAATAGAACTTGCAGAGAGCATCATTTCTTCATAGTAGACAAATAATCACACATTTTTGGCTTCCCATAACAAATTATGTTGAATTTCAAATCTCCAAAAACATTATGCAGACAATATTTAAATCCAGACAATATTTAAATCAGAGTGGTTGGTATAATTGGAAAGACATCCCTATTTTAAAGAAAAATATCAGTAAACACTGCTTCTCAAACTTCCTTATTACTGTCGCAGGTGCGTTTTGGTGTATACTTTTTATGTTTTTTTTCAGGTGCCTGGTTATCCTTATTTAATATTAACACTGAATACACAATATTAACCAAATAAATTGATCAAATGCATTTTAAATATATCTGGATCATATTCAATGATATTGCGAATTTATATTTCCCTCTCTTCCTTTTCCTATGGATCCGATTTTATTGCATTTTTTGGCATATTGACTTTTTCAATTTCTCAGAATAAAAAGCGCAGGCACATGCCTAACGTTCTAATAAGTAGCTACGCCCCTGAACATGGCAAACCAAATCAAATGTAATGCATGGTAAGCAAAACTTCACAAAGCAGTCAATTTGGTCTCAATTGCATTGTTTGTGTATTCTTTTTCTTTCTAAACTCTATAATACTATCATATACATTAATCAAAAACACCATTAGCTACTAGTTGTCACTCAGAAGAAGATATATCACATACATGTAGTCCACCCACTTAATTTCAGCTTGACATAATGCCTACTATGGGGGCCTACTTGGGCCTACTTCAAAATCTAGGCCCTACGCAAAACTACTTTTATTTGCAGATAAAACATATATATATTGTATATCTATGGTTGCAATAATAGATATACATCATAAAATAGATATATACATATAAATAAACTCACCATGTAGGCCTATGAAACTTTCTTGGAGCTTGGAGCTTTGAACTTGACTTTTTTTCTAAAATCAAAATATCCGCCAGTCTGGTACCCTGTCGTAGTTGTGAAGAGGAGAAATGAAACTAGGGAACCAGTCAAAATCACGTGCTCTGGGCTTGTTTACAACAGTCGTTAATGACGCGAACATGCAGGCCTGCGACATTTTTGTTAAAAGTGTGAACATTTAAACCTATTGTGCCTCAAAATTGAACAGCTCCTAATTCAAGCTCTATGGCCAAAGGCCAGCCAGGGCATATAGCAAGCTCACATGCCTTATGTCCATCCTATCGTCCGTCTGTTTTTTCTTGTACTATCCTCACTTAACTTATAGGTGTAAGCTGAACATATTTTTTTACCTTTTTCAACAGTAAATAAAACAAGAGCTGTCGGAGGGAAAGCGCGCTCGACTATTCGAATATTTGTCACAGAAGTACAAATTTGATTGAGGCTGATGACAAATCTTAGCAAATAAGACTTATCTTACTTAAAAAATGACAAAATTGATTAGGTCTTAAAACTGCAATATCTTGTATGAAGTTTCAATCAAATACTTGCAGTGACTGCTGAGTTATATTTTTCTAAGTAAAACAAAGGCCCTAATTTGCCAAAAAAAATCTGGCAAGAGTTATCCGACTTGATTAATTTAGTTAATGCCATGACTACAAAGCCATATGTAAAGTTTCAATAAAATACATAGAGCAGTTGGTGTAATGTGGACTTGAAAGTACTTGCATGCAACACTTTAACAAAATTTCTAAGTACAATTATTTGCATTATATTCGTACATGAGTTATCTAACTAAGTTATTGTAGAGTTGATAAATGGGAAGGCTTGTGTAAAGTTTAAATGAAATACATTGAGTGGTTGGTGAGATAAGACTTGATGGTACTTGCATGAAAACTTTAACCAGAATTTCTAAGTCAAACAAGGGCAATAATTTGCATTATATTCAGGCAAGAGTTATCTTACTTAGTTATTGTAATAGGGTTGGTGACTAAAAAGGCTTGTGTAAAGATTCAAGGCAATATATGCAATGGTTACTGAAATAGGGACTTGCATGCAAAACTTTAACCAAGGTGTGACGCCGACGCCGACATCCACGTCGAGGTGAGTAGAATAGCTCTCTTTATTCTCCGGATAGTCGAGCTAAAAATGCATGCTTGTCATTTATTGAGAGACCAAAATGAAAGAAGTGAAACTAACGTTTAATTGTTTGTCAACTTCTGCAGTACCAAAAAATATGATGAGAAAAGTAGGGATCATGTGTCATCCAAGAGATTTTTTCTCTATTCAGTGTGTAGACTGTTGTCAAAGTAAACGCAGTTGTCAGAAATCATTAATTCATACCTTTCAGAATATTCAAAATACACCAATAATGCTAGTATTCAAATAAAAAAATGACATAAAAATAGGAAAATACATTTATAAAGAAGAAGAGACAAGGATTATTCATAATTGCCTTTATGTGGTTCCAATGGTGTCTCTTTATGAGTCTTATAAGCAATTTTTAAGGAAAACTAAAGAAATTTGTATAAAAGCTTTTATATTAGCTTTAGATATTTTACAAGAATCTTGCACGAATGTCCCCACAGGGAGTTGTTGAATGTGGTTTCCCGTGTTAAAATTCTGGGTCACTATTTTACATAGAGTTTAAATAAGGAAAATATTGTAGACACAATAGCACTTTCATTGAATCTTCACAAAACTTGCACAGTAGTTATACAACCACAATATCGCTGATAAATTGTTGAACCAGTATGAGTTGACCACAAAACGAATACCCCACCACAAGGCTTTTGAGCGTATTTTAAGTGAAACATAAAAAAATATGTTCTCTGAAAGTTCAAGGACTAGACCCTAGGTAATCTATAGATGGTATTGCCTGGTGGTCTTCTTTTGGGGACGCCGGGTCGCTCGGATCAAATCTAGGGCGGCCACACATGTCACCGCCTGGGACCTAGAACCTCAAATTAAGGGGAACTTAAAAAAAAACATTGCTTCTGAAAATTAATGTTCATCTGTTAACTTGTTGCGAATAGAGTGATTCAGGTCCTCTTTTTTATTCCGTGTTGGTTACGCAAACAAATATCCAAACGTTCATTCTTTAATAATAAACTCGCTATACACTACTATAGAATTTAACAAAGTAGTTTATTAATCTTTCCTTCCAGTTGTTGTCTATCTACTGCAAGTAAGAAATAATTCCATTTTTTTCCAAATCGAGCGTGACGCATCTCCATGTTGTTATACAAACTCGTGTGTATGTGTGGTATAAATATTGATTCATTCGGATGTCTTCCTCCACCAATAAAAAACTGGTTATATATGAAAATGGCGCTAAACCCCATTGAAAATATTTGTTGGATGCGTCAACACGCGTTAACTATTTCAATCGTGCTAGAGTTTAGGTTAAACTCATTCATTTTACTTCGACTGTGAAAAATTTACTACAAATCATACCCGACGTCTTCGTCGGTAAAACAAGTTTAGTTTAAACTTATTTCATTTTAAATATTTTGAAATGGGTTTGGACCACAAGTTCTTCTAACTTAGATTTTTCTAGAACAAGTACAACACATATGCGAATGAAATGTCTAGTTCAAAGACACCACATATAGCAGTGACAGAGGATCCAACCCACGAGCTTCCGATCCAGGATCCGATGCTATTTTTCTGATGCAATTGTGTTTTGCCTGGAAATCACTACCATCTGTATACTTCTTTGGTTTTTAACAAGTTCCAAAACTAGCCCACTGATATCAATTTCATAATTAAAATTTAAGTCATTATTATTATTTTGGCATCAGGAGAGTAAATTTATCAACCATACGTGTAAGAATTAATTAATACAATGAATATAGATAAAGGGCAGTAACTTAAGCAATAATAAGTCTAAAACTAGTAAGAGTTGTTTATCTTTTGATACACACTATAGCCCATACTATACACTGTGTCCATTCATCCATTGCCATCTGTTGTTGTTTGCAATTTCTCAAAATGATGATTTTTCTAAATTTCACACGTCTCTGGCCAGACATAATGTTCCCCCCCCCCCCCCCTCCAAATAATGTATTATTTGTGACAGCTGTTTCTGTAATTCTGAAGTCCCATTATCAATAATATGATAAAACTTCCGGAGTTGCTTCCTTGAGTTTACGTTTTTGTCTAAATTCTACCTTATATATGTCCAACTGCCTCTACCGAGACGCTAATTGTCATAGAGTTATGTGAGGGTGGAGCGCGTGGTCCAGTGGTTGAGCACCGAACCTATGATCGGAGGGTCGTGGATTCGATCCTCCTCCACGGTTATGTGTGGTGTCCATCAGCAAGACACTTTTCCGCATATGCTTAGCACAGGTTCTAACCAAGAAGACTTCGAGCGTGATTTGCCAAAGTTTTAAGAACTTGTTTCACAATCGAAAGAAAATAAATAAGTTTAAACTAACAGATATATGTGTGAGTATATAAAAATGGTAATTGCCGTATTCCCACGAATATGGGTCTCCGAGAATTTGCTTTTTTTTCTTCAAAAATGTACATTTACTCCAAATATGCATTCATTATTTTAATAAAGGAGAATTACATTACTCCTAGGAGATAAAAACTCTTGTTTCAAAAAAAAAAATAAAAAAATATTGCAATGAAAATTATATATCAAATATTGAACAAAGAGGTTGAAGTCTACACATTGTCCAGAAAGGAGGGTCAAAGCTTTACATTGCATTATACAATAGAAATATGGGGCTAAATCATACGTCCAAAAAGAGGGGTCAAAACGGCGGCACATATGTACTAACCAAAATATAGGGAGTGCCTCCCCCGGGTGGTAATTAAAGAACTATATTAATAAATAAGTTTGACGCTGCCCTAGCATTCCATTGGCGCGAAACAATATATCGTGACGTCAACGACGTCATTACGTAGCGTTGTAAACATGGTAACGTTGCCACACCGACAAATTGTCTGTAACAAACAAACACGCATTCAAAGCGCTCGTAGCAAAATGATGTCTAAAGCTGTTATGGACAACTTGGATAAACTCTTGGATGATGATATTTTCAAGTAATTATTGTTTCTTTGGAAAGTAATGCACCGAGTTATTATTTAGTAAGAAAAACGGCTTTATAAACGGTTTAAATATATTTCTGTATGTCAGAGCGTGGGTGGGGTAATTAAAAAAATGGCTTTTACTTTATAGGTAAACATGTGGTCGTTATATAATTTTAATTATATTATAGACAATCTCGATCAATTTTCTCTTAATACTCCTACTTTATGCCAGAGTGTTGGAAGGGATTAATTGAATGTTAGAATATTTAATGTCATTTTTAATGCCATCGAAGGCTAACAGACGATCAATTAACATAACCACTGTTTCATGGGATCCTTGAAGGTTAACCAGTACTCGAGCACGCTCCATCTCCGCATGTAACTGATAACTTTCCCACTTGAATCAGCGGTGAGAGACGAATGATAATGAGACGCAATGTCCTTTATCAATCATCACGGAGAATGATTCGAACTCAGACGCAGAGTTAATCGGGCTCGACTGTGTTAAAAGGGAATAATATATGTTCCCTATTGATTAGAGTTCCGATACAATATTTCTAACAAAATTTCTCTGCAAGGGCTTTGATTTTTTAAATCTTGAACCCATCCCTACCTTTATATCGGTGGATATCGCCTGGTCAAAAAACGGTTTCGAAATTAAATATTAAAAAAAAAAAAGACTGAGTCAAAACAGGGTGGTAGAGGGTCAATTGTCATAGCCTACACCGATTGGCAAGTAGGTATATTATGTTAAATTGAGTGGAATTCCGTCGCTACAACCCCTATCACGAAATCCTAAATCCGCCACTACATATTATCTGTGTATTCCAGTATAAGACATTCACCTTTCTGGGACCGAGGAAAATAATGCCACCTGTTAGTTATTTCATTCATCGTAATTAAGTACAAAACAGAAACATGGAACCAACATGTCCAATTCTGCAGGCCCAGTAAAAGTTATGCATTCGTGTAAATTACGGCATTTAAGACAGATAATTGTTGTGTGTTTTTATGTATTTTATTGTATGAGTGATCTCGCTTTGATCATCGGTTTATTTCTTGTCTTTGCTCCACGTGCATTGTGTACAATAGCATATATATGATACACATGCATGTTTATGTTTGTATTTAATGATATGACTTGCGTGTGTGCGTGCGTGTGCTTTGTAGTACCAATGATCTACATATTATATCTCTCTAGTTACGTTCTTTACAATACATATGTATGTGAAAAGTTTGTTTTGTTGATTATTATATTGTATAATACACATGTGTATTTTGATGTTTGTTTATACATTGTATAATACATATATGTTGATATTTCTTTAAAAAGTATATCGTATGTACGAGTATGTTGATGTTTGTTTATACATTGTATACTACATACATGTTGATATTTGTTTGTATCTCTAGAATAACAAATGTACGAGTATATTAATGGTTGATTTCATATTGTATAATACACATGTTTGTTTAAAATATATGTATGTTGGCATTTGATAACAGTGTATAATACATGCATGTTGATGCATTTATTGTGTGTGATACATGCATGTTGATGTATGTTTATTTTGTATAATACGTGCATGGTGATATTTGTTTACTGTCTATGATACGTGCATATTGATATTTGTTTATTGTGTATGATATGTGCATGTTGATGTATGTTTATTGTGTATGATACGTGCATGTTGATGTGTGTTTATTGTGTATGTTACGTGCATGTTGAAGTATGTGTACTGTGTATGATACGTGCATGTTGACATTTGTTTTCTACATTCTTTAGACCATGTATGCTTCTGGTTGTTAATATATTGTATTATAATAAATATAAATTATAATGTTGATGTTGACAGTATATAATAATTTTATGTTGATGTTTGCTTGTGGAATGGTATAAGTATGTTGATCGTGTTTGTAGTGTATACTACACGAATGATGATGTTTGTTTATAGTATATATCCCCTGTATGTTTATGTATGCTTAATGTGTACAATACAATGCACCTGTATGCTGATGTTTGTTTGTAAAGTATAATACGTGTATGTTTATGTTTGTTTGTAGTGTATACTACCTGTATGATGATGTTTGTTTATAGTGTATACCCCCTGTATGTTTATGTATGCTTAATGTGTTTAATACAATGCACCTGTATGATGATGTTTATTTGTAGTGTATAATACATGAATGTTTATGTTTGTTTATAGTGTATAATACCTGTATGATGATGTTTGTTTGTAGTGTATAATATACATATGTTGGTATTTGTTTCTAGTGTATAATACGTGTACGTTTATGTTTGCTTATAGTGTTTAATACACGAATGTTTATTTTTTATAGTGTATAATAAGTGTACGGTTGTTTGTTTACAATGTATAATACATAAATGCTTATGTTTGTTTATTATAGTGTATAATACGTGTTTACAGTGTATAATACATGTTTGTTGAAAGTGTATACTACCTGTATGTTTATGCTTGTTTAGAGTGTTTAAAACGTGTACGTTTATGTTTGTTTACAATGTGTTTATACATGTATGCTGAAGTTTGTTTGTAGTGTATTATACCTGTACGTTTATATTTGTTTATAATAAATACTACCTGTACATTTATGTTTGTTTATAGTGTATATTACCTGTATGATGATGTTTGTTTCTAGTGTATAATACCTGTATGATGATGTTTGTTTCTAGTGTGTGATACCTGTAGTATGATGTTTGTTTAGTGTGTATAATACATGAATGTTTATGTTTGTTTATTGTGTATAATACCTGTAAGTTTATGTTATTTATATTGTATACTACCTGTACGTTTATGCTTGTTTATAGTGTTTAATTCGTGTACGTTTATGTTTGTTTATAGTGTACAATACATGTATGCTGATGTTTGTATTGTAGACTTCCATACCCTCTACCTGCTACTGTGGAATGCCCGATCTCGGATCTCCAGACCTCTAATCTGCTTCCCGCTGTCAGTGTTCCCACGTCTGTTCTCGTTTCTCCTGTCTCGTCTGCTGATACTAAAAATCAATTTGCTCAAGGTTTCTATCTTTCCATCTTTTTTCTTTCTTTTATTCAATCTGTTTTACATGATAATTGAACACCTCAAGGTCACGGACACCCGAAAATACAAGCTTTACAGCAGTGACACCAAACAGTGGTTCATAAATATACTGAACAGAACAGCTAATCCGTATTTTTTGTATTTCTATTATTAAAATATGGAATGGCGCTATTAAAATCATATTTGACATTTACAGACAATTATGTATTTTTACATAGCCTAAATGTCCTTTCTTATTCAAGTCTAAAATTTAAGGAAAATTGCTCTGAAACGTTTTGAGAAAATACAAAAACTGTCAGGTACATTAAATGTTATGTGGCGAGTTCAGTAAACAAAAACAAAGACAACCAAACAACGATTCAATGACTATATTACCTGTAAAACTATCAGGAATAATTACGCGTGATGTAATTTATGATTCATTTTAAATATGCTGTTTATATAGATTTGATAGATAAATTTGCGCTTCAAATTATATCTAAAAATTGTATGTATACATGTACGTTTATATGGTAAAATATTGAAAGGGCTATTCCGTGACCTTGTAGTAATTTGCAGCTTTAATGGACTGACCTGTTGTTTGTGACGCTTTTCCCAGCCAAATGTTTCTAGAGTTTTTATAAAATCAATTAAACTGTACTCTACCACCAGCCCTCATATTATTGTTTTTCCATGTACTTCAGTCAGAAGTAAATAAATAATTAATGTTTTAATTTAAACTGGTAAAAACATTTGCGTTATAAATACGTAGTACACTGTTATAAAACGATTTGGAGATCTTTTTAGGACACTAAAAGGTGAAAAATGTTGAATAAACATAGCGAATTTATCTATATCATTTTCAGTCAGTGAATAATGACGACTTTGGATTTAGATATAAATGATAACAAAACTGTTTAAAGCGCTCAAACATTGAAGTCTTTTAATAAATGGGAAGTAACTTTCAAGAAATATATCACTGAACAATAAAAATATTCAATAAATGTTTCACTTTTGTAAAAGATTTTTTTTCAGAATTTAACAAAACCTTATCTGAAAATAATATATTTGAAATCTGATTAATACGTTATTACATACTTGGCAAAATTAGTAAGAACTGAAAGAGTTTGATGAACACATGTCTCCGAAAGCCAAGAATTCACAATTATGTTTGAAGAAACAATGTAGAAATGTGATGGGTCCAGGGGAATTAGGGAGGATTAAAGATTTAAATTTTTCCATACATTTATTCTCTTATAACGTGACAGTATTAATGTCTCATGTGTCAATATATATCCCATAATTTTGTCTTTAGAATCTGATCGATTGTTGTTTCTTTATTTCGAATAATCTACCATTCTACATTGTACGTGTGGAAGTTGCCAATACACACCAATATATAAGATTACACAGAACTCTTTATATTTTAAATATTCTATATTATTTTACAGGCTGCTATATTCCTGTGCTAGAGCCCCTGTCATTGCCCGAGTCACTGAAGCTCTGCGATCAGCTTTGTACATCACTGGACTCGTTGTGCCGATGGGCCTCTCTACGGGAGAAATACGAGCAAATATGGATGACAGAATGGGGACAGACAGCATCGAAAAGTGTAAAGGCAGCCGGTAATAAACAGGTAGACCAGCCAAATAAAAGTATTCACAAACAAGACAGTTTCCAGGGAAAGACAGTACAAAATGTGGGACACAGTGATCTCCCTGCAAGTCTTGCTTTGAAAGTCCCAGAGAGAAATAAGGTCCAAATACAAGATATGAAGACAAGCAAAAATGGACTTGTAAGTGAGGCAAAGAAAGTTGTATCAAAACAAAACAACTTTAAGGCAACTCAGGGAAAGAAAGCACACCAAGTGCCACAAACAAAATATAATTCTTCAGATATTGTATTGGAAATTCAAGAGAAAAAGAACGTTCCGAATCCAAATGTAAAGATGATCAAAAATGACAATGTGGCACCTAAATTAGTAGCAAAACAAGGCAACTTGAAGTCAGCACTGGCAAATGAGTTACAAAGTGTGTCACACAAAAAGCACCATTCAGATCTTGAATTGAAAGTGCAAGAGAAAATTAATGCGAAGATGAGCCGACCTGCTGTAAGTGAGGTTGTAGCAAAACAAGGCAACATGAAAGCAGCACTGTCAAAGGAAATACAAAGTGTGTCACACAAAGATCACACACCAAAACTTGTATTGAAAGTGCAAGAGAAAATGAATGCGAAGATGAGCCGACCTGCTGTAAGTGAGGTTGTAGCAGAACAAGGCAACATGAAGGCAACACTGACAAATGAAGTGCAAAGTGTGTCACACAATGATCACACACAAGATCATGTATTGAAAGTGCAAGAGATAAATAATGTGCAATTGAATCGACCTGTTGTAAGTGGGGTAGTAGCAAACCAAGTGGCGAAGGAAGTACAAAAACAGCCACAAAAGGACCATTCAAAACAAGGCAACCTCAAGCAAACCCTTACAAAGAAAGTGCACAGAGTGCCGCAAAAGGATCACGCATCAGAATGTGTAGCAAACGAAAGCAACCTCAAAGCATCAGTGGCAAAGAAGATGCAAAGTGTGACACACAAAGATTACACAGCAGCCCTTAATATATTGGACGGATCGAAGAAAAATATTGTTTCAATACCAAATGTTGTGAATATGGGCCGACCTTCTGTTAGGGAGGTTGCAGCATATCAAGACACAAAGGAAGTTCAAATATTGCCACAAATGAATCGCTCATCAGAACAGGTGTTAGAAGTGCAAGAGAAAAAGAATTTTCCAATATCAAATGTGAAGGTTAACCTACCTTCTGTACAAAGAGTACCACAAAAGGATTTATCATCAGACCTTGTATTGGAAGTGCATGATAAAAAGAATGTTCCAATATCAAGTGCGAAAATTAATGAGGCACAGAAAGCTGTAACAAAACAAGACAACCTCAACACAACAATGAGAAGGGAAGCACAAAAAGCACAAGACAAACAGCGCAATTCAACTTTGTCCGTAACAAAGGAGAACAACAAGGTGCCAGCTTCAATAATGGTTGAAAGTAAACAAGAAACAAACAAATATGCTGTATCTCAAAAACAAATACGAAAGGAGAAAAACTTATCAATGAAAGATGAAACTCCTTCTGGACAAGTAAAATGTAGGTTGCAGGTACCAGCAGCTTATCAGGAGCACAATTACAGAGCTGCAAAACAACAGGAGATGTCAGAACAACATTGGCAGACATCATCAAACAGATTGGTAATAAAACAAAAAAGTGTACACAAAAATGATCAAGTGCAGTTTTCCAAAGAGGAGGAGAACACACAAATGAGAAGAAAACGGCGATGGATGTCTGCAGCTGAATCTTCAATGAATGAATTAAATGCAGAACCACCTAGAAAAGTAGTTCATTCAAATCCAAATAGTTACCTAGGCTCATCCCAGAATGTCACCGACTTGAGGTCAGTTATTAACGAGCGCAGAAATAGGCAACAAGCACAATATAATTGTCGCCAATTACCAATGTTTGAAAATGAAGAAGGAGTGAAATCAGTGAACAGAAAAAGGCGTTGGCTGCCAACTCCTACTGAAGATAGACCTCGGGTTATGGAACCTCCAAGAAAGAAAATACAGTTGACGAGAATTGTATGGAATTCATAAATAATTACGATAGTTGTTAATATGTTAATATTTTTAATTTTATTTTCAAAATAATTATACCGTTTTGGCAAAACTTTTAGTATTTTTGTTATATAACAATTAGATTAAATTTGCATTACGTTTTATTTACTTGTTTATCTTTTATTTCAATCACATTTGTTGCTTAACTATTACTCTTACAACCGCAGCGATGGTCTAGGGATAAAAGTTCGCCTCGCCTGCGGAAGGTCGTAGCTTCAATCCCCAGTCTGGTCATACCAAACTTTTGAAAAATATTACTAGAAGCTTTTTCGATTGGCGCTCAGAATTTTGAGGAAGGTTCTAGGTCTGGCCTGCCAGGTGACTAGATTGGGTATCATACCATGTGTCTGCGAAACAGTACTAAAGTATGGCAGCGCTTAGAATACTGACTCAAGTAAACACCGTCTCGATATAACCAAAACATTGTTGAAAACGACACCAAACACCATTCAACCATCCAACAATCGTACTCTTACACACCAAGGTAAAATTAAATATTCCAAGGGTGCATATGAGATTTGATTGACAGTTTGTTTAAAGTCAGTAAATGTACAAGTTATATTTAAGCACATATTTCTACAATCTTACTATAACCTTGGATTTAAACTTTCATTATACAATAATTGTGAAACTGTTTTTACAATTTAGACAAATCACTCTCGAAATGTTCTATGCACCTATTTCTTGCTCATTGACTTAACACATGGTGGACCGAACCGAACTACTTTGCGTCCAGACTTCAGCAACAAGACCATACACACCACGCCCGTTACATCACAATGGTGCCAGCTTTTAAAAACTAATGTTTTTAAGGGCTGTTACACAGAAGTTCACGACTTGATGGCCCAACAAAGTTGCATAATATTGACATCGGGGCTGGTCGTTTCCTTCGATTTGCTTCACACACCCCTGCCATCGTCAAAAGGTTTACAAAATCGTTGAACTATCAGACCTACTTGCACATCTGACAATATTAACAGCTGGAATTGTTTTTAATCCTAAACATGTATGCTTGTCTAAACTTTAGTATACAAACATGCTAAACATTAAGTATAAATACAGATTAGATTTGATGTAATAATCTAAAATCCCCATTTCTAAACTTTAGTCTTATGACAATTGATATAACAGAAACTCTACACCTCCACCACTACGCACCCCACCTTACTCTAGCGCTCAGCTATATTAACAGAGGTGATAGGAGTGTAGCACAAAGGATTCTTGGATATTGTGGGCTCACCAGTCAAAATTATACTCTTAATCTGCAGCACCAACACAGAAGCTTCAGGCACTATAGCTAGTATTCAGTACGACCTAACCAGTGACAATATCCAGTACCTCACGCAGTCATTCAAGGCCGGCACTTCATCACTAAGCCATACTAAACTGCCTAGAGATATCACAATGAAGCAAATATGAAATTATATATAGTGTGTTATCTAACATAAACCAAAATAATTGTGAAAATCAAGTTTGATTGGCGCCAACACTTTAAATTAATTGCTAGATTATCATCCGATTTTTTTCTGAAAACGGGGAGGGCGGGAGAATTTTAATTTAATCTTCATTTTTAAAATTTTTGATCCTTTTTTTTATGAAAATAAAAACGGTCGGGGCGGTATGGAAATTACGGGGAGGGTTGAGATGATAATCTAGCAATTGATTTATTATGGCCTTAAGCTCGATTGCGGAATGTGCTCAAAGCTCACATGAACCGCATTCGAGTTCAATACTGTGTCTATATATTTGGGAGGCCATCGAGTTGAGCCGAGGATCGAACCTGCAAACTATAGCGTGAGCGGCTAACACTCTGTTTCATTTCACTCTACAGATATTACTGTAATATCTCTGACAGTTTATCACGCAGTGTCCGTATATAAGTAAAATTAAAGTGTTTGTATATTATAGTGCTACCCCTACTGAAGGGCCAGCCACAATGGACTTATGAGAAACATTTATGTTGTATACGGTTGTTCCCGAAAGCTGTCTTTACCAGGCGTCAGAATTTAGAGCAAAGAATATTTAACATTTTTATAGAGCTAGAAGTTTCATAATTTTTCATTTTCTATATCTGATAACACTTCAATATTAGAGGCCGAGACAGTTAACGTTAGCGTTGGTTTCATGTTGGATATTGAACAATGAAATACGAATTACTATCTTTAGTTTGCCACATTTGTTTTTTTAAAAAGAAACACCACCTTGAAAAATATCAAGTGACAGCAAATAAAATTATACAAAATGTTGAATTATTAATCTTCTGTTACACTTAGAACTGTGTCTGTGTAAGACTGTTGTTATGATTTTCAGTTAGTATTAAATCATAAATTGTCCCATTTATGTCATTATCTATTTTACAACAATTTTGTCTGGCATAAACAACTATTAAAATCCGCGAAATGAAATATATCGAAACTCACTGACAGTTCCAAACATTATTATATTTTTTTCCCTATTTTGATGTAATTATCCCATTGTGTAATGCCATAATTTGGTATCTAATTCAGACATGGACTTATAATTAGTTCATCCTTCGAATAGGATGTAAAGTCACCAGTGGATAATTGTCTTGCGGTATATCATTCAAAGCACGGCACCAGTAATTCCTTCATCACGAATTTATCCCTAAAGAAGCATTAAAAGACAAATCCATTTGCATAAATCTTTTCATCTTTTTTTTTTGCAATTTCGTATTCTTTACAATGTCTTATTATACTGTGAAAAGATTGCACGTCAGGTGTTATGTGATTATGCCAGGAACACATCAATAAATACGTCACTCCACTTCAATGTGGATAATTGTCAAATTTCGTAAGCGGAATTTACTAAAGAGGGTGAACAATAAACAAACATTTATAGTCCAGCAGATATTCCGGGTATTTGCAGTGAACCTTGCATGAAAGTGTATAATATTTTTTTGGTGCTAAAATGGAAGTTTATATATAGTTCTTTGATTTTATGTCGGATGACACTTCGTTATCATTGAGCATTTTGAAATAAACAAGATGGCGTCCAAAATGGCCGTCAATTTGCCCGAATTGCAATATTTGGATGACAATTACTATTATGTATGACATAATTCATACCAAAGAACACTTTTGATTTGTTTGATGTTAAAATGACAAACTGTGATGATATTTTGTCATTACTGGACATTTCTAAACAAACAAGATGGTGCCCAAATTGCCTCCAGCTTGCTCGAAATGCAATATTTAGTCGGAAATTAATATCAGGAATGAAATTATTCATACATGAAAGTGTATAGTATTTTTTTTCTTTTGACTTATGTTTGATGACATATTGTCATCATTGAGCATTTTAAAATAAACAATATGGCGTTTAAAATGGTCGCCAATTTGTTAGAAATGCAATATTTGAACGAAAATTACTATTAGGTAAAAAATATTCACACATGAGAGTGTATATTAATAGTTTATTGCTAAAATTATAGTCAATATATAGTTCTTTGTCTATATGTAAGATTACATATTGTCAACATTGATATATTAAAATAAACAAGATGACGTTCAAAATGGGCGCCAATTTGTTAGAAATGCAATACTAACATGGAATTTCCTATAAAGTATAAACACATTCATACCCTTGACGTGTTTGGTGTTTAGGTGACAAATACATTTGCAACTAAAAGCACATGATCACTAATATGACCGCAATTTTCCCAAAGATTTGGTTGAATATTTAGCGTCATTTTATGCCATCGGGTTTTAACATTTGATCATCTTCAATTATTTTGCACGAGAAAATACTAACTCTGTTCGAACTGTCTTAAGAAAGTGCTTGGGTAGCAATGCTTGGTGGGTCAGAATCCAGTACATGTTTCCATATACACGAAACTACATGAATATTATCAGTTGGCATAATTTCTTTTACTGTCAAAACTATTTTCTGTGCTGGAATTGGCATATTAAGGTTGAATCCTGCATGTGTGTACTAGAGCATGTGATATGTTTTGTGCTGAATGGCGAAAATCTGTCGAAAACTAGGTAAACATCTAAGTTTCTATGTATAAAACCTAAAAGTTCTCAAAACAATCTTTCTAAGTCCCATCAATTGACCATTACAAAACAGTAGACTTATCCTTTAATATGCTTAGTTGTCTGTTAGTTGATTTCAGTTATGTCGCACAAATCTTTCTTTCTGCAATAATGTCGTTGATTTCGCATTTCTAAGATCTCCTGTATCAGTAAAAATGATGTCGGTACTG
Organism: Panopea generosa; assembly: GCA_029582155.1. NCBI lineage: Eukaryota > Metazoa > Mollusca > Bivalvia > Adapedonta > Hiatellidae > Panopea > Panopea generosa. The sequence continues at coordinate 33,300,050 of CM055898.1, read as the reverse complement.
AAACTAGTTGTTGAGCTTGAACGTTTGTAATATCTTTATCACGTGAACTTCTATCTCGTCTGCAATCCTATAATTCATGGGTATATCAGAGTTGTGTCAAATAATTTAGCATCTCCTGCCTTTAGTTGTATCTTTCATACAGTCTATGTCTCAACATTTTACGAAATATTTTGATAGAAACTGCTGTCAGGCAATTTTTTCATATTTGCTTACTACCACGGGCAACTACTTTATTATCATTTACTTCTGTGAAGCCACTGACAATATTAACATAATAAAATATGGGTGTCTAGATTAGTCGCGTTGTTCAATACATGTTTATAATCGTTCTTGGAAAGGTATTTGCATCAATCATCATTGGAACTAATTTTTAACAATATATATTCAACTCTACTGCAAGCATGCAAACTCAATCCCCATATTTAAAGTAATTCTGATTTCAGAATAATCGCTGGTTTTTCCACTCTTGTCATGCCTATATCTCACAAACGTGGTTTGTATAAGCATATCACTCTAGATAAAACTATGAAAATACTTTCCATGGACCTGAAGTTGTCGATTTCATACCGTGCGTAATTTATATGGCTAGCTGCGAAAAGTATGGCATCCAAACGCAAAGGCCAGTCAGCTTTTCTCTCAGCTCTGATGTACATAATCATTATAAACAAGATTTTATTACATCATCTACCCATTACTTCGTTGTTTTGCTTTTACCATCGAAATTGTTTAGATCGGTTTCCAACTCTTATTATTAAAAAGTTCCGCATAAACAGCTCGACTGCTTAATTAATTGTATGGCATTCTCAGGAAACTTCTTTCAATTCAACATGTTCGCTACCCAACCAAATATACCATGTTCATTATGACGACAACTGCCTATTTATAATTAACATGAACATCACGTAAACCTTTTTTCTATTCCACGTAAAAGTTAATTACTTATTACAAAATATGAAGCTTGACAAGAGTAGTAAAACAAAACAGAGATAAACTGCACCAAGGTATTACAACAGCTGTATATATGCCTATACCGTTATAGTGGGAAATGTGGACAATATCTGACATTTTTAAGACTATTTTATTCGAATATATTATAAGTTTTATATTTTAAATGGTAGTGACATATTTACTTAATAAAACCAATTAACTTAAAACATTTTATTTGCACTTTTAAAACCAAAATATGCGGAAAACATAATTTTCAATTCATTTGCCGTCATATTGGCGGCCATCTTGAATATTTCAAAATACTCAACGAAGACAAGATGTCATCAAGCTCATTGTTCATAAGCAATGCCTTAACTACCAGAATCACCCAAAACAATACTATACACTTCCATGCAAGGTCTAGTGCTGTATCTGCCGGACTAGTAACGTGATTGGAGCGGCAAAAAAGAAAAAAAAAACTGTTTAAAAATTAACTTGTATACACACTGTATACTAGCGTCTAGATTAAGACAGCTCTTGCTGGAGAGTCAACTGAACGCCTCTATGCTTGGTGGTGCTGAAACGGTTGATTCTGGCAGACTGCTACAATGAGTGACCGTTGTTATATTATTAAGGATTAAAAGTCGAATTTTGATTTTTCATCGGGTGATGAAAACATTATGCCAGTTTAATGTTTCTGAAGCCCGGAGTGCTTCACGGCAACGTTGAACTAGCCTAATGTTATTCATCACCCGATGTAAACTCAAAATTCGGCTTTTAATCCTTATATTAACATTATATTCTCCAGCTATTTTAGATAAAACAATTAGTAAACGTTAATTTCATAATTTCGATATTTAAAAAGCAAATTGTACGCATTCAACTGCGAAGCCAAATGTCATTAATGTAATGCACGGTGTCAACATACTGAATAAGTGCACACATTTGTATGTCAACTTACGGCAAACGTCACGTGAAATCAACGGCAACGTGACGTCTCATCAGCAAAACAAAATCGTGCAAGCAATGAAATGCAAACTGGTCCTTTTTAGCTCCGCCCAGCTGCAAGTGTTTTCATTAGGAATGTAGTAAATATATATAGTTCATTTAGGCCGATTGCAGTGGGAATGTAAATATTGATAGTTTTTTGTAATATATAAAATTCTTAAATTGTGTTAATATTTTAAAATGGAGTTGTAGAAGTGGAGAAATTATTTGTATACATCAAAGGTCAACCATGTCACTAACAAATATATATGGCAGGCTAATGGAGATAAGATTACAGGCATATGGATATGTTATGATAAAAATAGCCTTAGTTTTATCATGATGTATAGATGACAGGTAGGTTTTGTGATAAGATATGGTAAGGTTAAATGAACTTAGTAATGAAGAAACTGACCAATAACTAGGTAGTCAAGAATTGACCAATCAGCGGAAGGAGCTTGAGGCCTGGTTTGTTAAGATGGAGCGCTGGTCAGTTGAAAAGGTAGCCTCCAGTAGGGTAACATGTCAAGTGTTAGTAAAGGTTGGTTTTAAACTAGCTTTAGCGAGTTTAAAATGTTAGATTTGTGAATTTATATGAGAAATATATAAACATGTGAATAAAATGACTTTATATAAAACCACCCTGTTTGAGTGTCTGTTATGTCACACCGTTCCGGGAAAGAAGGAATGCTAGTAGACATGGGCACAGGAATGGGATGAACTTCATTGTGTGATATGTTTTTGCTATCAAAGTTGTACAAAAAACAGTTATTGCAAAAACTTTTTTTAGAATCAGTTTTTAGACAAATAAAATGTTCTCTCGCATATAATCTGAAACATCTATATTATATTTTCTAAAAATACAATTTATAGGTACTTCACTAGTATTCCCTTTATTACAAAAGAAAAACATCATTAACACAACGATTGTTTATATTAATTATAATTTATAATATACAAATATAACGACAAAATGTAGTGTTAATAAATGAACCTTTTTTATAATTCATATGTTAACCGGAGATAAATATTTTGGTAAAAATAAAATAATTTATCACAAAAATAGATATTCGTTATGCAGAAGCAAACGACCACCTTTCAATACCGATAATAGAATGCAGTCTTTATTTACCTGAATTACTATAATCTAAATGTCATTGGACTCTTTTTATCAGTATATTTTAATTATTTGCCTATAAAGACATTTTTATGTGTGCGACATATATCATTTGACGAAAATTGTCAGTCAATTCACCACACTTGATTAAAAAAAAAACAACTCCACATTAATGAATATCAAGTGAAAGCGGATATAGCTACATTGTCAGGATATAGCTACATTGTATATTAAAAAATTGTTATATGTCTGTGTGTGTAAGCCTTATTTATATGATGTTCAATTGATATTGCATCCTAAATTGTCACATTTATGTCTAAGACTATATATATATTTTAGAACAATTTTGCCTGGCATTAACAACTATTAAAATCCACGAAATGAAATATATCGAAACTCACTGACAGTTCCAAACATTTTCTTTTCTATTTTTGTGTGATTATCTCATTGTGCAATGCCATAATTTGGTATCTTCATGTAATTCAGACATGGACAGAAAATAGAATGCAGACTTTATTTACCTTAATTACGATAATCCAAATGTCAGTGGACTTATGCAATCTGTATCTTATAAATATTTGCCTATAAAGATGTATTAATGTGTGCCACATACTTTATTTGACGAAAATTGTCAATTGTCAGTGTGTTCTAAGAGACACAAAGGACATTGCTGAAATAAAATTCAATATGAAATTAATCTCCAAGCAGTAGTATTTGAAGAAACCTTATGTTTGGGAAATAACTAACAGGTGTTAAAAATAATAAAGTTAAGCTTATTTCGAAAATAATACCCCAAATGTGTGAAATAGGATGCCTTCAGCTTTCGGCATTTACAAAAATAATATTTTCCAAAATAGAAAAGTTAACAGAATTGAGATCGGTTTTTAATACACTTCATACTTTTCTATTTCATTTAATAGTCATACGCATAATTTCCAGCGTGTTATTTTGTTTAAGTGTTGTACGTACGTCACACAAGGTATCAGCAGTTTCATACTGTCTTGCACAAATAGAGAAGCAACTATAGTTCTGATTTACCACTTTAGATACGTTAATAAAACTGTATTGTAGCTTGATTGTGATATAACCTCAGAGCTTATATGAACCGTTCTAGAATCCGTTTTCTGGGTATAAACAATGCTGAGAGTTTTTTTATTAGAGGCATCGGGTTGAGATGTGAATCTTACCTGTATCCTCTGACATGAGCGGCCAATGGGATATCTACTACACTACCGCCCGCAGTAGTTCATAGCTTTATACAGGATTGCTCGTTATTTGTTTGATTTTTTTTAATTCCTTGATGAAAACTGTTATATTGAAATAAACAGCGACACAACTAGCCGTACTATCCCTTCAAATCTAGTAGCTTCAATATCGTATGATATCAGTTGTTAGCCTTCGTTATCGAATGTGATTTCTTCCTGAGGAATGGCGGCCTTACGGTCTTCATCAGTATGCATTGAAAAGTAAATCTTCATTTTGATTTATTAGAATCATAAGGCATTGGGGGTCAACTGAGAAAAGCTGAAGTTTATTGAGCATTGTTGTGGACAGCTAGAATCGGAAAATATAAACATGTAACAAACGTGAGATGTATCATTCAAATAACACAGTCACCAATGTGAAAGCAACCAAGTTTTGACATATGTCTGAAAAAATAAAATACTTTGTAAAACAATTTTCATAAACTGTGAAAATTCAGGAAATTTTAATTTTGGATTATAGCATGATTACCAATAACAAATAGTTTTCAAAATATTTACATACATTCTCAAATTAGCAATTGATCCGCATTTAGAAATATTACCAACTGACACATTCACCAGTGCACACTCAGATCAAACAAGCAATAATAACTAATATCATATGTTAGAATATAGCCATGCATCAATGATACTTATATTTTGTTATTTGAAGATACCAACCTATGTATTCATTCCAGTTGTTAGTATGCTCTTGTACCACGGGACTCAGATGCTACGAATGTTACTATTTCTAACTTTAACCCTCTAATTGAAGGTGTACCTCATTAAAATACTTGCATAAGTAAGGCGTGCCCAGTCTGGTTACATAAAACCATAGAGTGTGCCCCAGGAAAAATAATTTTAGGTGCGATGACCGCCGTTAAAAACAGAAATCTCAAACAAAAACACGCACAATGTTACAGATCTTTTTTGTTTACTTGATGTAGACATAACATTGACCGATACAGATACGACCGGCATTCGATTTGGAATTGGTTGCATAACAAACTGTAACTACCCGCTTTACCGATACATATTCCATGCAAAGGTGAACTTGCCCAATTATCAACTTACTTTGAGTCAACTTTACAATCAGTATCTACACTATGTAAATTAAAATGGTATTGATATCCCATTGAAAAATGTCACCATATGGTATTGTCAATTAGTATAATGTCACTTTAGTGTCACATTCATGGCTTTATGTCGATCACACTGTTTTCGTCGTCACAATTCATGAATATGACGTAGTTTAAGAAATCGAAACTCTATTACAAGGTCAGTAATAGGAATAGGTTGACTCAACGATTAAACAAGTAATTGAGACTTTACACTAGCTATACGTACATCATAATCTGGTATCCTTATTCATGGAAGTGATCGAAAAGATACAAACATATTATACAAATTATATAGGACGTCAAATCATCCGTTCAGTGATAATATGATCACTATTAATATTACAATATACATGTTGCATGCTAAATAATACTGTATTAGGATATGAGACAATAATATTTTGTCCATCAACTCAAGATTCATGTTAACCTCGAAAACAAATGGATTCGTCAGAACAAACGAATTGTAAATACATGTAATTTTCCAATCTCAAATCTGCATTTTAGTTTAGTACTTTCAAATTCGATGTTATGTCAATTGAATAGATTGAATTGATCAAACATTTACCGTCATATTTTGCCATCGAGGGCTAACAGTCGATAAGTTAACCTAACCACTGTTTCCTGTGATCCTGGAAGGTTAACAAATACTCGAGTACACTCCATCTCCGCAAGTAACTGATAACTTTCCCACTTGTATCAATACGACACAATGTCGTATATCAATCATCACGGAGACTGGTGAAGGGCAGGAATTCGAACTCACGACCCCTGGATTGATAGATAGTCAGATGCGCTTACGACTGAGCTAATCGGTACCGGCAGTTAGGCCAAGTGGTTAACTTTAAGCTTTACTTTGTGTTTTTATATGATTCCTGAAAATTGTGTTTGAGTATGAATTATGAGTTGAGCGTCAATCTGTTTTATGAAAAAGTAGCAGATATGAGATGCTATACAAGAATTAATTAGTTACGAAATAATCATCTGTTAGAGAAATACAGCATTCCAGTTTCCATAAATCTTTCATATTTGAAATAACACAATAATAATAATGTTTCATATCGTGAGTCTTTGCAATATGAAGTTGCCGAGGGCGAGTTATGCTATGTTTACGAGCAGTCAAGGCAGTTAAATCATTATGACTATAGCAACCAGAGTTTTAGCAGAGTAGCAGTAATGTTTGAAGAGAAAAACGGAATAACTACACAGCACCCCCCTGACCGGAATCATATCTAAAACTTTATATCGTATACCAAGAGTGTCATTATCAGTACACATTAAATAATATAACTAATGGTGTACACCAGGATGGTTTTTATTATTACTGCATATTATGTTTTGAACATTATATAAACGTTTTCTCTCCAACAATATTTGGTGTTTCAAGAAGTTTTATGTTTTTTGTTAAAAGCGGTACGCATTAATAAAACATTTAGATTCTGTTAAAAAAGTGTTTTAGTAAAACATATGCTAGTAAATAGGAAATAATAAAACAACGCCACTGGGACAATTTGAAGATATTACGATCTGAAATCAGACAGTCAAATTGCAAGTCATTTGCTCTACTTATTTCAAATCTTAGTTTTGTTCATTCGAATGTGTATATATTAACTGTTAAATATATATTAGTAGAATATATCTTTATCTGAAATCGAACTATTATGACAATAGCAATTGAGTGATCTACATTTGAAAGAAACAATCACAATTAAATCTACCTTACAAAATATAAAATAAATATTAGCGTCATTGATTCGTATTCCCCACAATCTTATGGGTACATATTAACTCTTATCAACCAATCAGCAGTAGTACTGTTAGTGTTACCCTACACAATAGCAATGTGTAATGAGAAACAAAGGACGTAAAACCCATTTGCCACGCCGACATAATAGCTTATGTTGTAGAACATTATCATAATATTTAATGACCAAAATTTCTCTAATATATCATTCGCCTCCATGCATTTCCAAGATTGCAATTACTGTGTTTTTAAGGAATTTACAATAGCATAACACATGTGTTCTTCCGCTAGAAACACGCTGCAAATGCCGGCCCCATTGCCGACACTGGATAACCTGCTTTTCAGATCCACTACCACACCAAACGTGTTAGTGCAATAGCACATATCAATTTTCTCGGAAAGGCGTTAAGGCGTCATTGTAATCTAGGAAATGCACGATGACGAACGTTATATTTAGAATAGTTTGGTTATTATTGTTCTAAAATCATTAAATAGGTGTTAAATGCAATATTTCTGACAAATTTTGTCTGACTCATATGTCACGTAGTGTAGATTTAAGTACTGTTTTTCAGGCACTAATACCATAATACAGCGTAAAGACATTTATTTTACGCGTCGGCCTTTAGTAAAGCGAATACTATATATGGATCTCGTTTATTTCAGAGATTAACATCGCCTTATAGAGCAATTTATAATTCTTTGATATTGAGTTGTTTTTATGCAAGTGAAACAGAAATCGGAAAACGCAGCCATTGTCTACGGTGTTCCGTTTGGACCATCGTATTTTTATTTTTTTCCCAAAACCACGATGCTCGAAACCACGATGATGAAAGTGGAAACTACGATGATAAAAACGCGAAACTACGATGGTGAAATGCGAAAGTCGAAACTGCGATGGTTAAAGTCGAAACCACGATGGTGAAAGTCGAAATCACGATGGTGAAAATACGAAACTACAATGATGAAAAAAAGAATTTACGAAACTACGATGGTGAAATCGCGATGGAATATTGCGTTTTCACCATCGTTGTTTCGACTTTCACCATCGTAGTCACCTTCGACTTTCATTATCGTTGTTTCGACTTTCACCATCGTAGTCACTTTCGACTTTTCATCATCGTAGTTTTGACTTTGACCATCGTAGTTTCGATTTTCACCATCGTGGTTTCGATTTTCGACTTTCATCATCGTAGTTTCGACTTTCACCATCGTTGTTTCAACTTTCACAATCGTAGTTTCGTCCTACGACCTTCGACTTCCTGTTGCGCATGTCATTTACACGCACATGTTTTATCAACACGTCATGTCGTCTGATGAAGGTATCCTTTATAAATATTGATTCAAATACCCGTTGATACATTAACCATCACCATAACATCTTTGTAGGAGTATCCCCTTTCAAAATATCTTGAGATACAGCCATCCATTGTAATTGTTGTATTGAGATTGCATTGCATATGCGCAACAGGAAGTCGAAGGTCGAAGGTCGAAACTACGATGGTGAAAGTCGAAACTACGATGATGAAAGCCGAAATTATGATGATAAAAGTCGAAAGTCGAAAGTACGATTGTGAAAGTCGAAACTACGATGCTGAAAGTCGAAACTATGATGATGAAAGCCGAAAGTACGATGGTGAAAGTCGAAACTACGATACTACGATGGTGAAAGTCGAAACTACGATGATGAAAGTCGAAAGTACGATGGTGAAAATCGAAACCACGATGGTGAAAGTCGAAAGTACGATGATGAAAGTCGAAAGTCGAAACTACGATGATGAAAGTCGAAACCACGATGATGAAAGTCGAAACTACGATGGTGAAAGTTGAAAGTCGAAACTACGATTGTGGAAGTCGAAACCGAGATTGTGAAAGTCGAAATAACGATGATGAAAGTCGAAAGTACGATGGTGATAGTCGAAACCACGATGGTGAAAGTCGAAACTACGACGATAAGAGTTAAAAGTCGAAATTACGATGGTAAAAGTCGATACAACGATAGTGAAAACGTGTAATTACATCGCGTTTTTACCATCGTAGTTTCGTGATTTCGTGTTTTCATCATCGTAGTTTCGTATTTCCACCATCGTGATTTCTACTTTCACCATCGTAGTTTCGATTTCGTGAAATGGGGTTCAGAAATAAAAAACGCGATGGTCCAAACGGAACACCGTAATTGTTAGTATTTACCTTTCTGGTAGACAATATTCATAGCATGATACCAAATGCAGGCATTTACCTTTTTTTATGAGACCGTAAGACGATTTTCTGGAGAGAGAAAAAAAATTGGATACAATGTGTTCTTGCGACATTTAATATGAAACGGCTGCTAATAATATTATTTTGATATTTATATTGCAACACGAACTATATATTTCATACATAGGCAAGTTTACCTTCTCACATTCACATATTGTAACATACTATACTAACGTGGTAAAAAATGGGTTTAATGGGTTTTTCCTTTCAGTGTATATATATGAATGTATGTTACAACTTCACTGATATATATATTTGTACGGTTTGTTGAGGGATGGCCCACCCCGACCCTCACAGACCTATTACGGGGTGATTAAATGGATCACTTTTCAGTGATTGAAATTAAAAAAAAAAGTTTACCTTCTCACATTCACATATTGTAACATACTCTACTAACGTGGTAAAAAATGGGTTTAACACCATTTTCAACACATTTCCGGTCATATATGGTATATACACTTTTTACTTGGTGGAGAAAGACACCAGAACGAATCTGAGTAGAACCACCGCTCTTCCGCAAGTAACTGGCAAACTTTCTCAAATAAAGCTTTTTGATGGAGCAAATCTCGAACCAACAACCTAAATGATGACTGATAAGTGATCCTGAGACGACGGCGCCGTAAACCACTTGACCGTGGAGGACCCCACGTGGTATGAATACATAGGTTTAATTTCCTACTATGTACTTGATTCAAAAGCTTTATAAAAAGCGGTGCTTGTTTTATAGCTTTAAGGTTCGTACTATTGCTCATCTACTGATGTTTTACGGCGTTCCTTATCGCACCATGTAGAATATTTAATCTTAACTCTGACACGATGACCTACAGAGTTAAGATTAATAAGAAATTACATTCGAATTTTCAACTTTTTAATCAAGTAAAAGCATTCAGCACTTATCAAATGGAATTTCCGAGTGGAAATTGATATATTCTATCACTAAAATGTCGATTAAACAGTTTGTAAATATAGATTATATCATATATCCAAATATTCAATTCTTTATTAGTGACTCAGGCCTCCGGCCCACACACATTACATATGTACAATTTAATAGTACATCATTTACACGTGATTTGGAATTTTAGTAACTATACATTACATTCAAATACATTTAAATACATTCAAAAAATATGACATAAATATAATAATATCATGACAATATAATGATATTAATCTTTGACCAATTGGCTTCTTTTGATAAAAGCATAATAAAGAAACATAGCTACACATTTTATAACATTTTCACATTTACATGACATAATAATATAGAACTTGTTTTTACTGGGAAGTGTGAAATATTTCTTTGGAATATAAAGAGATCTTAAATCATGATATAGTGGACATATCAATAAAAAATGATATTCGTCTTCAATTAATGTTTTACAATGAATACATAGACGCCTTTCTTTTGGAATACCTATATGTTTTCCTCGTTCTATAAGTAGACAATGAGATGAGGTTCTAAATGCTACCATTGATATTCTAAATCTCTTTACATCTAATACATTTAAATAAGGTTCCATAATAAGTTCTTGTTTAAAATATTTATATAAATTTAATTTTGCATTACCCTCTACCAATCCACTCCAGCTTTGTTTAAATTAATCTGTAAGTCTAATATAATATCTATTTATAAACAGTTTTGTATTTTTAACATGTTATTGTTCCCAAACATAACCAAATCCATTTGAATACAAGTTGTGTTTAAGTTTAGACACTCAGTTTTTGTATCCTTGACTGTCTAAAAGGACTAACATATCATAACATTTTCTAACATATCTCGTGCTAGGCATTTTTAATATTTTACACCAATATCTTATACAACGTTTGCTGGCAGGTATGTGCATAAGGTACCGGCCACAGTCACCTATAACTGCAGCATTACAAAATTTTATAGATGCATTCATAAATCTTTTACAAGCATATAAATGGACTCTATCTATACATTCCATTTTATCGAAACCCCACAGTTCTGAACCATAAAACAATATTGGACTAATCTTTGTATCAAATAGTTTAAAAATACACTATGAGGTAACGGGCCTAGCTCACTCAATGAATTAAGCATTGTTACTAGCACTCGTTTAGCCTTTATCGCTAATGCATTTGCCATCTGACACATAGATAACTGACTGGTAAAATACAAACCAACATAATTAAAACCGTTTACATTATCAATAAATGATCCATTATATGACCACTTCTCTGCTCTTGCTAGGCGTCCCCCGTTTTTAAATACGACAATTTTTGTTTTCTTTATATTCACTTTCAATTTCCATGTTGTACAATATTTAAATAGTAAATCTAACTGCTTTTGTAAACCATAAACAGTATCTGAGACTAATGCAATGTCATCAGCAAACAACAACAATAGTATTTCCACAATAGCAGGTGTCAACTGAACTCCATGTATTCCACTATTATTAATTTCTTCGCTCAGTTCGTTAATAAATAATAAAAACAATATTGGGCTGAGGACACAGCCTTGACGCAACCCGATTGGACACTGGAAATACTCTGTATATGTACCATTAGCCTTCACACATACTTTTACATTCTATAAATTCCTTGTATTGACTGGAATAATTTTTCTTTGATACCACAGTTTCTAAGTACAGTAAAAAGCTTATTTCTATGTACAATGTCAAAAGCTTTCATGAAGTCTACAAATGCCACATATAATTTTCTACCTTTTTTACATAAATATTTAGAAACAATTGCCTGCAGTATGAAAGCATTATCAATAGTAGAGTATTTTGAGCGAAAACCACCTTGTGACTCAGATATTGTATCAAATATTGTTGAATAGAATGTTATCCGTTTAGTAAGTATGCTAATATATATCTTACTAAAAGTGTCTATTAATGATATACCTCTGTAATTATCTGGATAGTTAAATGATCCTTTTTTATGGATAGGTACTAAGATGGATTCTGCCCATTTATCTGGGAATTCTCCTCTTGAAAACAATCTATTGAAAAGTTTAATAAAAAATGGCAACATAATGTCTATACTGTAAATAAAATGTTCAGCAATTAGTACACCCGATAAAGCTTTGTTCTTCCTCAAACGTCTCACTGCATCCACGACCTCGTCAGCTGTAATTTCCGAGTTAAATATAAAACTATCTATGGAATTTGAGTCAACGTTTATTTCTTCAAGGTTAATATCATTATTTCCATCATTGTCATCATTTATATCGTCAAACTGGTAAATAGCGCTTTAAAATGATTAAACCAAGTGTCATTGTATATTTAAGATTTGGCAATATATTTCTCTCAAATGTTATGATAAGGAGGCGCCAGTCTTCCCGACGTCATGAAACAACAACAAAAATCGTGAATGCTGGTTTTCTAAACGTCATACACAAAATGTGTATCCAAGGTAGAACACTTGATCTAACTGTATCGAAATTAGATGTTTTTGTCATATGCATATTTACGTATACTGACTCAATTTTGAATAAAAAATCACGAAATTTTGCCACTGCTGCCTGCTTCAAATAACATAATTTCACATCGTACGTTTTGTGGCATAACATACACTCAAACTGGATGGTTTTATTTAAAGTAATTTTATTCACATGTTTATATATTTTTCATATAAGTTCAAATTCACAAAGCTTTGTCTCTTACTGACTAAACGTCCATCCTCCCAAAGAGGCATCGGGCTCTTTTCGCTGATTGGTCAACTCATTACTAATTAACTATTGGTCCACGCACATATCTTATCACAAAATTTATATTTCAGCTCTATATCTACATCTACATCATGATAAACGTAAGGCTATATCTTATCGTAACAAATTCATCTGCCTGATTTCTTATCTGTATTAGCTGCCACATTACCTCACTAAGTCGACATGGTTGACATTTGATGTTATACACCCATGTATAACGTCAATTTCTTAACTCTGCTTTAAATTCCATCTGAAGATATTAAAACAATTTAAGAATTTTATACATTTTAAGAATTCGTAACTACCATAATATAACATTTTTATCTGTTTTAACTTTTGAACGCGTGTGAATGGACGAATGAACGTACTGATGGTTTTCAGCATGAATACAGAAAATGATTTTGATACGGACAAGAAAAATCTTTGCAGATACGTACTTACATAGAAAAGAAAAGTCACATTGTTATAAAAACAGAATCACAAACAAATGAATTATGCAGAATAATCCCGAAATCTTGATACATTTATCATTGACCATTGAGTTACGACAAACAATAGTTCTTGTAATCACATCTGTTGTAACCTGATTGAACTGCTCGAACTATAATGGGCATACTCCCATTATATAGTGTTTTACGCCTACCGTATGGAAGGAAATAGCAAAATAAAATACGGACATAATTAATGGTCGCTTCTTTTCATAATAACATATTGGAAGTGATAAAAAGACGAAAAGAATAGTGGTCAACAGACGAAAAAGAATGTTGAATAAAAAATAATTGGCGAAGTATGTCAATTTGTCATTAATGAAACAACACAGTACAAACATTTCAAGATCATGGTTATGATAGCAACATTTAGTGAATTTTACTTTAACAATGTCGTCTATTTTCGAATAACTGTCTCCACAAAGGCAAAGTGATTCTCTAAAAACCAGCAAAAAACAAGAGGTCCTGGGTATTTCAGTCTTGATACCGTTCCTTTTCTATATTATTCTAATTAATTACACGTCTAGTTTTTTAAAATGAAACGTGTGTATTTGTTTTTAAAAATAATAAATTAGCAGTATGTTGTTAGTATCGCCATTGTCGCATTCGTTTTAACAGTGAGTGTGTGTAATGACCATGATCCGGAGCGATATGATTGCGAAAAATAAATAAAATGATATTGGAAAACTTAATACAAGCATCCTATCATCTTATTATATTTGTCTTAATTAGTAAAACTGAACGCTACCCATTTAAACATTACAGAGACATAATACGGCATACTAGATTATCGACTGGGGACGGTTTCCCTAAATATCTCGAGATGAGACGTTCCTCAACTAAAAACATTCTCTAAATGAAAACTTGAGCTCATTTCAAACTAAATAACAACACAGAATTGGAGTAAGAACAAATCTTTCCTCATTGGTATAGGATAACATGCAAAATGATATAAGTTATAGCAGTTAAGGAAAATCTCAAGATGAAATATCTAGTGAATCTGGGATAATTTTGCATGTTATCTTACACTAATGAGTTAAGAAATGGCCAACTTTAATTATGTGTGATGAGTTAATAGGCCCTAGTTCTATAATATATATTTTTTTATATAGAAATAGAGTTACATTGCTTATGACAAAAACAGCTGTGAATCATATAGGAAATTTATGTGAGGATATTTCGAATATATTTCTTATTTCAAGATTGATACTTATGTATTTTTACGGTTTTTATTGGAACACAAGAATATTTAAGTTGTAAGAGTCCTCCGAATGAGTGTTCATTGTATCTGTTTATGTCATGTTCATTATTGTAGTTAAATAACCAACCTCTGTATGGTTCCAGAGATCTATATGAGTGATGGTAAGAATATGATCACTATGGCTCATGCGTGTCGTAAGATTTTTCTCATTCGTAGTAATATAACTGAATTGAGAGTCAGGTCGCGGTAAATATCGTCTTAAACATATCTTTAATTGTTTTTATAATGTGGTGAGATATTTTCCAACTTGACAATATATATGGGATTGAATTTAGAAATAAAATCACAACCTATTATTCATCGGCAGCATACACATCTGTAATATAAATTAAATATAATTGCGTTATATGTGCAATTGTGTGCGTCGAATACAATATAATTATATAATTCAGAAAAGAAAACAAGTTTCCCAAATCACTTTTCATTCACCGTCAGTATAGCCAATTAAAAAAGTGACATTGTTATCTTGAGCTCAATTAAATGTCTGCATTCAAGTTTGTTGTCAATTTGTGTTGTGGTTAAATTTGCTTTTGTATGGTGTGTAAAGTTGTCTGTTACATGATATATGGGTGCTAAATTGTTATTTGGAGACGGCAAAAACTTCATATTAAAATAAAGTTTTTTTTTCTTTTGACATATTCTTCAACATTCTTGAACAATGACTCGAAGTGCCCATTGCATGTAAGTGTTAACTGAAATGTTGAAGAAAAACATTTGATTGCATTTCAATTTATGTTAATGTTCCGGTCTCATTCAATAGAATGCTTCATTTTTAAAAAAATCATGTCTCCTATCCAAAATTGTTTCTTAGTCAAAAATAGAAATGGACCTTAAACATTATTATGGTTATATATAAAAACAACAGACATGTCAAGAATACGTATATGTGATATATATATGTGATAAAAAGAAATTAAATGGAATTGTTTATAAAGGACACAGTAACAAAGATCATGAATGAAATCAATGAAAACATGGAATAAACAATCAATATGAAAGTAGAGGAAAAAACAAAAGAAGTAAATGTAAGGATGAAAAATGTTCAATGCGAAAATGAGAACTTGAAAAAAGCACTTGTGGTGATGAAAACAGAACTCACTAGATTAAAAAAAACTCGTGTTACAATGCAGAAATGCAGTCAAGGGAGGCTCTGTTGAAAAGTAATTACAACGAGCAATATTCCCGCAAGAATAACATCAAGATAATGGATGTTAAACCATCAGGAAAAGAAACAATAGAACAACTGTCATCAAAGATATGCGATTTAGTCAATAACAAGGGACTTACTTTGGATCCTTCCAACATAGTTGCAATACATCGCATACCAGGAAAAGTGAACTGTGTCAAACCGGTATTGGTAAAGCTTAAAAACAACCATGAAAAAAACCAAGATCATGAAAAAACGATCTGAATTCAAAAGAGATGGCAACTGCCTAGTGGATGACGTTACAAAACCAAATGCCAAATTGATCCAGACATTGATGGAGAGAAATGACGTAGAACAGGCATGGTTCTTCAATGGTTCCTTCTTCGCAAAATCGAGGGCTACAGATAAACACTACAAAGTTGATCTATTTGAAGATATCCTGAAAAACAAAGTGTATTTACTGAACTCAGAAACACAGTATTCTATTGGAATACCTTTTTGGTGTAATGCTTTTTATTTGATGCCTTATACCTATTTCCAAATTATGTGATACTTGTGCACAGTGATACCCAAACACTAAGGATTTAAATTGTCTCCAAAGGGATTTACTATGATACTATTTGCGTGTCAGTGTTTTTATTGTATCGATTCCAGTTTGCATTTATCATGCATGTGTTCCTCCTTTTTTCATTTATTGAAGAAATTTCTACATGTGCTAGAATTCCCACCTTCTATTATAATGTGAATTATTATTTTTATTCAATTACGGATTACATAATTAAACGAAGATGCAATTAGAACTCAGTGACACTTTAAACGCACAAACGAAGCATCCTGATTCTTTTAAGCACGATAGTTTAAGATCTAGATTAAAGTGAAACAAGACATTGGATTACATATAATGATAAAATGGTGCATGTAGAACTCAGTGAAACTTTCCAATGTACCACTGTAAGCATCTATACATATTGTGACATTCTGGATGGATTATTTACACTTTCATTTTTGACTACACCGCACTTGATATATATGCAGTGTCATGTCACTGGTTATATGTATGCATAGGTAGGTTGTTGTGTGTTTGGTGTGAGTACCCTTGTGTTATTTTTTATTTCTCCCCCTCAACGTATCATCCCACAGTTCCCTACCAGACACAGTAAAATAAATATTTTTAGGCATATATATCTATACAAATTTATATAAATCTACCTGTTGGATACCTGAGAAACACTATTCATATGAATAGTGTAAACAATTTGACATTCAGATCTAAACCGGAAACGTTATCGGCTTTCTCTTTGGATAGGCTTCAATAACGCGACTCTTAACAAAAAACAAGTGTCCAGTAGGGCCTTATACCAATAATTTAGTAAATTACAGTATTAACTAAAAGATGAGCATGACAAATATTTTATTCAAATGTATAATAACATTATTAGAAATTTACACAAATTAAAAAATAAAATTATGAAAACGATCAATTATTTTCAAATAATAAACACCAAAATGTACAGCTATTTTTAGCTTGAAAAGCTAAACAGTAAAATTTCTTTACTCAATGGACTGTTTTTCAAATATGTTCTTATTAGTTTCATACATAGAATTACACATGTTCTCCATAAGCGGGTCTTTTTACACATTTTATAGATAATTATAGAGTTTATAATACTGTCTGTCAATTGCCAGGGACTAGGTTCTGTAGAAAAAATACTAGATGTTTTTAATTATTTAAAAGTAAAAAATTGTCATATTTATTGTCTGCAGGACATACATTCTGCACAGCACACTGAAAACTTCATTCAGACACAGTGAGTGGGGTAACAATAATTACCTATTTAGCTCAGTTAATTATAATAAAAGAGGGGTAGCAGTTTTATTTAATAAAAAAACTTGACTTTACAATTCATAAACACTTATCTGACCCTGAGGGGAATTTCATTATAATTGACATAACAGCTGACACTCAAAGGTTCAACCTCATTAACTGATATGGGCCAAATATTGACTCACAAGCATTTTTTAATAATATTATGTCAAAAGCACAATCCATAAATAATAATAACCCATATATTCTCTGCGGAGATTTCAATGTTGTACAAGACTACAACCTAGATAACTGTAATTATAAAAAAGAAAATAATAAAAAGCTCATGATATAATTCTTGAAATTATGCACGATTTTAATCTAATTGATCCTATTAGAGAAAATTTTCCATTGTTAAGAAGATATACATGGAGGAAAAAAACACCGTTACAACAAACCAGACTTGACTATTTTCTTTTATCAAAAAGTTTACATGCTTCAGTAAACAATGTTCTATTGAACCTAGTTATAGGTCAGATCACTCAATGGTAATTTTTATATGTCTTTTTCAAGTTTTATTCCTGGACGTCCGTTATGGAAACACAATAATTGTCTTTTAACCAATCTAGATTATTAAAAGATCATTAATAATAAAATATCAGAAATTAAATGCCAATATGCATTGCCTGTATACAACCTTGAAAACATTAATTTGATCCCCGATAACCAAATACAGTTCACTATAGATGACCAGCTATTTCTCGAAGTTTTATTAATTGAAATAAGGGGGAAGTCAATTCCATATTCATGCTATAAAAGAAAAAAATGACCAATTAGAAAAAAAAATTGAAATAGAAAACAAGAAAATAAGTTCACAAATAAAAATATAGATTATATTGAAAATCTAAAAATGAAATTAAACAATATACGTAAACACAAAATGCAAGGTCGTATGACACGCTCAAGAGCACAAATAATAGAAAATGACGAAAAACCAACAGAATATTTCTATAACTAAGAAACTTTTAAATCTTTAAATAAAATCATACCTAAATTGGAAAAATCAGATGGTAGCATCATAACAGACCTAAAGGAAATTTTAAATGAAGCAAAAGATTTTTTATGAAAATCTTTATTCTAGTAAAAATGACAATTTAATTGATATTAATTTAGAACGTGAATTTATTAATTATGACATTCCTCAACTAAGTACAGAAGAAAGCAATTTGCTCGAAGGACTAATCACTTATGAACAGGCATCGGTATCTCTAAAAGCCATGTCTAATAACCGTTCACCTGGCGCATCAGGATTCAATGCAGATTTCTTTAAAGTGTTTTAGAAACAATTGAGTCATTTTATTGTTAGGTCAATTTATTACGGATTTAAAAAAGGTGAGTTATCCATAACACAAAAAGAAGGTATTTTAACATGTATCCCTAAAGAAAATAAATCTAGGTATAGTATGAAAAATTACAGACCTATTTCTTTATTAAATTGCATCTATAAAATCGCCTCAGGTGTTATAGCAAACCGAATTAAATTAACTTTACATACGTTAATACATAAATATCAGACAGGTTTTATTTCAGGCAGATATTTAGATGAAAATACCAGATTAGTATACGATATTATGCATTGTGAAGAACAAAATAATTTGAAAGGATTACTGCTTTTGTTAGATTTTGAAAAGGCTTTTGACTCAATATCTTGGGTTTTTATTAATAAAGTTTTAAATTTTTTTGGCTTTGGTAAATCTATCATATCTTTGATAAACTTGTCGTCAAGGGGCTCGTTGTCACCATATTTATTCATTTTATGTGCTGAAATTCTTGCAATTAAAATAAGAAACAACAAAAATATAAAAGGTATCAAAAAAGCAATACAGAATATAAAATATCACAATATGCAGATAATACATCAGCTTTTTAGACGGATCACAACAGTCTTTAAATGAAACACTATCTGAATTATCAAGTTATGCAGAATATTCCGGTCTCAATGTTAACTTTGACAAAACACAAGTTATATGGATAGGGCTGAAAAAATACAGTACTGAAACTATCAAACAAAATGGAAACTAACATGGGGAATAACAAACTTTAAACTGCTAGAAATACACTTTGACGTAGATCTTGATAAAATAATATTAAACAAAATACCAAGAAAAAAAATCAAAAATAGAATTCTTAATCGAATCTTGGAAACGGCGAAAATTTACTCCAATAGAAAAAATAACTGTTGTCAAATCCCTTCTAATTCCAATATAAAATCAACAATTTATGTCCTTTCAAAACCCATACCTCAATACTATAAAACACATTAATAGTCTATTCTGTAGTTTTATCTGGAATGGACCATCTAAAATTAAACGGTTCTTATTAAAGAGTATAGCCAGGGAGGACTTAAGATGATAAATATAAATGCATTCGTAGAAGCTGGATTAGACGATTAATATTAAACGATGGAAAATGGGCAAATATAACACATATACCATTAAAAAAATGATAGCTTTTGGGGACGCTTACATTTTGAAAATAATGAGAACTATCTCAAATCCTTTTGGTTAGATGTACTCAAGTCACTACACACATTAATAAAAAATAAAGAAACCTCAAAAAATTGATAATATACTACAAACACCCATCTTTTTTAATGAAAATATACGTATTGGAGGAAAACCATTTTTTTACTCAAAATGGTACGATAATGGAGTTACATTTGACAACGATTTCGTAAGCAATACTGGGGACTTTTATTCAGAATCGGAATTTAAAAATATATTTAATATAAAAACAAATTTTATACAATACAATGGAGTAGTAAATGCTATAAAATCGTTTGTACATAAAAACAATATGACTTTAAAGAAAACATGTTTAAGACCAATACAACCTCCAACATATAGTTCTATTACAAAATCTAAAAAAGGTTGTCAAGACATATACTCAATACTAAATAATAACAATGATGAACCTACATCAAAGTTAAATGGCAACAGACTTACGTCATAGATGAAGTAACATGGGACAAAATATTTGTGTCACCTTTTCATAACAATCTTAGTGCACAACAACAATGTTTCAAACCAAAATAAATCATAGGATTCTACCATGTAAGAAATACTACATACATTAAAAATAATTAACAGTTCTCTAATTACATCCTGTAACCAGGAAGAGACCCTCGTCCACATGTTTTGGACATATCCAAAAACACTAACATTCCTTAAAAACTCAAAACTTGGTGCTCTGCTTTTAATGTAAAATGCTCATTTTATGAAAAATGTTTTATATTTAATATAAATGTTTTATATTTAATACGAATATAGAAAACAACATTTCACAAACAGAAATCCAAATTATTCTTGAAATAAAATATTACATATTTTCTACAAGACGAATGAATGAAACACTTTCCACTGTTGCTTTTAAAAACAGACCAAAATATACAATTTTATCACTCAAAGAAATAGCAATAAAAATTGAAAAATTGATACCTTTAAAGCATAGTGGCATAAACTTCTGAATATTTAATTAATACGATATATAAAGGGATAACTTTATCCTGGTAATAAAAATATGTAAAATAATATTTAATAACACTGTTAGGACACTCGCAGAATCTGGACCCTGGCACATGACAATTTTTAATTATATTAGTGAATTACTACCACAAGACCGTATATGGAGAACTTGTCAAAGTATGTTAAATTTACCATTTATTTCCCACTAGAAAAACAATGATATCTAGAAAATTGTAACAAAATAAAAAATAGAAAAATAAAAAAACTACACTTTTTTAAACTGGAGAACGACTGAGAGAAAGAGATATGTTTTATAGCGAGAAAGATAATGATAATTTGTTATTTGATTACAACTATGCTATATTATGTATTTATAATGTAAATGAAAAGTGGAATAAATGTTAAAAGAAAAAAAAAAAGAAAAAAGAAAAAAAAAAAGGTTGCGTATATATAAGCGTAATAGTGCTCTAAGGTGATATATACACATAACAATAATGTCAGATAGAAAGCTAAAGTAGTGTTTACAAAAGACACACAATTGACTTGATATCAAATCCAGTAAAATTATCACTAGTCTTTCAAACTTGTTCTTGCCAAACTAAATAGAACATTATCACTACATGGGTAAATTTATATGAATAACAATTAAGATAAAAAAACAGCTAACATCATACATTAATACATGATTAATTTTAATAATTTAAAATGAAAATTTCTCAAGCAATTCTAAAGTATATACATCTACTAAACTCGCCAATTGTCTGATGGCGAAACATGTCCGATATTTGACTATCGACACATATGTCAAGACCTTATATGCTAACACGTTTTGAATATTATTTTTTGTTTTATTATGCTCTTACAAGAATTTCTATTTCGCAGGAGTTGGAAAAGGAATTATAAGCGGCTGAATGTAAAATATTTGCATACATAATATAGCATATTTATACGAAATAAATACATTGATAATATTATACAAAATATTTAAATATATGTAAAGCAACATACGTCATGCTACCTACAAGTTACACGTATATATCCATACGACATAAAACAAAGTGTTTCCTTTCGAAATATATATAGTATATAGTAGAGAGTATCATTCCACAGTGCTAAAACTTAATGAAATATCCTTAGCTAGCTTTCGGCTTTACGCCTTTATCAGAGGACACAAAAACAACAACAAAACAACAACACAACATTTAAATGTTAATAGCTGAATGTTTTTGTGTTGTTACTTTGTTGTTGTTTTTTTTTCATAAAAAAGCGCTAACTCAAATTCAAAGCTATTTCGAGACTAATACCACAGTACAAATTGCACGACACAATGTCATGCTTCTCAATATATCCCCTAACATATTCGGTTTCTCCGTTGGGCTTTAACCGACAATATAGAAATATCACCCAGAAGTGATGTGCATGTTGGACTTCCACAAAAGATAAAACGTACCGTAAAAAACAATTTTTCACCATAAAATTTTAATTGTAATTTAACATTGGTCTTTTAATAGGTATATTTATATATTTTTATCAGTATATTTATGTGTTTTTTTTCAGTAAATGTAAGTGTTTTTGTCTCTGAAAGTTAAGAAATGTATTAACGCAATATGTTGTACTTATATTGTTACCATATGAAATTCCAACTATATCGTTTGCAAACTGGTAAACGGCGTAACAAAATACAAACTGATAATTACCGGAGAATTACCGGAGAAAACACATTTCTGCGACTATTATTCAAAACATTGTGTGAAAATTCACGTATAAACAGCACGAGGGAATAAATTACGGATCTCTTGTATGGACTAATTTGTGAAATCAAATTAAAATCGTGAATTTTGTTCAAATCAAAATAATAATGACTTCATGAAATGTATTAATGTATATTTATGGAATACCAAATTAAAATGCACCCAATATGTAGTCGAGCTTACTCAGTGTCAATTACTATTTCTGGTACATTGACATTTTGAAGTCGTTTAATGTTGTTCGAAATTGAAGAAATTATAATATAATTCAAAGTTACATATTTAGTAATGTCCTTCCTCGAAATTAGAATACTCAAAGGAAGTCACTAATTACTTTTATTACGGTACGATTAGAGAATCTAACACGAGTGCTCATGCTCATTTCTGGTTGGTTATATAAAATAATACATATATCATGCAATTGACTACCGAGTATTTTATCATTTCTATATATTGAATTTGATAGTAAATGAGTACAAATTGACTCATTACATAAATCTGCGAAAAGTTACATTGGCTATTAATTTTCCAGATCGACGTTGTAACGACATTGATTGTTTATATATTTGTATATTGAACAGTGGACTGTTCATCTTCCAACTGCATATACTTAACATCATCAAATACCATTTGGATACCTTCACAATTGTTCTGGGTATTCTATGACCGTGCGGTTGAAGGCGCTGTCTCAAGATATATTATGATCAGCAGCGTAGACAAAATACAAGAAGACAATGTTATTTAGTTTCAAACAACAATATTCTTTATTCTCTCAGTTAATAAAACATGAATTCATAAAAAGGAAAGGTGGATGTTTCATCAAATATTTTTATCAAGTAAATTAAGAGACATACCACATGTGGTTATTTTATTTTACTCGCTTTTTTTACTAAATGTTGATGTTAAAGTTCACTCCTTGTGGTGAATGTTTTATTTGACTCGGACTATCATTTAATTTCCATAGTATACAATGTGAACAGTGTATTCAATTTTAATATCAAACATTAGTTATGATACATTTGTCTAATTTCATCAAACAACATTATTTCTTTAAATCTTGATCGTGACCTCCACTGAGATGAATGTATTACGGAGTAATGTCCTATCTTTCATTACCAAAGTCACTGCTGTAGACAACTATAATGTTTTGGAATCGTTTACTGCAGATACCATACTGTCAAATTGATCGAAGTTGTTCCAATACACTGCATTAAGGTAAGTGAAGCAATTGGATGACGGATGAAGAAACATTTATTTTAACCCGTAGCAACATTAAAGTGTCTCGACGATAAGAGGGTAACTTACAGATTATTAACCAATCAATGGGAAAACTCAGACGAACATGGCGTTGATGCAATTTAAACACATATACCATACTTGCATCTGTGACCTAGTGTGTGTGTCTGACTGATGGAATCGGCAATCTAAAACATTCTATTATATAACAACGTTAAGTGTTGCAGACAATATGCAATCTTAAGAACACTTATTGGGACAGGTAATTGTTTGAAGTGGAAATAGATCAATCATATACATGACTTTTATGGTGATGTGATGCACAAGCCTCGTAAGATCTTGATTCGTTGTCATGCTAATTCTTTATTTGCTTAACATATCAAGACATGTATTTAATGGGGCGATGGTAGGATTGATCGATTCTACAAGATTATTCTTGTTAGGTAGTTGGTCCCTATACTCTTAGAAGTTTACTAATGTGTTCATAACGTTAAATGGAACTATGCGTTATATATTTGTCCATATCGCCGTTTAGCATCTTATCGCACCCTTAATGAAATATGATAATCTTTTGCAGTTCTCGCCTCTGCATCATTCGTATGATACGTATTCCTTTGTTTTATATTTTTAATTAGGCTAAATTTGTTTTAATATATACACATGTTTGTTGCGCATATGTATGGATATCATACATGTTTACGTCTTAGTGCCCATACTTTAGAAATAAAATCAGGCAGCTATACAAAAAAGAGAATCGAATTTGTAAATTATGTTCCTTAAATGAATCAAAGTATCATTTTCTTTTATGTTGTCCCAAATATAGAACAACAAGAACTAAGTATCTAAAATACATATCAATTCCCACTATCAATAAATTTATAAATCAAGTTTCATCTACAAATAAAAGACTAGTGCGTAATACATCAGGATATATTTCTGAGACGTGTATGCGTAGTAAAACTGCATTGAATTCAATGACTGCTTCTTAACTATATTCGCTGAATTGAAATATTTAAAATGTAATGTTTAGGTTTGATATCTTGCGATATTTGACTGTTTATGAGTACATTACTTATGTTTACAAAGTGTATGCCATAGACAATTGTGTATGTCGTTATGCCAATAAAACTTAACTTTATATTTTGTTTGCATTTATATCAATTATACATGTGGGCTATTATTGTAACTGGACTTAATTAATAATTACTTTCTCACCGAGGTGTCACTCAGAGTGTGCCAATATCTGACTAATCTCTAATTACCATTTCCTGCGATGAGCTCAATTTTAATATAACATTAAATATAATTGCTTATCGATAATTGCTATCCAAATTGTTATTCAGCATAAATCAAAAGTACAATGCTTTTAGACTACACAGATGATTTATGATATAATAGGTACATGGAACACACCGCGTTTATTAAATGAAACGATATCCAATGTCCGGATAGGAAGAGCGATTTTCGGTCATGGTGGCCAGGCTCAGTCTCCATCGTCGAGTTAACGTCGTTACACTCACTTCAATGTGAATGTAATGAGTTGAATGTGTTAGAGAGTGGACCAGGATCTGTTTACAAATTTTATAATAAAGCGCCGCGCAAACTTTTATGTGATCGATTGAATGTTTATATGAAGCCATCAACTCGTGAACATTACGAAAATTAACAGATTGTACAGATCCATCACACACACATTTATACGTTTGTAATGATTTTAAATATCTGAATAATATTCAATGATTTTTTGTCGCGAAATTAGTTTTCTCCCCACCGTCCGTTCCCTTGGATCCGATTTTTATTTCATTTTTGGTATTTTTCTTTTTTCGTTTTCTCAGAAAAAAGTGTAGGCACGTGCCTACAGTGCCTATAGTAAGCTACGCTACTGGGTTCGCATGGACTTCGTCAATGTCACTTTGAAAAGGAATTGTTTGTTTGTGTTATAATTACTAACTGCTATAGTAACCATTAGTAATCATAGCAACCGATCGTAACAAAATTTAACAGGGCTTATGTTTAATTGTTGCAAATGCGACATCAGCCATGTGATGTTTTATTAATAATAAACAAACCGTTAAAAAAGGACCCAATGTTTGATCAAAATTTAACACTGATCAGTTTTCAACGACTATTTTGATCAGAATTCAATGTTGAAGTGTGACCCAGTTCACTTTTCAACGGGGTCAAAATTTAATGTTACGCCGGCCCTCTATCTCTTTATAAATGCCCGTGATGATCAAAATACCTTGCTCTAATTTTTTCGGCGAGCATGCCTGAACCCAGTCGCGCACATTATAAATTCAAATTGAATATTTCAGTTAACATTTTATTTGGTGTTGCGATCACAAGGCTGTTTTGTATTGCAATGTACTGCATAGTCTTGGCACGCGTATTGTCTCTTTGCACGTAACATGTCAAATATTGTCCTTGGAAAGATAAAATCAATATCTCTAAATTTGTCTCAGACGCTAACCTAATTCCAGATATCATTTTTTTTTCAAATTGTCACAGACCAAGTCTATGGAGAGCTAATATATGAAAGGAGACAATTATGGGTTTTCTCATGGAATTGCAATGTTAAAAACAAAGTCCCCTTACTGGACTCTAAGAGATTCTAGCCCCTTTATTTGAACTCACTGAAAAGTCTTGCTCATACATTGTATATATCGTTTATACCAACTATGAACCCATTTGGCTCATACGTTTTTGAGATGTTTGACAATTCAAATTCAAATTTGTTTGCCACCTATGCATATTAAATCACATCTTAACGATACTACAGATGTCGGAAAGAATAGAATAATCCGAAAACATGTGACAAATACAGCAATGTAATGCTTTCCCATAGGAATTCTATTTAAAACCCCAAAGTTCCCTTACTCGGTTAAAATGAACCCTAGCTCTATTATTTGAATACACCTTAATTCGAGGGGAAATGCATAAAAAGATCTAAGTGCATATAAATAAAGAAGCACTTAGACATTTTTCGTTTTCACCCCTCGTGATTGTCATTTAATATGCCAAATATGAGCGAATTTGACTCATCAGTTTGTTAGAATGAAAAAGGAACTTTGCTGTCCCTCATGGCGTTTAATTCATTCATAAGGACCCAGTCTCAACTGTTGAAACAAGTCAAAAATACATATATCAAGATGATTGAAATAACACATGGAAGAGATGAAAACAACACAAACATTTTTGTTTTCCTTATTATATTCTTGTGTTAGTTCAAAATCCCCTTTTCAGCTCAAATATACCCATAGCTCCTTTATTTGAACAAACTTATAATCTCGACTTGTAGCTATAGGGATCCTTTATGCAATATATGAACGTTGCATAAATGGTTTGTTTCGCGGTTTCAGAGAAAAAATCGTTTAAGGAAATTGTTGATAGAGGGACAGACGGACGAAAAGCGATAGGAACAACTTAATTGAGCAATGTGTTTGAAATATTTTAATTGAATTATTGATGCTACTCCTTACATATATTATTTATATAAAACCTTTTATGGTAAATTATATAATTATCTCAAACTGATAAGACAATGCATGTCCCCTACGATAATAGCACGGTATACCTTTTTATGAAAACAATAGTAACTAGTATTAAGTGCATAATTCAGGAATGGATGAACGTCAATTTTCCAACTAGAAATTAATCAAACATCTCGATCCTTCAATACTTATATAAAATTTACCTTCAAAATGCATTTTGATTTTTTATGAATATAATGCACGAGTTAAACTATCTTGTTATATAGTATAGTGGTTCAACTTTCAATGAATCTGCTAAGATGCATGTATACGTCTCCTATGATAATAGCATGATTCTGATCATTCCTGCGAAGAATACAAATGACACGACTTAGTAGTCATTACTGATCATAAAGAAATACAATAAAACTGTGGTTGTATAAAGTTTACTTCTTTTGTTACATGTAGCATTCCGCGTTTCCAAGAACACTCTCTACGTCTCACACACCGATTAATGTTACACTGCTCTCCCTATAGAGACATGCATTTCTTGAACACCAGACACATTACCAAATTCTAATATTATCTTGTTTCCATAGATTGTCCTCTGTAAGTCCAAATATGCAGTTTCACAGTTTTGATGTTTTGATGACCCCTTCATTTTTGACAAGTCTGCCCATTTGTTGCAATGTATTACAACGCATCTTTAAATTCTTACATCTTCATCCGACAGTAACTAATGTCATCCAAACTTGGCGGAACTCATAAAAATGTTCCAATGTTCAAAGAAATGTGATTTCTGGCCGCATTTTCAACAAAAATAATGCCTAACTGATTTACACAGTTTTAATTTCTTGGGCGCAAAATCTTGCTGCTACTGTCACTAAGGGAAGGTAATTGGTAAGTCAGACTTCTACTATATATATATTTATAATAAATACTGAATACAAACCTAACTATAGATCAATACCATTAACAAGAATATATATAATAATATATAATGGACAACTTATATCATGTCCGTTTATAAATTGAATCATGTGCTTATATGCAATGCATATGCAATAATTCCTTTGCGTCCACGTGACATAGTTATCTTCTCTAGTTAAGACATCATTATCATTTACATATTTTTTTCATGCAGTTTAATAAATAAAAAGCTATCCTCGGTTATTCACATATAAACTATGTGGCATTACCTCTGATATATCTGAAATCTCAGTCATAATAAAGATGTGCCGCCATAATTCCCAACAGTAAATCAAATGTTTCAAATAAAACCTCTTTGTTGACACTGAAAGCATCTCTGCAGGTTGTAGTTTATTACCAAGCTAACGTATTATTCATTTATAGTTGTCATTATTATATATGGCTCCTTACCTTGCTCCATTATTTGATATATTTGATAGCAGTAACTTCATCACATTTTTACAACACTGATTTGGAAGTTACTACAACATCAATATACCTTTTGACGCAAGTACGGAATGCACCATGTAATTGCCAAAACAGAACATACAAAAATGGCTATTAAATTCTACAAACATATAGAGACTCTTTGAGATATTCAATATGCATGGAAATACATAGTTATTACGTGGTCTATATATTGGTAGTGTGTTCGCCTAACATGCGCATTCGGAATGTCGTGGGTTGTATTCCCGGTCGTGTCATACCAAAGACAAAAAAATGTAACCACAAGATACTTCGCTTGTTGCTAAGCATTAAGAGGGTAGTTCTTGGTCTGGTCAGCCAGGTGCCAGTATGCTGTGACTGGTTAGGGTATCATACTATATGTGTCTGTCAATGTGGGAACGCTAAGATTACTGTCTCAAGTAGACACCGTCGCGATATTACTAAAAAATTGTTGAAAGCGACTCTAAACCCAATACAAAAACAACAAACAAAACAACAACTTGAGACAAATAATACGTTAATACCTAGTAAAATATCATGTTATATTTCCATTGTATATCCTTATTATTACTAATGATTGGACAGTTTACCGCTTCCGGGAGTGTAAATAAGTACGTTCATCGCAGAGACACGCGTAGTTTTAACTATATTTCCCTGTTAATTTATGATAAGTTTATCAATTACTAAATCCAGCAACATGTCACGTGCCTGGTACAGGTGTTTACTTTAGAACTGAATGGATTGTGGTATGTTCCAAAACAATACAAAATTGATACTTTGAAAAGTTATTAAACACATAAATGTCAATATGATATTGTATTGCGGCAACAGACCAGTTTAATTTAATTTTAATGTTTTTAATTCAATCTATATAATTTTTATATTCCAATATTTGTTGTTATAAACCGTGATTTAATAACAAACATTAGTTTTGAAATTATATATATATATTTTTCTCGCGTTCTGAAACCTAAGACAGATATTAAGGTAAAAAAGTTAGATTAAATTATCCTTACATTATTTCAACATGCAATTACGGTTATGCTTTCTGTATAAATGATTTTATTGCTGACTTCGTAACAAAAAATAAGGTGAAACTGGTAGTAAAGGTGAAATTGGAATAACCTAAACAAACACACTAAGCAAAGGTCTGCATGATTTATTATTATGAAACTGTCTCCTAAAGACGCATAAATCTGTGTTAATTACCTTTAACATTGTGTGAAAGTTGGCGTAAAATAGCACAAAGGAATAAATAATGAACTTGTAATATAAAAACAAAGAAGAATACATTGCAAATTTCTATTTGATAAAAGAAACATTGATATCATAATGTTTTTAGAAATTATAACGCAATACGCATGCGTTGGATCTGTTGTTAATATTTGTACAAAACTGTCGTACCACAATGATGGTCAAGATTTAGGGCATCCGCTAAGCATGCAGAAGGTCGTGCGTTCGATCCCGGCCGGGTAAAACCAAAGCCATGAACACTGATACTAAAAGTGTCCTCGCTTGGCGTTCAGCATTTAGAGGATAGTTCCAGATCTGGTCGGTTCGGTATCAGAATAATGCGACACGATGAAGTATCACACAATGTGTCTGCGGCATGGTACTCCAGTGTTGCAGTGCTCAGAATACGATATGACTGACAAATTGTTGTTAGTGGTGCTATGCAACAACAACAACAACAACAACAACAACAACAACAACAACAACAACAACAACAACAACTGTTACTTGAATCCTTTTTTTTATTTGCTTTTGCGTCAATGACGGTGAAGATGAGAACATTTCTGTTCTTTGCTGGGATAAAGGAAAATGGCACATGTGCTATCTTTGTCTGTAGTGGTAAAATAAATGACATCGGTCTACACCCTTTGATGTCGATAAGCAATTTAGAAAAAAAGGTTTTCACATGAGACTGCTTTAGCAAGGAAAACTGACAATATAATACATTTCTGCATTGATATAAGGACTAATCATGAAAAGCATATTAACATTTTAACAAATAGTGTCAAGCATAGTTTAACGTTTTCACAATGGTTTTACAAGTTATTAAACTGAGTACATCAACGGAATATTTAACGAACTCCTAAAGGAAAAGAGGAGGAAATCGCCCACTTACCAAGAAGTCTACTTTAATACTTTCCGGAAGGGTGTTTTTTCTATCTAGGTTATTTTTTAGCCATCTTAATGAGATCAGAATAAGTATAAACGTACTTAGAATATATGGTATGTTGGTCTTTGATGGTAGCTGTGATGAAATACTTTCTGGTTATGCTTTATCTTTCCGTTTTCCTGATCCCTCTCTTATAAGTTATGAGCTAAATAGTAGCTTATTTAATGTATTCTCTACAGTCTAGACTATTTGTTGAATCTGAATTTAATTCATCATTGATATAGTAAATAGTTCTATTATTGTGTAAACATTGTCATACTTTTGGACATTTTTTGGGTCGGACGCGGCACTATGTTCCGACTTCAGCTATGAGAGAAGTCTATGATCACAGTTCGCAGGGGACGCTTTTTTATATGGATGCATTTTGTTGATGTAGTTGAAAACTCTAATGGAAAACTATAAACTTATTCAGAATACGGTTACAACTTTTATAGTTGTGTTTTATTGTTTTGTTTATTCAATGAAATTAAATGTTAAAAAAAAAAATTGACATATTGTGATGATGTAATGGAACACTCTAATTGGAAACTAAATATTTATCCCGAATACGGACACAACAATTTATAGTTGTATTCGATTTTTTGTTTATCAAATGAAATTGAATATACAAAAATATTGATTAATTGTGCTAATGGACTGGAAAATTGCAATGAAAAACTAAATACACATCAAGAACACGGACATAACTGTTATAGTTGTATTTAATTTTTATCAACTGAAATTAAATATAAAGCAAACATTGATTTATTATCATGATGTAAAGGAAAACTGTAATGGAAAACTATATATTTATCTTAAAAAACTGACACAAACTTTATATTTTTTTGTTTATTAAATGGAATTAAATACATAACAAATATTGATGTATTATGATGATGTTATGGAAAACTCTAATAATAATAATAATAATAATAATAATATATATATATATATATATATATATATATATATATATATATATATATATACTATAAAACACTATTGATATTTTGTGATGATGTTGTGGACAACTCTAATAGAAAACGAAATAAACTTTCAATATAAGGACACAACCTTTTAGTTGTATTTGATTTCTTGTTGAAACTAAATAATATATATATAAAAAAAATATTGCATTAATATTAAAATTGCTGTTTTATTTAATGCATCTAAACGTGGAGTAGAGAACTCAACATATTCAAGCAAACACCAAATGACAGCAAAAACATTTACAAACTGTACATGCCCTATTATTAACCTTCCATCATAACATGGCATCATTTGTTACTGTTTCCGAGAATCACCATTTTTTTATGTCACAGTTAATTATAATTTTTCCCTCTAAGTCACATTTATGGCTTTCACAACCATTCCGTTGTCACAAATCATAAAAAAACTACGAGACTTCGAAAAGGTCAAGACATAGATACTGATGGGCAGATGTTCCAAAGTCTTGAAAGAAAATGTTAACTTATGATTTAAAGCAATACTTGTAATGGCACTTTTCTATCTTATTAATAAATGGTCTGATTTAGACAATTGTAAACAATCGTCATCAGTTGAGAAGACTAGAATTTGAATCCATCGGTTTTGTGATATTTCCCGTTTAGTATATGAATTAATCAAGAAAAAACAATTAACTATCCTTACTAGCACTGGCTCAGATGTGTATATAATTGAGAAGAATGGAAAAGTTGTCATTGTGGGTAATATAAATGCACACATTACAAGATTTTATTCATTACGTAAAATTGTTCCTCAGACATGCACAAAGAATATCTGGTTTTAATTCAGATAAATTGTGTTTGTAATTACACACGTCTGACAGTGTGATATTTTTTGCGGCTGGGCATTTGCACATAACGTGTTAAGTGATATTTACGAGAGTTCATAAATATGTAATTATAACAATTAAAGTGTCGGCAAAGTAGCAGCTAAATTACCAACATTATATTCCATAAATACAAAATATATACATATAAAAAATTATATATTATATTTTTGTCTTAGGAAAAATACCGATCTTTTTCATAGCTTTGCTTCGTTAAGAATATAAATATTTGCATGATTTTATAGCCATTTTAATACCCACATCTTAATTTCTTAAGACAAAATGATCCCCGAAGAGTCTTAAAACTTAAATATATATTTATAGGAGTATGGTTTTCATTTAACACGTTTTTCTAATTTTATTTCCTGAAGAAAAATAAAATATATTTATATGCTGTCACAGGGTTTATCAATACTAAACCTAAAAAACAATGTTTATAATCATCGTGTTGGGCCTTTTGTTTAAGAAAAAGTAGTTCCGACACTATGTGGTAAATTGAAATTGAAGAGCCAACCACTATTCATAACGCCCCCAAAAAACACAGATTAAATCTGTAGTTTGTAATTATTTATAGCATCGTTCATAAATTATCTGAAGTGGACCGTTCATTGAAATTGGGAAACATGACACATAGTCTTGGTACATACCAAAAATTTACATTTTAAAGAAATGAAGAGTTATATCATTCCATCACCGGACTCGAAATTGTTTACACCTGTATCACATATTAGTGTAGTTACAATGGTGAGTCGATTTTGAGCAGTATGCAAACGTTTTTCTATAATTTGTTTTAGAGTTTCAGGCCTTGATAGTAATTAGCTACTAGTAAAATATGAATATGGTTTGTTGAAATAGGTAGGTGTCAGAGGTTATAAACTATTAAGTTAATAGGAAAGCATTTCAAGAAAAATGTGAAATTAATGTATCTTTTAAAACATCTGATAATGCTGATTAAGACACTGTTCGACTTTAAAAAGTAGTTGATAGCATGACTCCAAATCATTCATCTGCAACACAAGAAAACACATCAAATAAATCAATTGTGACCATTCAAGGTAAACAACTTAAACGTTTATTATCAAATTCAACATTTTCAAAATGTTATTCAATGTAATGTAGGTGCTAGAAAGAAGACAATGTCTTATAGGGCAATGCTGGACGACTAAAAACAATACTCTGATATTTATAATTAGATTGGGCTTGTTAAAAAAACGGGCGTTTGTGGAAAATCCAATCAAAGCTACGCTACGTGTGTTAGATTGCACACAATGTCAAATATCATATCGGTCGACGATTAAAAGGCCATGTATCCAACATTTTAACATCGATTGTCCGATTTTGGCCAATTCAACTAAGTTGAGGTATATTAGTGATATACAATGTAGCCACTGTGTAAGCTTGGTGAAGATCCGATGAGAATTGATAATACTTGAGTACATACACGATCGAATAAAGTAATTTGACCATCCAAGGGTCATAACACAGGCACAGATATTATAGTCCAATCTTTTCGGTTTAAATTCGTTTCCAATATAGAATGGTTATTTGTAAATATTGTGTAGGTTTGGTGACGATACATTGAAAACTAGTACTGGTAGTGTTTAGAATACACACAAAGTCAAATAAATAAATTAGTGACGAGCTAAAAAAACGTAACATCGACATTAGTTTTACGATTCGACCAGTTCAAGATTTTGTCAGAGATGTAATATTCATAAAACTTCTGTGCCAGTTTGGTGAAGATCCCGTTATGAAAAATGCAAAGGCTAAAATGCACACAACATACAAGTTGACAGAAGACAGAAGATTTAATGGGAAACATCTGTGGCATTTATTATCCGATTTGGTCCATTCAAAGTGTTTGCGATGTTATGTATGGTTATATAGCTATAGTATAAGGTTGTGAAAAATAATGGCGCTAGATTGCATATACTATAAAAACGTACAGACGGACGAACCACGGCAACGGTAGACGGATACTACCGTGTAGAATAGCTCAGCTTATGTTTACTCAGACGAGTGTTCAATACAATTTCTTGCTTGTTAAATATATAAAACCGTCCTTGATTTAGATCTCATTTCCAACAAAAACGCATGATTACGTAAGTCGACCTATTGCTATATTTATGTGTCTTACCCTCCAATATTAATATGCAATATGCAAAGAGCAGCTAAGAAAACGAATTATTTGCAAACACATACAAATACTAGCTACTTTATACTTTGATGAAAATTAATATATCTAAAAAATAACCTGACTTCTCAAATATAATGTTAGGTAAATCCCATTTTTCATTTTTTGATTGACATTACTGTGCTGTTTAAATACCATTGTGTTATGCTATAGAAAATTATATCAAATCCATTGAATTAAAATGAGCTTTAGCAATAAACAGCAATGCCGGTATTGCCTGCTGCTTTTTACTTTCAAATTGAACAACCAAAACGAATAGAGTCAGTGCAAATTTTTCACTAATGGCTTATATCTTACTTTCTTATGAAGGCATTTTATTGACATTTTTTCTCTAACTAAAATGTCACGTAATGTTTGCGAGTGTTATATTTAAGGCAATAAAGGTTATAAACAACGTCTTACACTGTAAGACGTATTTATATGATACCATTTACAGACATATTAATTGCTGCGTCAGATGACATCAAAGTTTTCTAAGGGAAAGTTTTATGTCTTCACTTTTTATCAGCTTATATGTCCTCAACCACAAAACCTATACATATCGGAGGAGGTTTATAACACCGGTATTACAATACAAATGTTAACCATGAATTTTCTAAAGTATAGTTCACTATTTCAACTTTTCAGATAAAATCATCATTAATACGTTTTAGTATAATATTTACATTTTGTTTATTTCTGAATGTTTGAATGGATGAACAAACGCGTGATAAAGTATGATGCCACTCAGGTTACACCACAGAGAACCATCCTTCAATTACTAATAAAAATATGATTATATAAGTACGAGGGTGAAACAAATAAGTTGACTCTTGTTATATCTTTAAAACGATTCAGACAATTTCATTAATATTTTCCCAACAGGTGCAATGTTTATATATTATATATTCTTTGAACTATTTATCTCTTCCGTTACTGATTAAAAATTCTGCCATTGTTCGTCTGCTGATTTTATGACGTCTTTTATAGCCGTTGATGTTTTATCCGTGCCATTGTCATGTTCATTTTTCTTCACACTGTGGTGCCCTGGAACCACAATCAAATTTAATAATTTATATTATATGATAAAACAAACATAAAACAAGCGACACAATTAACATCATTTCTATGATTAATAAAATCTATAGAATAAAAGTTGAACTATTTCCTTCGGTTGTCTAAAATGTTGTAGTATGTTCAATAACCGTCTACGTTAAGCAGTTTACGTTACAGGAGTACCCTGATTTTTGTGATTTATACATTTTTTTATGATTCGTGGTATGTTATAACATAACTTTTATGGTTGTATATTACTCGTTTGAATATTTGGGAAATATTAATATAAATGAACTACTATTCTGTGACGCCTATGAGCTGAATTTAATGTTGTTTAAGTGTTATTGAACTGTGTAAATCATTTCAGTGAGATATGCAGATATTTACATAGTTTTATAGGAGAATGGAAGGTGTATTTCGACATGGTGGTTGTTAGTTCTACCAGTACATTATTGTCTTGTATTTTGACATACTGTTAAAATATTTACACTCAAATTTGTCAGCTTCGACAAGTATTTTTTTAAAATGTTTTAAATTAAGAAAGCGTCATTGTTCTTTTTAATATTTAAGCAAGATTTACAGGTAATATTGTTTAATTTTTTTTACACAAAGTTCATTTTTGATATGACCAATGAAAAGCATTGATATAACCTTGAAATACAGTCTTATTATTCATATCAAGTTAACATAATTTATATTTAAGGACAAAATATTCTCTAAACGCTTTCCATTAACGATCATGGATAAAGTAGCCTTTGTACTGATTACAAAAATGTAATCGTCCGTCGGTGATATTTAGTATTCGAACATCTACGTAAATACGTTAACATCACAAATTTACCTCAGGGTCATACTGTTTTTGACAAACTGTAGCTAGTTCCAAAACAGATAAACAAACATCAGATTCAACGTAATTTCCTCGTTATGTACCAACATTTTCATATTTGGTAATGATTGAATGAGTTCATTTCCCGTAAATATTTAATGGACAATAAAACCTGGTACTGAATATTTTATTTTTTTTATTGAGATTCGGGACACAAGTTGTCATGTGATACAATTGTCATTATTATGAAGGTATTTTTATCGGTGAGTATATTGTGTTTTTTTTTTGCTGAAGTATTTCAAAAAAGTTTCAAAATATTTAGAATTACGTGTAAATATATTGTGAAATTACACGTACTAACACATTTACAAAAGGGAGACAATTGAAATCACAACAACGGAATTTCCGATTTTTGGAATCTTTTCCGATGCACGTTCACAATGCATGATACATATATATGGAAGTTTTATTTATAACACCAAGACATTAATTTAAAGACCAGGGGTGTGTTTCGAAAAAAAAATCCGCCAACCAAAACTCAAATTATTTTTAATATTCATTGAAATGAATCCAAAATTGCAAAAAACTATGGAGTAAATGATATATTTTCTAGAAACACAACATTTTCAATTTTAATCAAAGTTTAAACAAACAACATGTGCTACATTATTGTGAAATTGTCCTACGGCTATTTTTATCGTTAAGTTATTTTGTGAAACGCAGCCCTGAATTCTTCGAGCCCGCCTAGCTACAATGCAAACCAAAGACACAAGACAATACCATTCGAGCAACTCAATAGAATTGGTGTTAACTATGACTTAAAGACTATGTCCAGATATGTTGCATGTAAAACCATATTTGAACAAGTTAAATACATGAACTGATAGCTTTAAATGAGTAGGGACAAGTTATTGATTGATTAATGGAATATTTAGCGTCTTTTTATGCCATCGAGGGCTAACAGACGTTCAGTAAATCTAACCACTGTTTCCTGGGATTAACCAGTACTCGAGCACACCCATCTCAGCAACTTACTGATAACGTCCACCACTTGAATCAGTGGTGAGAGACGAATGATAATGAGACACACTGTCGTATATCAATCATCACGTAGACTGTTGCCGGGCGGGGGATTCAAACTCACGACCCCTGGATTGAAAGTCATACGCGTTACTGACTGAGCTAATCGGGCCTTGGTGGGTCAAGTTAAGGATGTATGACTACTCACACGCTATATGAAGGACAGAAATAAAAATCTATTGGATCATGAACATACAGCGAAATTATATGTAATTATTTCATAAAAGGATATAACTGACATTATCTCTCCTTTCACACACAAACACACACACACACACACACACACACACACACACACACACACACACACACACATGTATATAAATATACTTAAATCCTAAGTTGGTTGTACTGTTCTGGTATTTTTGTACTTTATAGGGAGTGTTTTATTATATAGACACACGTTTTGTTTCTTATTTACATGGTATTATTGGCGTAGGAGCATCTTTCAAATTTTTGTTAACTGTAAAAAATGTGTTCATTTACTTCATCATTTACTAAATTATTTCTATTCGCACCTTCTCCATGGCACATCTTAAAGGAACTATTATAGAAGACGATAAAAAATCATCACAAAAGTTGTAAATCCTATTAACGAAACACTCCCAAGATAATTGATTCTGACACTAACAAAGAACATTTATTAAATAGACGCTTTCAACTGACATCTATGTTGGTTTGGAATTGATCAAATAACAAACAATTTGTTAATACAATGTAATACAATAATGACATAAAAATGGAAATGCTATAAAACGCAAAACAGAAACACATTTTATCGTTTTGTATACGTTTTCAGATTTCATTTGACTTATATGAAAGCTCATGATTTCCCAAATGGAACATATTATTTTCTGGTCAATATTCTATAAAACAAATATTCAGAATGTATTGCAATTGTTGACTCACTTTGAAACTAAGTGAGTATACAATATTAACCCAATACCTAAAAGTTTTCTTTTGTTCAAAACACAAAAAAAGGAACGAGATGAGTGCTTTTATAATGATTTTTTTTATTGTTAAGGTTTAATTCGAAATTCATATTAAATGAAAAAAGAAGTTTTATTCTTCTAATATTGCTAAATCAATGTTTCTAAAACTAACGGTTCATCCATGCCATGTCTTGCCCCGTTAAAACTAGATCTATAATATTTTAATCTATACTATTATCTTAGTGAAACTACATAATGCATTTTTGAAATAAATATCCATATCCATCTCCAAATAATTTTGTAATCATTTGAGACAACAGATATATCAACATAGTCTAAACGCCCGATTACATACTACTATACTAATATGCTGCACCCATTCCTTAAATTAATCTATTTTGTAAGGTTTCTTATTCATAATCTTTGCACGAACACTATTTGGTATTTAACTATAAAATCGCCAGACAGGCTATGGCCAACTTCTAAAATAAGTTTTTGGTTACATTTCGTTGGACCATTACATTTACCGGTCAATAATAGTTATGGACAAGTTTGCTTTTCCTTTTCACAACGGAGCATCCTGATTTATTGTTATAATACTGAAATAAGACTTCACTAGTATATAATAAAATTATAAAATTATTAAAACTTACGGAGCTAGTAAAAGTAAATCACATTAATTTAAAAGTCAGAATCATTAGATTTTGTATAATTTTATCATAAATGTATTGTCAATTCAAATAATTAGTTGTCATACAATTAATCTATTGACAATTCGAACAATTACTTGCCATATCACTAATCTATAGACAATTCAAACAGTTAGTTGTCATACCATTAATCTATAGACAATTCAAACAATTAGTTGCCATAGTATTTATCTATAGACAATTGAAACAGTTAGTTGTCATACCATTAATCTATAAACAATTCAAACAATTAGTTGTCATACCATTAGTCAATAGACAATTCAAACAGTTAGTTATCATAACAAATGATCTTAAGTTTGCATATGACGACAGGACAGTACATTGTTATTATATGAAGCACTGCTTTTATATACATATTCCGTCAGTCAAATATACAATCAATGCCAAAGATAGGATTGAATGCTGAATGTTTAATTGCATATGTTCGTCTGCACCGATTGTCTGTTTAACTATCTGGGAGCAATCCATTTTATCTCCGGGACCATTAACAGGCAGTATGTCAGAAAAAGTCGCTATTAATGTTAATAAAAAAAACATTATTTAATTACATTTATAACTAAGATAAGAATGATTTGGAACTTACGCAAAACCTGACAAAACAATAGTTTGATAAGAGCGGCAAAATTGAAATTCCTATTCTAAAAAAGATATCACGTACATGCTACTTGACAACCACCGCTTCGGTTTTTTTAATATTTCTAAGATAAGCTAAATTCAAAAATATGTAATAAATACTCCGATTCAAATAAGAATACCATTAATAAAGGGATTTTTTAGATCAGTCACAAATTAATTATGTTGAATCTTTAATCAGGATATCTATTTTAGTCTAACATACACGCGTAGGCTAAGTTTTGAAATCCTTTTCTTTTTTGATCTGTTTATATAAATATCCTAAGATAATAAGACGTAATTGAGTATATCCCGACATGTATTATTGATACATAAAGAGTTTTGCTAAATGCTTCAAGTTTGAAAATTCCTGATATAATTTCTTTAATGTTACTGCGGATGAGAACACATATTTCTTGCTCACATGTCATTTGGTGCACTTTCTTTAATGCAGTAAATATGGACAACTACTACTTAATTGACACTACAATGTCTGCAAACGAGAAAACCAATACATTATATTCGACTAGATTGTTAGTATTTCTTGTTCAGACACTACTCCTTAACACACTTATCTCAATAGAAATCATTTCCAAAAGTGTTGCTCAAAATGAATGTAACATAATGAAGCTTGGTGATATTATATCAGTAATAGTAACATAAAATGTTAACATGAAACAATATATAAAGATTGATAACGTTTGTCCTAACGATCAAACACATGAAATTTGACAAGATTTGAATAAGTGGCTTGAGAGCAGGTGTTTAAAAACATTTTCAGTAATGTCAGCCATTTTGGATTTGAGGCATGGACTAAAACAACAATCTGAAGAAGACACTATTATAATTATACCAATGGGACACATGGCAATTTTGCTCATATCCGTGCTTCTTGGAAACATAACACCTATGACCGTATTACCGTATCAAAATATTAATTTCCAAATATTACTATTGGGGTCACGCTAGTTTTGAAAAAACTCTTGATACTTCCTTATAGTCGTATTATGTAATCAAAATGTATTTTTAAACTGAGTTATACCCCCTTCCAATAATAGAAACGATAGTGAGTGTCTGCATTAGTATAACAGCTCTTGATGTCTAAATACATGTATACATTAAAATATAGTTTACAGAAATGATGTTTATGCAGTCATTTTGCTGTTTTTAAACCAAAGAGTCATTTGTCCTCTTCATATCTATATAGGACTTTCTGAATATCATCAATTCAGAGGTCGCAGCTTCGAATTTCCGCCCGTCTACATTCAACGCGATAATTGTTACACGGTTTTTCGTCTCAATGTTATTCTTCTGTCACCGCCGATTTAAGGATGTTTGGTAAAAAACATATAAAATGGATGTGATTTAGCCAATTAATATTACCTCACGGATGAACATGCAGGGAAAAATCCTTGTTCTCAGTTGAGTTTTTCAGAGATTAACATATGTGTTGTAAGTATGAAGCTCATTTTAAGATCAGTCGAAGACATATACTAAAATGATTTTAAAAAAAACCCACAAAATTAACAAAACACTACATTTGACGAAATATATTATCGTAAAAAATAAACACTACTAAAACGATATCGACAACATACCTTTTTTGTGTCCATCATTTACTTACAGAGATGTTTGTGTGTTCGAGTACTGGTTAATCTTCACAGGTTAACAGATCGTCCGGTAGCTCCCGATTGCATAATTCAAATGAAGCAAAATACTCAAACACACATGCCTATATTTGTTATCAACCCTGGCTCTTTCACCATCCAAAAGTTTCAATACTTTCTAGCTGCTGTTATAGCCTTTATACATGTTATATGTTCCAGCATTCACAATAGGCTCTATATGTTTAATTATATCTGGCTTATATAAGAGCTACATTTATCATATGCTTAATTGAAAATTCTACAAACATTTAATATATACAACTGCATACACTGTTAATAACTTTTATATACGTAATAGTGTTTTGCTGTTGATATTTTCCTTATATATATACATTCACACATATATGTTGATAATGTTAATTTTCTTATTTGGGTGGGGATTTGGTGTACTACTAAAACCCGGTCAAATTCCGGCCGATCCGGTCACTTTCCCGGCCGTGGGGAAAAGGCAAATGTGGCGTGTATACTAGTGATTATGATGTTAAACAGCCCTAATCCCATTAATAATGTACTGCCCTTGACATATATATCAAGAAAATATATGAAAAAATAGCGAAATAAACAATTATATGTTATTGATTTTGTTGTTATTTTCATTGTTATAGATTCAGCATATCTTAATCTTTGTAAGAATTGATTAAAACCATGTTCATTTACAACGAATATACTTTAAATAGCCATTCAAACGCAGCCGGAATTAGTCAATACAGCGAAAAATCGTCAAAAAAAACGTCATAAAAAGGTAAACTTCAAGACCAAATTTAAGGCTTTAGTTTTTTATTTTTTTTATTTTTTCATATATTTTCTTGATATATATGTCAAGGGCAGTACATAATTAATGGGATTAGGGCAGTTTAACATCATAATCACTAATATATACGCAACATTTGCCGTTTCCCTACGGCCGGAAAAGTGACCGGATCGGTCGGAATTTGACCGGGTTTTAGTAGTACCCGGGGATTTGGCTCGAGCTGCACAATAATGTTTGTACCACAAAACAAATTAGACTCGGCACTTTGATCCTTTTCATGTTAAGTAATTAAACTCGTAACACCTACATGTCCTATACTCATACCTAATTCTATTCTCGAGTAATACATAATGAGTTCCACGATTCTAAGGAATAAGATTGTGGATGTAACGTCATCTTCAACATATCGTAGGTTATATATGCAACCAGTTCTCAAAGTATA
Source organism: Panopea generosa (assembly GCA_029582155.1). Lineage (NCBI taxonomy): Eukaryota > Metazoa > Mollusca > Bivalvia > Adapedonta > Hiatellidae > Panopea > Panopea generosa. The sequence goes on along the minus strand of CM055898.1, from coordinate 33,256,643 downwards.
GCAAATCTTCAGAAGTAAGCAGAGCGGAACGCTGTAAATAACAGACTAACTGTGTTGTTTTCTTTCTAAGTTCGAACCAAGGCTTCGGCAGTGACAGATTATTCGTCTTTCAATAACTCCGCATGTAGTCTGACTATTGAAGGACCCCTAGGTTAAGACAGGGAGATCACAAACCAATACCGACCGCCTATATTTACCCATTGCATCGGTTTTCTTTATTCATCCGCTGCTCGATGTGATACGTATCAGGTAATAGTCCTATGACTTATTTGAAATCTATATCTACATTTATTTTCCTGAAATATGCACAAGAAAACACAAGTAAGCAATATTCTTAACTTCTTTTTGCGTATCTAACTATGGTTTATGATCGTTTGTCTTGGTTTAAACATATTTATTCATAACATTTACAAACATAAAAATCAGTTTAAGTATTAATTTGGTTTTAATTACACGCTTATAACATTCTTCCTCGTGACATGTATTAATTGTGAACATATTTGGCAGTTCATTAACAATTTAATTTATGCTCTTAACATAACGAACTGATATATTAATATATACTATAAAATAAAAAAAATATTAACATTCTGTTGATGCTAAATATTGATGATTGATGTTTAAGTCACCAGGGACACGACCAGATTAAAATGAGGTCAGAAAGTTGGTATCTCGAAAAATGATCAAACAAATGCTTAAATGTGAGCCTTTCAAATATTTTATTCAATACACTAAGAAGTGAAATTTATCTTATTAGCAACATTACGTCAACGTTAGAGAGTTCATTCGAGTTGGTTAGTTTAGTTTATGTTTTTAAAAAAACATAGTCACCAAGTTCATATTTCGAAAAATGTCTCTCAAATGCTAATTGTTTGTTTTTCTTGAATTCAAACCGTATATCGTAAAGTACAATCTGATATCTTGATTTAAAAAAGGATCGCAACACCGTTTGTTATTAGTCTGTCTTTATTACTAAAAAAACATCAATAAGAGACGATGAATTCTCGGTAAAGTGGTTGAGATCTGTAATATATTGAAATAAACCAAACTGTTGACGTACACTGTTTAATATTAGCTATGAAACATCATTCAGCATAATATGGTTCCTGTCTTCAGTAACAATTATTTCTTTGATACCAGTACCAACAGCAAGATTTAAAAAGTCATCAATTAAATTATTATAAACAGCGTCAGAATGTGAAGGGAAGTTGGGGAAATCGCCATGTTTGAAAACGTTAATAATTATATGATTGATTGATTGCATATTAAGCGTCATTTTATGGCATCGAAGGCTAACAGACGATCAGTTAACCTAACCACTGTTTCCTAGAAATTATCCAGTACTCGAGTACATTCCATCTCCACAAGTAAATAATAACTTTCCCACTTAAATTAGTGGTGAGAGACGAATAATAATGAGACACAATGTCGTATATCAATCATCATGGAGACTGTTACACTAAGGGTCTCGCATAGAGGCTGCCCAGAATATGATATTATAGCTTCCAAAACGAAAGTTGTCGTTACGTTACGGAATAAGTCGGTGAAAGTTAGAATCGACACTGAAGCAAAACTCGACTTTCGTTGGAAGTTTAGAACTATACATTTAACGAATAATTTTAGAGATAAATGCCACATTTTGATATGTATTTCCTATATATATATATGGTAACACACACACAAAGTGTTTTGTTTGTTTATGTACTGTATGATTATTTGTTAATTTGAATAAAAAAAATGTCATATTTGTATCTGATATATCTTTTATACTTCAAATGAACATCAAACACACACATAGAAAATATTTGTTTATAGTTTTGTCGGAGGGATGGGTGTTGTTGGTCCATGTAACGATACTTTATCCTATCCTGTGAACATTTAAAGTCTTCCATGTTGTAGATGTTGTGAATGAGTTTCTGCTTTTAAATCAAGCAGTGCGCTAAAATTGCGGTCGCACAAACGACGGTATAATTATTATGTTCTGCCGTTGTGTACAATCCTAGTGGTGGTGACCTTACACTGTTTACATGAATAAATACTGTTCGTGCTCTTTGACACGGTTTTGGAACATGATTCATTTCCAATTTCGTCCAAGGACATATGTATAGGTTAGAAATTGTTTTGCTAGAAGACAATTACATGAAGCTTCTAACCAGCTTAGTTGATCTAGTGTCTCGTTCCATCGGTAGAGGAAAGAAGTCATCTACTGATGGTCATGACGTTCTTTGTGAAATGGATTGTTCTATTAACGATTTTATTGGCTGATAAAATAGGACATCTGATCAATGAAGAAACTTCGACAAAAGATATGTCTAGTCCTGCTAATAGTGTCCACTAGAAGCTGTGACCCTGTAGAGGAGAATCCGTGACATTTAAATCAACATCAACACAAACCTGTGACACATGACACGGTATTTTTCACATATTATCAGTAAAAAGTCAATGAGTTATAAGCCTTTTTAAACAAAACTACCATACAACAGTTATCAATGTTATTCTGAACTGATGAATGTTTCATTGGCAATTTCACCTCTACTTTTGTTTTACCTACATATCCAGCAAGGATATATAAATTCTACTTCTGCACATATGATCGAATGGAGCTTTGTAAATACTAATATAAATTAAGTGAAAGTCAATCATGTAAACAGTTTTGAACTTATAGCTATGTCCAGTAAATAATTGACTTTTTGCATCAAGGTATGTCGCGTTTTTCCGCATCAGATCGACGTGAATCTGTGACAAACTGTCGACGCGAATCACTCCACGTTGTAACAGAGATTCCTGACCGGGATTATTACTATTGAATATAGGCGTAAAAGTACAGTATATTTCAAAGGTTGGCAACATCCTATACGAGTATTTAAGCAATACACGATGCACCCTACGCAAACAATTGATTGATTCATATATTGATTGACCTTTTAGCGTCATGTTTATGCCATCGAGGGCTAACAGACGATCAGTTAACCTTACCACTGTTTCCGGTGATCCTGAAAGGTAAACCAGTACTCGAGCCCACCCCATCTCCGCAAGTAACTGAAAACCTTTCCACTTGAATCAGCGGTGAGAGACGAATAATAATGACGCAAATGAAGTCATCCGGTAAGCTGCAAGCTTTAACATCACGACTTGTATTAATTTGATCAAAATGCAATTTATTTGATTCGCTATAAGTATTACATATTACAAGACCAGTATTTATTCCCCGTAATGTTTTTGGCGACTTTCATACAATGCCTCAAGTAATAATCGAATATTTATGCGATTGTTTCTTAATAAAATTCTATTTAAATTTTCATAATTGCCTTTGCTTTTAACTAATTGCTCTATTTTTACAGTGTGTATTTGTTTTTAATTTCTATGGCAAAAGTACAGAAAATGAGCAGAAAACATTATCGTAATGCCATATGGGTACGGTATAAGGCGAAGTTAATATTGATACTCTAGGTTAATATCTGTTTTGGGAAAACAAAAAAAATCATCTACTGAAATGTTGGGAACTACAAGATAAATTAATCGATGATACTATTAAGATAATTATAAATTAATTGAATAAATTTAAGCAATATCAAATTATTTTCAATTACTTTAAAAGTTTAAGATTACTTGTCGGTTATGATCTTTTAAAGTTCATATCTGTATTTGAAAACATTTTAAACTGTGACTTTAAAGTCATTTAGTACTTTATTTTTGTGTTGTTGGTTCTATTATTTCATGTTTTTAAGTTGTTGTTGTTGTCGTTTTTCGTTTTATTTTGTTTTATTTGATTGTTTTATTTAAAACTGTAAAAGAATGAATGGACGAATGAATGAATGAATGAATGAATGAATAAATGAATGAATGAGATTTTGTGTTTTCGTTTTCTTTTGTTTGATTGTTTTTGTTAAATAAAAGTTTGATTATTGTAAAGTTGGTTAACAAAAAAAAATATAACTGTGTAAAAAATGAATATTGTATTAGTCTAGGAGGCATTCGAATAATGTAGGAGATTTGTTACTTTTGTTTTATTTGTAGAATTAATTGCACTCTTAGCACACCTTGCTATACAACACAGCTAATGCTCCTTCCATTACTTAAAATAATACGTTTTCGATTCTTATTTAAGTCACAATAATAATAAATCCAATGATATATTGTACACATTAACAAACAAACTGGCTTTCTTCAATACTCTAAATTATTAAATGATCTAGGTAAGTAATAAATGGACATATAAACATTGAGTTGTTTTTGATTAAATTAGGTCTTACTTCACAGTTAGACATTGCATTCTTACACTCAAAATATCTACTAAATTTAGGTTGAACTATTTTCAAAATGGTTTATAGAGGCTATGATGTCTTGTTGTATATGATGTTAACAGACGTATGTATTCATGAGAATTCGAAGACCATTTTTATTTAAAAATTCTTAGGATGTCATGTTCTGACTTTAAATAAAGAAAGCTTGTCAACCTACAAGCGCTAGTTTTTGTACAATTTGTGTTCGGATACATTCCTGTTATGAAAAAAATACTTTTAAAAGATTTTTTGTGAAAATTTATATTACCTTATTTTATATAGACAAAGAGCAAATTGCAACTGTGTAGTGAGACCTAATACACCATACAACTTATCTGTCTAGAGGGAACGTTCAATTTTTTTTTGTATACTATATCTCTAAAATTAAAGTTTATTATATAAGTTGTCAACGATCGACATTAAGTTGTCTGGTTCAAACAGTTGAATCGACTGTTCAGTGTGCAAAATGTAGTAGTTCTGTTTTTAAATTCAATGTTATACTTTTCAAAATGTTATTAATACTTACTACGGCTACAATGATACATCATCAAATAAAACGAATGAATATTTGCACTTAACGTTCAAATTAGTATTGTGACTTTGACGTGACATAAAAATACACATACAAAGTCATGATGAAAAAATACGTAAAGAGATTGTTTTTCAGACCTACCTGGTTTAGATAAGAGTTACAGACAAGTGTTACTGTATAAAATGAAAGGGTAAATTAATTTTCTTAGAAAGAGAAATCATTCAAAAATACTGACACTACTGACAGTGTTATTATGATCCAACGAAGTAAAAATAAAAATAATGCATAGTGGTTAGCACTGTCATGTATTATATGATATAGATCAATACATGATGTACCTGCAAAAGTACGTACAAGATGCATTTAGTTTTTAATCTCGCTTGATGACCAATGGAATCGCTTTGATTTTTAAAATTTTGCCGCTCTTATTTCTTCAAACGGCCTACAAAATAATTATTCACCTAAAGTTACCAATTGAATATACGAACTTAGCATACTTCACCATACAAAAGACAGACGTATTAAGACAAGACTGTTGCATATTTTTATTCCTATTATTTACAATTTAGTTTTATGTCACTCTGGATCTCTAATTTCGATGTTGATGAACAAGCACGGTATAGATACTGTGTATGCGAGTTATTCCAGTTGTGATAGATACGTGCATGTGATATATATGTGCAATATATAATTGGACCAAATGGAACGTTATTAATGAATATATTGTAATACGTTGATTGAAATGTTTTCATAGTTGTAATTATTTACCAATATAATATTCCCTAAAATAAGGAATTGTTGAAATTTCCTGCTAAAGAAATAAGATGTAATTGACAAGGACATTTGAAATATTTTGACAAAACTGTTGTTTTAAAAGTTATTGATATATCGATACTAAATTGCATATTTATTTCTACTAAGATCATAGCATGGCATACAACGTATAAGATTTTATAGTATGGAATGGATGAACGTCAATTTTAAGACACTTGCTATACCAATATTAAAGGAGACCAATTCATTATGTACATAAAACACGTTAATTAACATACCGGTGCTGATGTATTTTGATAAGTACATGTATTTACATATTGTAGTATGAAGTACATTATTTACTTTTTTTCGCCTCATGTATGCTTTCAGCCCATTTCATATATTCTCTCCTGATTTGAATACAACTTTTATGGCATAATATATAAATGATTCATGAAAATAATTCGAATGCTTAATTTTAAAATAGTACCATTGACCAGGAAATACATATAAAACATGTTCCACTTGGGAAATCATGAGCTATTTAATCACGTGCTGTCTTACAACGGTTATAAAACAAAAACATGTGTTTCTGTGTTGTGTTTAAATGGTATAGTTTACATGTATATATGGCGTTCCTTTTAATAGATCTGATGTCTATAGAGATATAAACAAACATGGCTGTGGAAAACGTGTTTTAAATAGTTAAGTATTTGTTGCTGCCAAAACGAATTTTTAGGGTTTGCTTTATAAACATAGTAAAGTATTACCTTTTCTGTAATGTTTATTGTATTGGTTTCTGTCACATCTCCTCAAATTAAGAAGACGTAAATGGAGAAGATGGAAATAGAACTTATATAATATGGTTATAATTAAGTCAATTATCACATACTTTTACAATAATTTGAAAGATATGTTGACATCAAGAAACCACTGTGTGAGTTAGTGTGAATAAGAACATTTGTGTATATATAAAAACATGCAATTAACGCAGACAACGCAACAGCACACATAACAGTTATGTTGGCACTCCCGCTAGAGGTTGCGGATCCGATACCCAGCTCGGCCCATTGGCTTCTCAAAACAACACTTTGTACTGGTTCTTCTACCAAGGATGCAGAAAAGAAAGAGCGGTAAAAGCAACATAACCAGTAAGTTATATTTTTTTAAATCGATAAACAAGTGGTGTAACTTTGATATATAGCATATATTGTGGCTACCTGGGTCATATCTTGTGCAAAATTTTATTGTTAGTTGACAAATACATGTATTTAATTTCGCTGTTATCGCCGTATTTTTAGTAAGACTAGACACGTCAAATAATGTAAATGATTTAGTGTTGTATTTATAAACGTTTGAACATTTTCTGGCATCATCAAATAAACCCGAGTGCGCAGTTAAGTTTAAACTTTAATTTATAAGACTGGTGGCTAGTGGTAGAGCGTCCGCCTCGTATGCGGATGGTCGTGGGTTCAATCCCCGGCCGGGTCATACCAAAAACTTAAAAAATGGTACTAGAAGCTTCCTCGCTTGACGCTCAGCATTTAGAGGATAGTTATAGGTCTGGTCGGCCAGGTGTCAGTATAATGTGACTGATTGAGGTATCATACCATATGTCTGCGGCATGATACTCTAGTGAGACAGCGCTCAGAAAACTGTCTCAAGTAGACACCGTCGCGATATGACTGAAAAATTGTTGAAAGCGACGCTAAACACCATACAACAACAACAACAACATTGTTATATTCCTGCATGATACAGTCGTTATACGTGTACCTAAAGCATACTCGAATGATCAGTGTTAGAGTCCCGTGACAAAATTTATCTTTGATTTTTGTTAATAACCTAAGCAACACTTTTTTTCTTTCAAAATGAAAAAAATGTCCTTATTAGTACTTAGCGACATGTCCGAAAAAGATCGGACAACAAAGAGACGTAGACTACTTGTATAACTGCAAATGATGTAGTACTACGTAATTTCGATATTACGTGTAGAAAGGAAGTTACACCCGTTCTTTTTCGACATGTTTCTTCTCGGATGAGACGTAATTTCTGCTTTTTGAGACGGTTTTTTTTTACATGTAATTCAGCACCGATGAAGTAGGAGACTAGTAGGTTGCCAACATCACCATTCTTGAATAAGGCCAATGTTCTTACGTACTTTATACCGGCTCCGTTACAAATTACTGTTAAATTCAACTCTAGCATCTCTTCAAATGCTTTATTATTTGTTGTTATTCTGGTATCTCGTTTGAAAAACTTGACCTTACTCACGCTATCAAATTTGCAACACGTATTCTGTAAGTTCACGTTTTTTGCATTTAATTTTTGTCCAAAAATGTTTTCCATCCATGAAAATTTATCAGTTTATAAAGTGTACATATAACATTTACTTACTAGTTATTTATAAATAATAATATCAGTATATTTTGTTGAATAATATCAATCAAAAGTAATGTATGATAGGGTTTTGATTTTATAGATCATAATTTGATTCTGGTTTACTGGTAACGGTACTATTAATGATTGAAACTTAATTTTATAAATTCTGTGATAAAATCTTTAAATACTATTGATATCACAAACAAACCTTCATAAAAGTTATACAGACATACCAGAATCAATTAATCATAAATTGTTATTAAGAATTTAATTATACAAGTTAGTATAATCAAGAAACATGACCACTATTTTAAAATATATTTTTTTAAATAAGAATAAGGTCAAAGCATTCAACAAATTACATATATTTGCAGAAATATATATTTATTCATATTTTGGCGGCCATTTAGTCCCTTTTGGGACATATACTTTATGAATCAATCATGGTTTTACCTGTGTTTTCCCTTATACATATCATACAAGTTTCAACATACAATATATATAATCTAAAATTAAACATTTGGCAATGATTTCTATCAGATTGTGTATATAAATGAATTTTAATATGTTGCTGCTATTTTAGTGGCAATTTGGATTTCTGACAAAACACTCCAACAACAGTTGGTACAAAATGGCTTTTCAGACCCAACATACATTTTACTTCAAGAAACAAGTCTCAAACCTTTTGGACATAAAAAGTAAATGAACACCCTATGGATTATAAAACCATGATAAACATATATATGGTTTTGAAGCTGTGTCGGTTCGGTCTATAAAGTCAATAATCCATAATCAGTATTAAAACTTAGCTGTTGCTGGATATTGATAGATGCATTGTGTATTCATTAGATTTGATACTGTTTTGCCACAATCGAACGTTATTCACTATTGTGGTTAATCTATAAACCCCTGTGTGGTCATAAGAAACCATATTAGTGATGGCAAGAATAAGAACATTGTGGCTCATGTATGTCATAGGAAGCGACAATTTGAGTAAAATGATAGAATTTGCTGAAACTCTTGAGGTATCAAGGTTGTAGGTTCATTCAGCATATTCATATGTTGATGTTTATTTTTAACATTTAATTTGTTGTTTTTGTATATGTAGGGTGAACCTGGAATCTGCATTCCTGTTAGCGTCGAATAACTTATAATATGTTGTTACGACGTAAAACCCTATTTATTCATTCATTCATTAATTTATTATAATCGTTAGAAAACTAACAAATAAAAATCTTTAGTGTGCGTTTCGCTCCAATCGTTTTCACAACAAATCAACAACGTTACATGTTGTTCACGGTGGAAACAGTATTTCATTTCTGTAACATGTTCGTGTGACGTCATGTTTTGCTTGAATATAAATTTTATGGTTCACCAAGCAAATTCTTAAAAAAATCCGTTGTGATTCAATGTTGAGGCATAAATAACAAACAGCATTTGATTAATTCATGTTTCATTGATTTTTTCAACAGTTATGTTATGCTGCCGAGCCGTATCACTGACATACACAGCAAAGTGGTGTCTGTGAATTTTTTATAAGTACATAAATGGTCTAGCTAAAAAAGGCATAATGGAGAGCACATCCCATATCCAATCTTTAAAAAAGCTTCTCATCCACGTTTAGGCCATTTAATCAAGCAGTTCGAACAAAAAAGTCCGTTTACAGTGATTTACGGCTACCGTCTGGAATGTTACTATAGATACGGATATAAACAATGGTCATTTCCTTTAAAAGTACAATATCTCAAGTCCAAAAGTGCTATTTAAGGACAAAACAAGAGAAGAAACCATTACAATGATTGTTGACCTAATTGTTATGACATACAAACTTTTAGCGCGTTGCGTCTTTTGTATGTTATTAATTGAATTGCGATTTTTGTTTCGAAATAAATGTCAAACCTAATGTAATTAGTAAAAAAACGTGAACATCGTCTATAATGTTTTCGAGTTACATTTTTCTGTAAACCCTATCGAGTGAGTGAAAATTAACTTACTCTCGATTTCTTTATAATTTCAATATCCTCGTGTATAACATAACTAATTAAAGTTAAATTAATTTTGAAAGGCTGATATCACCTACGAATTACAATGTATTACAGACGTATATGTGTGAAAACGGATGCATGAGTATATATATATACATGTATATATATATATATACGTTGCTTATTTGTAACGTGGTATGTTTTATATTGTATATAAAACAGCATTGTTTTTTTAAAGTTAAAACTAATGAAAGGTATTCATCTTTTCCCTACATGAATGCATATGTAGATCTATTTTATTAATAAGAATAATATATAAAAATACAAATAAACTTAAAGTTTAAAGTTATAAAGAAACATATAATGTAAGTGTTAAGCTTACTCTGGATCATTTTTACATGTCTAATACGTTTATATCAAAATAATTGTATTTATAATTAACTATTACGAAAACAATATAATTGTTTATACTTACGATACATTGTAATAAAATACAATACTGGAATATGCAGAATAAATAAAGGACTTTTGATCTTATATTTCTGCTTTACTAGAACCATCCTATATAAGGTTCACAAAATGTATCGTATGTTCCCAATGCATGTTCCCTGTCTCATAGTAACCATGGTTATGCCATTAACTGTGCAACAGCGTCCACCACCAAATTAATGATTGGAATACAATCGAACAACAGCAACAACAACAACAACAACAACAACCAACAAACAACAACATAAGCGTTCTTCACAGTATTACTTAAGATATCATAAATGTCTTAGTTATTATATTATAACAAAATTAAACATGATTACAATTGAAGAATATTTTAATTTTTGAAAAAAGATACGATATGTTGTAATTATGGCCTATTTTAAACACAATAATATGTAGCACTATGGTATCATTGCTGCATTTACATGTATATTGTTTATGTTCCGGACCTCGTCTACTCGGTATATTCATTGTACGTTACTGTTGTGGACTTTTTGAAAATATCAATGTAGGTATTTTATTTTATGAGTTTGTGCATGGCATTCCAGTGTGATAGTTATATGATTTTTTTGTTTAACAAAAGAACATGGTAAAGGTTTGTTTTGGCGTGGTGGATGTTAGTTCTGCAAAAAATCGTTAAATGCATTACCTTACATTTTGATATATTGTTCAAAGGTTTTGGTAAACATAATTATGATCTTAATTAACAAATTATGATTTCTTTGACTGAAATAATAAAAATATATGGTTTGGTATATATGAAGTGTATATTTATACTTTTGCCCAGACATCAAAAACATGAATTATGAAGAAAAATTGTTTATACGTAGATCTTAGTTAATTATATATTACACCCACTTGGACAACGTCAATTTTAATTAGCTACTTTACCTACCTCAATAAACAAGCATTAGTCAGCTTAATTGCATAATTGTAATCACTTTAAACACTTTAAACAATGGGTAACTCTCACGCAATATATGTCGATTGCAGTTAGGTATCTGGCCTTTTACATCATTATCAAAATTGTCACAATGCTGGTCTTTATTACAGTAACCGTTTGTACAACAACGGCGATGTCCATGATCAGCAACACAGAAATATAATATAATTATTGTAAATAATTGAGTTTGTGTGGTAAATAAGCCGTCCTTGCCGGTATTTAGTCGTCACTGTGTCTATTATACACAAAGGAAATATCATGTTACTCCTTACCTTCCATTTTCAACACAGAAACATTAACATAGTTTAGCTGTCGCATTTTAATCAAATCCACGGATTCGATACAGTTTTGATATTATGTGTTGCAGTGCATGCTAAAAAGGATATTAACAGCAAGTATTGTTCTGTTTGTACATCGCATTGCATGCTATAATGACTGTAAACAACGTTATTATGTTATTGTGGTTTGCAAAACACAACGAATATGGCGGACTGCCAATATACACGGGAATGCCGGATCGCGGTATTTGGGCATAGTTTCGTTAAGCGCCTAAAAAGCTTTGTAAACGATAAACCTGAAGGGTTTTCACTGCGTGATGCTACTGTAGATATGTATGGATTCGGGGGTCTCAAGTTAAGGAATGACATACATAAAAAACGGTTACATAAATTGGATACCTTGTTGGCAAGATCTGACATTGTGATAATTGATTTGGGGTCGAACGATCTCTGTGACCCATGCTATGATCCTGTGATGTTTGTGAGAGATTATTTGTCTTACATACAATTTGTTCTTACTGACCTAGGAGTTAAGAGTGTATGCATTTGTCAGTCACTTCCACACACGATTCTGTCATATGCAGAGTATAATGAGCACATAATTCAGGCCAATGTGCACCTGCAGCGGAATATTAAGCATTTCGACCTTGGCTACCCAAAATACTTTCGCAGTGTTCGTGACTGCATGTTACTTAAGTGGTGAGTGATGGATATGTGCTGTGTTATCATATAATGGTGTTTTATAATATCAATTATTTTACGTCAGGGTTATGGCCTTTTACATCATTATCAAAATTGTCACAATGCTGGTCTTTATTACAGTAACTTTGTGTACAACAACGGCGATGTCCATGATCAGCAATACAGAAATATATTGTATTTTCCTGAGATGACAAGTACGAAAGAAACATTGACGTATAAAATATATCTCTAATTGCTGTTAATATGCGATTATAAAAGACAATTGTCTTAAAGAAAGTATTTCGTTATTTAGCGTAAATGCAGGCATAACTACCATTATGTGAACTCACGATTTCGTTAGTTTGTATTGATAAAGTCTTTTGTTACTACCATGAATTACTCGAAGTTAATTTATATCACGAGCAATCAATGTTTACATCATCTTAGTACATTTTCAATGGATATCTCGAATCTATTTAATACATATAGTTACAGTAGGTTATTTTGTTCACATAGTGTGTGTGTGTGTGTGTGTGTGCATGGTGTGTGACTTGGTCATTCGATCTTTTATCGTATCTCAATAGCGAGAATGATGTCAAGTACTTTAAGAGAGAATGTTTGCCAGTGACCTACGTATATGGGAGGTTGTTCTATAAGATCAATCAATTTATTTGCTATTTACGTAGCTCATTAAACGTACCTATCATTTATTTCAAAAGAGCTTTATACTGATGATAACACTGATTGATGTAAGGAAACGGCGTTAATTCACATTTTCATTCTCTTCCTATATCCTCTCTTTCGTCTGGCTTGGTGGTGTATAATCCCGAGATTATCTAATGTCACGCAAAATTATTATGTAAATACATTCCTATATCATCAAACTTGGTCGTCATCACATACTATGGAGTATGTTATTGATTCAGAAAACCATTCTATCAATATATTTTATAATAATATATACTTGGTATTATTGCGTAAACATTGTTTTCACGGCATCATTAACAGTTACTATTTTTGTAATTATTTCATATGACAAAGCATCATTATGTAGCTTTTATTTTGAAGACGTGGAAATACCTGTTGTTGAGATACATGAATTTACGCGACAATGCCAAAAATATGTGCATATACAAATGTTTTCGTTCCCCAAGAATATTTGTATTTTATGGAAATATTCCAACTTTAGTTTAAATCAATTGATAAAATGTACGTGCCTACTCCGACAATGACGGAGATAGCGTGTCGAAATTAAGGTCTGTTATATAAGTATTGAAGATGCACGCGACACTCTGGTGAAAAAGGATTGAGACTATTTATTGAAATACATAAAATTTAACGATATTTATATTTTTATTATCCATATTTCATTTAAATTTTGGTAAAATAATTTAAAACTTGCAATTGTTTAAAATAATGGGCTATCTTAGTAATTGCTGTTACTTGTATAATGACTAAGCTCTCAACGCAACTCTGGTACTATTCATTGGTGGGTATTTGTGACTGTCGTATTTATTATAAGACCAACTTACGAGAAAATAGTCAACGAAATTAATACAAAAAACACAGACTGTGTAAAAGATACAATTTCATATTATATGATGAATTTCTAACTTAATGAAAAGTGGACGTGTATATATAATAATATACCGACAAGGACGACGGCTTAATAATAATTCATTGTAAAAACTAATCAATATGTATCTAAACTATAAAAAATAGAAAAAATACCATGATGAGATAAAGAAACAATTATAAAATAGGTACACAATAGATTAATGAAAATTTAAAACTATGTTTTGCTAGTTCTATATGTATAGCAAAAATTAAGTTACACATGACAGTCATTGTAATAATACGGTCATTAGTTGGGATATACATGCCTCTTTGTGGTATTAGCGTATAGTGATATATCGCTTTCAAGGGCCAATGTCACAAAAAAGCACATCTATTTCTGTCAATAACTTCTTAATATTTGTTAAATGCATTTCAAAGTGACTTGAACAACAATAAGTATTAATAGTAAGTATTGTTCTTATGATAGAGTTTGACTATTGACGTGGTATAACATGTAATAAAATAGTATAATATCATTAGGGAAATTATGATCACTTTATTATACATGTTATATCAAAAGATAGTAATAGTAATAGTAAAACATCTGTCAACTGTTACAATGCAATAAACTGTGTTTCTGCTTTGTATTTGAATGACATATCTTCTTGAGTTTCAGAAAGTTATATTCAATACTTTCAATTTGTTATTTCGTAACATAGTATTACACCATCCTCGAAATGTATTCATATACATTAAGTAAGTAACATTTTTTTTCAGCTAAATCCCAAAGCTCTACGAAAATAATACGTGTTTTAAATTAATCGTCAGTGTTGATGTCAAACCCATTTCTCTAGTGTGTTACTTGGACGTGTTTTGAAGTGCTCTTTGCTGTTGCTTCTTTTGTCTTTATGTTAATAACCTAAACAGAAATGATGCGAATGGCAGTAATTTAATACCGTAACAAATAATCACAGTTGACAATAGGTCACTCCTACGCCAAGAATCCCGCTGGTGTTTCATAGCATACAAGAAAACGTTAATTTAAATAACTTGCTCCCAATACCGGACACAGACGACACAATGACGTAAATACAAACGTTGTAGTCAATAGTGGCAGAAGTCGTACTCATGGGGAAGAATGCATTATTACAGAAGCGAACACCTTAAAGATACAGGATATAAAAAGAAACATGAGAATTACTGGACGTCTGCATTTCAATTCTTTGATATATATAGTTTTACCGCTACATGTTAATACAATGAATACAATTTTCCCTTTCAAAATTGAAGAAACAAAACAATAGTTCGATTCATCATATAAATTACGTGCAATTGAAGCAATAGCAGATATGTTGGCTATATCCTTCCACTTTGTTATTTTCTAAAACCATAATCCATATAAATAGTGAAATATACTGTTTTGTATACGATTCCGATCTTATTAATGCAACATATGATAAGTAATAGTATTTTATGGGGAATATATCAGGATTTGTGAAAAATTTAAAATTGAAATAGGATTTCCTAACTTTGGTTACATGCAAAGGTTAATATAATAAAGTAGATTTGACATATTTTGTTACGTATTAAATGAGTCGCGTAATTTCAGATCGATTTTAATTTGATCGGTTACATAGGTGTGCATGTAGTTTTAATTGTTTATCTTAAAAAGAGTCCGAAAGACAATGCGAAGGACATCATGCAGTATCTAAGTGCTGATGGGGATTTCGTTTCAAGTATACCACTTCAATTCAATCATAGATTTTGCAATGTTTTGGTTGATATGTCTGTAGCAAAATGACCAAGGGCCACAACTCACAAGGGTAGAATACAATCATACACAAAGTAAAGTTTACAAATTTAATGTTACATGAATAAAATTACAATTATACAATATATACAAATTAAAGATAATTACTCAACACATAAAAAAAACACAGCTGGTTTTAAAAAAAAGTCCTATGGTGGTATTAACAATTTTTTTCACACAGTTCGATCTCCTTCACGTACGTAATCTACATCGCGATTAAATCTGTTTATATTATTTGAATGTAAAACTGTTTTTAAAAATGCACTAGATACTACCTGCGTCCGGATTATATTAGATTAAGCATCACTCGTCCATTACCGCGGTAGCTAAGATACTGGGTTATCTCCCCTCGAACTCTTTACTGAGTATATGGCTTTAAGTCGCCTCGTACCGACTATCGACCGTATTCCGACGTCAGGAACGTCAAGTCGTCCATATGACGAATATGTAGGTTGCTGTCCTATAATTGCACTAGCACCAGCTGACTTCCTGTCACGTCTATACGCTGTTAACGTAGCGGACACATTCCTCGCTTAAGTCTAAAAACGGCTACAATATATATATATATATATAGCCTCAGATGTTACTAGTTACTCAAATATGTAACGACATGGCGTCTATTACTTCTCATCTATCATGGTAGATTTATCAATATATGATAACAGTTCATTCAATTCTTACTATCTGCAGTTTCATGGCAGTTTAAACAACATCTCATATACGACCCTTCGTCAATCTCAACATAGCAATTATATCTCTACATAACTTCTCATTTATAATATGAACAATTACAGACCAATTATGTATCTATTTACTTTGTGAATATCAGAATAAGCATCAACAAAATTTAACTACACATATCAATCAATTCTAACAAATCTCAAATACTTCATCGTAAACACAATATCAACAGCTCAAAATACGTTCTCAGATTCCTCGGCCTGTATTCTAACAAAACGCTTCTCAATACCGTGGACGTGTATTAAATTACATACATTACCGCCGGAATGGATATGAACAATTTATACAACTTTACTTAGATCTGATTATGTCAAATATATATATATATATATAATATACATTTGACATTTAAATACAACATAATATAAAATTCACATACCCATATGCCGTTATGTACAGTAACAGTAAAATGCTCAATCTTTCTCGTCACAACTACACCCACAGATGATTCTGCTAATTGGACATTGTTTCGATAACACAGTCAGCATTTATAGCAAAACCGTCCACATACCTTAGTGAATTTCGTGTAAATCATGAAACAACAAACTCTCAAACATCGTACGATGCCGATTTCACGCTATAAGGCCAATGTTAACCTCAATTAGTTTTATGACAAATAAACCCGTTTAATTATTATAACTTTCTTAATACTTAATAGAATTTGATAAACTAAATTTAAAAATGATTTAAATTTATTCTTTAATCAAAGAATGGAAATGTAAAAATTATCTTAAAAACGTTACTCCTATCGATCTACCAATACGTTTTAACAATTCCACGCTACCTGACCTAAATATAGCCTATATCACTACAATGGACACCAAATAGCTGACACTACAAAATTAGTCCACAACAACCTAACTAGTTTGTTACAATGCCCTCCATCTATACATGCACATGGTTTTCCACAACAGCAAATATATATATATTCCATTACTTTAAAAATGAATGGGTTTTATTTTCATCAAAAACATGCATTTATCTACATAATATTTAACTATATTATTCATATTTGTTTCTCAGTTAGAACCAGACAAAGCATTTCTGTAATCTAAGTTTGAAACAAAACTGTATCTCATGTCGTCTGTCTTCTAGCGTCACTGTATAACTTCTACTCGTGTATCCTCGTTTGTCTTTTATAACCCGCTATTCAAGATTGCAGTGCCGATTCAAATTAAAACAGATATTAAAACGTCTATTTTACAATAATGCATTTTCATTTGAAGCTAGTCGATGGCAACTACATAATATCGTCTCTGAGTCACCTACTTGTCATTTTTTAAATTGCAAACATGTAAATAGAATTCGTTTCTTAGATATTCATATCAATTCAAATATTGCATTGTATAAATTATTCTGTAAACGATGTTAGATGGATTAAATTTGATGGATACATTTAGCTGATCTTTCTTCATTCAATATTATATCGTTTGTTGTGAAGGAATAAATACATATTGAACAGAAACAATATATCTATAGCAATCTTACCAATTTGAATCCGTGTATCTGAAATAAATTTACAAATTCTTACACAATTTGTGTCTGATAGGAGATATACAATACTGATATTATACCGATACTGGTAAAGATGGTGATCTTAGGAGTTGAACATTTCTACCAATTAGGAATGAGTGGAGTCACACTTACATCGTCTTTTTGATAGTTTTTATGTGACAACAAATGTCTGGCTATAAAGGTCTTTCGGTGTAATTCTAATTCTGCTCCTTTGGGTACTATTAACACTGACAGAAATGATGTGTTTTCTAGCGTTTAGCATCACAAGTGGATAGTTTTGTTATTGTTCTCAGATCGCCATACTAAAGGTTACTTCGTTAGTATAAACCAAATACGCTATTTTGAAACTACGTCATTCTATTTTAAGATGGAACCTACTTGAATGAGATGCGGGTGATTTACCAAAATGTTAATTGTAGGTAAAATAACCTCTTTTTTAACCTTTCATAGTCTTAAATGGCAAATTGGAGACATTTCCTACGTATAAAACACAGTTTGGCAAGTGTGTGCCTCTAATAAAGCATATATGTGCGTATTTACATTGAAAAATTCAAAATTTTGAAGGTTTCTTATTTTGGATGATTGCAATGTTAAATTCTTTAGCATATACATTGTATTTAATAATGTATTTTTGTAAGATTATGTCTTCAATGTGTCATGAGACTATTTTGGGGTAAATAGTTTAATGGGAATTAGTCGAACATATAAAAATTGCATGTCGGTCAACATCTCGCGCCTATATATAATGATCATGTTAAAAAAATGGTATTCTGACACAAGTTTCAGTATTTAATGCCTGCAACTTAGCAGTATTAATGCAAATTGATAGTACTTAGTGAAAAAGAGGTAATCATGAAATTAAAAAAAAAGTTTCATTATAAGCATAGTGCCACCATTGCAAAAAAGAAGTGCTTCCGTGGTGTAATCGCATAATGGCGGTTATAAGTAATCCTCGTTTTTTCTTCTTCAAAAATGCATATTCCTTATCTTAATGCTCATTTTTTTTATTTGAATGTCATTATTGGTGTATTTTGAACATTTTGACAGCATTGTCATATTTTAATTGTGAATTTATAAAAAAGCATAATGCTTAGAAATGATTTTGGAAGTCTACTTTCACTTTGTCAACAGTGTACATATACTGAGCAGAAAAAAATCTCTTATATGACACATGATTCCTACTTTTCTCAGCATAATTTGATAGCGCAGAGGTTGACAAACGGTAAAATGGTTAGTTTCACTTCTTTCATTTAAGTCTGTCTATGAATGACAAGCCTTCAAACTTTCAATTATTTACTATAGAATAAAAAACAAAAATCAATGGTGGGTTTACACCAGTAACGAGTTACCGCCGAACAGTTATCCCGATGAACGGAATTTTTCAATCCGCAGAGAAAACGATATAAAAATCATTTTTTCTGTATACAGCCCTAACTGTTTGATGTTTTATTGTTTTATTCCGTTTTATGTTTTATAGCAGCACAAGGATGCCATAGCATTTATGGATAAAAACGTCATACACGAGGATTTTATGACTGACGTTACGTTATAGCGCGAAGAATGTGTCGTTACGCAAGGATTTTATGAATGATGTTACGTCACAGCTCGATAATTTTATCTCGACCCTAGTGTGAGATAAACATATAACTCCGGTAAAATGCAGATATTCTTATCCAGTGTGCACGGAAAGCTGATATGTCAGTCTTTGTCCTACTCATCTACAGAAATCACAATTTCTATGAACCATTGTAAAATATTCCCAACAAAATAACATTAGAGGTTTGTTGAGCAAACAAATACCCTTCCTTAACGCAGGCATTAACATATAACAGCAATTTATAAACTCATTATACATTTTAGATTTATTTGTAAGAATGAGCTTGTCAATGATACATAGTTTATATTTTCATTAAAACACATTTGTAAGTAAACCTTTATTTCAATTTATCATGATTGCAATGCATTTTGGTCAAAAGTTGTTAAGACATGCTGTTTATCACCTTACTTATTAAATCAGTATGAGAAATGTGCCTAATGCGGTATATGTTGGCATTAATCTGATGCAAAAGCGGCTATCGCACCGCTCACTTGCCTTTCAATACAGTACATGTTAAATATGACACGCAGATGCATTGATGGAGCAATTATCTGTTTTTATTATTGAACTCATCAGTGTATTGTAGTTATCAGATTGATCACTTAAAAGAAGATTTATAATTCAATGCATTATGGGTACTCCGTGGCCGAGTGATCTTAGTCGCTGTCGTCTAATGATCCTATCATTTCTGATGGTGATGGGTTCGAGCCCAGATCTGTTGAAAACTTTCAAAAGAAGAAGTTACCGTTTATTTGCTGAAGTACGATGCTCTTACTTGTTCTTTAGGGGAGTGGGGAAGCTTCGAGTGTTTGACGTAAGAAGAGATTACAGATGTACCCAGTTAACACACTGCGCACGGATGGTTTTATCGGCCCCAGACGTTTGCGTGTGCTACTGATGTTTTTATTTTTACATTGTGCATCACTTTAATGCAGATAGTGCCTTCTGTTGTTTTATATGTTTATTTATGTTTTACATGTTATTTACATATATAAACCTGTATATGGGTATACATATCTGCATAAATCGTAATAAGATGCACCAGTGTAGCAGTTTATTACTGTAGTCTGTCAAGTTTATGTTTAAAAGATTTATTATGAGGTCTTTCTCGATCAATAAAACCGGATAAGCCATGTATGATTTGCCATGGTGTGTTGAAAATGTCGTTACAACCTGATGTAGTGCTTGATAAACTTTTTTTCCTCTCATATCGCAATATAAAAATATAGGCCTGTAGCTTATATAAATATGTGTGTCAAATTACGAGATATTAGTATAAATACATGGAATTCGTCCATCTGACGAATGACATCAGACATGTTATTAAATCTGCCTCTGCCAAGAGAAAAATATGCACTTTCATAAGATATTTATCTGTGCTAATACACCGAAATATTTATGGAGAAACAACTTCGAGAATCCACAGACCAATTTTACACCTACTGGATACAGAGAGAGAAGTAAATCACTGAACAAATAAGCAAACAAACAGCTACAACATAACATCGTCTATGCATACCATCTTATAATAAAGCAGGTGTTATCCAAGTTAAATTGGTGAAACTAATAACATTAATTACATACGTTAATGAGCTACACGTCTTCTCTTTAGATTAAGGAACTACGAAGGAAACCAATACAATGAGTGTTTCAAAAAGTAATATGTTACCGTCTTAAAGAAACAAACCCTGGAGAAATGTTTTCATTTCACAGCGGAAATCCGAAGGTTTGCTTAAATGCTTAATTTGAAAGTTTCTGCGTATTCCGTTAAGAATTATAGGATTTCTTCGAATGTTTGGTGTTGTAGACTTTAGAATGCGGAGCAACAAAGTATTGACACACACAAAAAAACGATCATAAAATTGCTTATTTGCAAGATTGAATTATAATAATCAATATTCAAAATTTATCCTAAAGACAGTTGACTATAGATGATGTCTCTCTATAATATGTGTTTCCATGTACCAATCGTAACACATATCATTGACATCTTTATATATTACTAATTATAACCGAATTTATTTTAAATTATTAAAATCCGATATTTTGATTGCACAATAAAAGACGTGCAATTCAAACGCAAAAGCTGTGCAGTAGTGGAGTTGAAGAAGTGTGTTGGAGGTGTGGCATAATAGATAACAAACTGTGTTTTTTTTATTTACTCACTGACAGTTTATTAATTATATATTTCTATCATTTAACGATTACAATTTTCTACATCTCTACATCGGTTCTTGCTCATACACAGGCATTTTCGCTTGGCAGCTCATTTCTCTGAACTCCCTATCTATATAATCTACACAATTTCATCTACATAAATAATACAACAATGATTCCACTGCCTCTCAAAATCAACATTCGGTAGGATGTACAGGAAATTTGCTCTGTGTCCATTTATATTTATATATATTAGCTCTTGTACGTGTGCAGTCGGCCTGAAATAAGTTATATAAATCTTATTACATAACAGAACCAAAATATCATTATACTGTTACTGTTGCCACACAACGTAGCAGTAAAATATGACTTGTTTCAATATATAAACAAGTGAGATTTCCCTTGTATAACATATTATGTTGTTTTTGTCATTGTCTCATATAATAAGATGGTTACAACAGCAGTTTTGAACTCGTTGAAAATTAGTTAAAACGATAAAGTAAAGACATTGCTTAACAGCAATATGTTCAGGTTAGGAAGTAAGTTACGTGTTAATCATACACATGCACCATGCAGAACAATAATATCATAATATATTATAGAACTACTAGACTAGTGTAACAATCTATAATTATACATGTATTCAATCATGATATACAAGTACATTTAGCATCGATTTGTTCACCAACTTCCATTGCTTATGGTACAATTGAATGTTAAAAAAATAAAGTTATTTGACTGTTCTGATTTTTGTATTTACATCTGCCAATAATAGTTTATCCATTTCAAATCTTGGCAACAAATCTTTCTAAAATGCGAATAAATGTCTTAGTATATGAATTTCTAGTTATAGTAAACCATTTTGTAAGGCTTCGAGATAATAACTCTATAAACATATTATATGTCTAGGAGAAAACGTCAATATTCTATGATGTCATGGAATATCAGCTTTATAAACAAAGCAAAAAAAATAAACGACGAACTATTACAATGGTATTGACTGATTGAGTGATCATAATTAAGGAATATTTCTCTTTTATTTTTTTTTTTAAAAAAGTTTACTGGAAGCAATAAGAAAATATCATTTTCCTCAAAACCTATTAAGATCCAATGTTTATACACTTTTCAAAACTTGGCCAAGTATGATATACTGAATATGATTGAGAATGAATGAAAGAGAGACAAGAAAAGCTTAAATATATGTTAACATTGTACAGTGTGCGACGAATGACCCGGACCTATAATACACTTACTGACGAGAAAAATAAAGGCATAAAAATTGAAATGGTAAAAAAATTCTTAAGAAAACAAGCCAATAAATGTGTATAATATAAGATAAAATGGTAACAATCAATGGTCGATATACATAGTCCAGATTGGTTGTCGTACATACATTTTACAAAAAATTAGATATGAGTGTAAATGTAAATCAGCTTGGTAATTGTAATTTATTTTCAGCACAAGTATGTATGTAGTATCAATGTCGTACCTGCATTAAACTCCTCGTTTCACTAACATTGTTTGGATTATTGAACGAAAAAGATTGTGAAGCGTACATGCGTTTCAGGCTTACGCAATATTTTTTGATAATGTTGACGCCTACAAAATCCATTTCCTGACATTGTTTTTGTAACTTAATATTTTACATTACGTGACTACAAAATTAATATAGTAAAACGACACCTGACGCTAACGTCTGTAATTTTTCGCGGTTCTTAAGTAAATTTGTCATCGTCATATGTATTGTATACGAGCTAACTTAAGCCTAAAATACTTGTATTAAACTTCTCAGGGATTTTGTGCTAATATAACACCCGTAAGGGTCTTAATTGTTCATACGAAACTCTAAGACTTACACATATTGTCTATTCGATTCGGTATTGAATATAATTTGTGCATTCAGATAATAATTACCTACATGACACTTTCGTTATAGTTTAGTTCGTTTCATTTTTCTGATCTCGATTGCAGAGAAAGCTTTAAGCTTATTTGAACCGGTTTCGAGTCCGCTTCCTAGGTAGATCCACTACTGAATGTTGTTTTTTAGAGGCATCGGGTCGAGCTGGGTACTGAACCTGTTACACTCTATCTGCTACACTTCCGCCTCACTTTAACGTTTAATTGGTTCGAAATAAGGAAAGAGACCAACTCTGATTATAATAATAACTTTCTAAATGAAAACTTTTGCAGCAGTTTCTCCAACCAACGTAATGTATACAGGGAGACACTATTTTTTACCTATAAAATCATCAGAAAATATATGTCATCCCTAAACATTCTATGCATAATGTTTATTTAAATTCAATTGTATCGGATCAAATAAATAGGATCATTAGGTTTTTCACTTCCCTTTTCTCTATAAGAAGACATACTCTACCGACTTGTATTATCAAAACAGTTTTTTGGTTAGGTCGCATGAGCGACCGAACCCAAAATAAGGGCCAGTTAAGAAATTGACATTGGTCACTGCCATATTGAAACGTCACGATCACGTGTTTAAAACACGGCATTCGCCACATGGAGGTCGCCATTGTTTTTCTAAACAGTGCATCATCGGAATGTACAAACCGCTATTAATAATAAAATCTGGTCATGTTCCGACCACTTTCCGGCTAAAAGGAAAATACAATTGCGGTGTATGTGTAATAATAGATTGTGGCGTTTAAATGCACTAATTTAGATCGTTATGAATTGTTCTTTGTATATTTAATAAGGAAAAAAAAACAATTTTGTCTTAAATCAAGGAATTTTCTTAAACTTCTTGCTTAAATGAGGTCTTCAAACTTATCTTTTTGGACAATTTATCACCGTTTCTGACAGATTCCTACCGAGTTAATGTAAATAATTTTCAAATAACAATGTATTTACTCAATTATTATAATATGATGAACCAATAACAATGGAAATAATAACAAAATTAAACAGCTACAGTTGTTTATTTTACTCTATACAACAGAAATATAAAGATAGTTTACCGGTGTGACATATTTTCAGCACGTCATGAGAATCAGCTATATCGTCAAACATGCACAAGTTTTGGAAAAACAGTAATTTTTAACTGTTGTTTTTAAATATAATATATCCACAAATTAATTTAAAATATGGATACGAATTATTTTAAAATATGTTATGATCATAATAGTTTATTGTATAGAACATAGTAGTAAGTACGTTAGACAATATATAAGGTAAGTTTCTTTTTAAATATGCAAATGGCAATACATATTGATTGAGATCAGTACATTTAAACATCAAAGTTACTATCAGGCACAACTGCAGCCGGGAATTTGCTGTGTCAGCCGGAACCTTGTCGGGACTTGTTATCATCCGTGTATTACGTACCCTGTACAAGAACCAAACTTACACATTCATTCACTTTAACTGCCACATCGTTTATAAGACCAAACCATTGGATGCTTTTTAAAAGCAGCCAATTTGTTTTTATATATATATAAGATATATAAATAAGATCAAGCTACTATCATAAGATAAATTAAATGATATTAAAGAGAGTATATCAGGGGTAAAAAGCTATAAATGTCTTAAAAAATAAAATAATTAATAAAATGTATGAAAAGCACCTCATCATCATTGATTTATAAAATCCGAATGGTTTGGTATGTCAAACCCACCAAAACGTTACAAATCGATTTTTAAATTTGAGTGGTAAACTTGAAACGAAACCCCCTTTCTAAAAATAGATAGCACTTAGATACTGCTTGACGTCATTCGGACACTTTCTAATAGAGTTTTGCATCTTACTTCGATGCCGATGCGGACAGCGGACTACGGACTTAATTCGGGGGTTTTCTTAAAATAAAATTTAATTGGATAATTACGATTAAAAAGGGAATTTTATTCAAATAATAATAACAAACAACTGTGTACATATCGAGATACTGGCTCAGTACTGTGTCCGAGGCGCAATCAGATTCTATATTTATGTATAGATACGTTGACACACGACAAAATAACCATGCGGTAAGTCAGTACAAACTTGGTGTCGATATGCATGGCTTCGCTGATCGGTATACTTTACACGTGCCCAAGGTTAATAAAGCTATGTATACTTCTACATGTGTCGATATATGTTACATACGTACCGGCCGAGCGAGATAAAGGCGGCTGAGACAAGCTAAGCGTGGGTCCACCTGTACAAGATAGATGTGACGCCATGGTGGATAATATGTTCGATGATTCGGATGATCAGGTTTCACACCATATTCCTTGCCAACAGCAGCATAGCTTCCAACAAACGCAGCCCTCGTCGAACCAATAGGCTCCGCCCCAGCAGCCTTCGCCTCGCCATGCACCCGTTTATATACAACCAGGGCATATACAACGTAAAGAATAAAATCATAATAAATATGTCTCTAAAATGTACATGTTTATAAACTATATTTATATTGATACATATTTTAGTTCAACTGTAACTATAAAGCTTTTAAAGTGTTAAGTGTTAAGTAATTAAGTTAAGAAAACAGAACAGTATAATTATGATAAATAACTTCACAAATACATTCACAATAAGTTTTTAATCATGAAAGTATTTATATTCCAATTTAAAAGAAATATAAAGTGATTTAAATAAGTTTTTATAAAACATATTTAAAACGTTTTGTTGTCATATTTTAAGCGCCAGACCAACAGGGACCTGCGGTTGCCGGGCCAGCCAATGATACAACCGACGCAGAGCTAAAAAGATACCGTTAGCGGCACGAATTCGACAATCAGCTTGCATAGAGCAAGTTTATCAATAGAATCTTCCTAAAATTTCAAGAGAACTAGGAGTCAGCATGTTGGAATCGGATGATGGCGATATGTAGAATGCGTATTAAGTGCTTCAATGTTAAAAACTGTGTTTTTCTTATATTCTATTATACGTTTTACTACTCTTTCCCAAACAATCAAAAAAATATCCGCAACTACACGAATTCATAAATGATCACGCTCATCGGTCTAGAATTATGACAAAGTTGCTTTGAGAAAATCCCCGAATTTAGTCCGTAGTCCGCTGTCCGTATCGGCATCAAAGTAAGCTGCAAAATTGTAATATGAAACAATGTTTACATGCACCACGCATAAGCCTGTATAAATGGCGGATCTACTGTTTAAAACCAGACGTACGCCCCAATAAACACGTATATTTTATTAGAATTCACTATACCTCCACTGAAAAACATTTGTGTCCGTTCAGATGTTTTGTTGCACCCATCTACACTGAAATCCTGGATCCACCATTGTGCATAACGGATCAAATTGAAATCAAAATGAAACGACGTCACTCATCTAATACGTCATAAAACACGTTTTTAAGCGGGAAATCTATTTTAACTAACCTAAGCGCCCTAGTTAGGAAATAGCATTATAATATATAGTTCTGGTATGTTAACAAAGAAATCCTTTTGGCAAAAGATGATTTGTCTTTTTCTAGTTCAAACACTTATTTTTTCACAATAAATGTTCTTCCGATTACACTCTGTTCACAACCTTTAACATAATTGATTACATTCAAATGATTTATATCAATCAAAGTACAGTATGTGTTACAGATGACACCATACGTGTTAAATCTTACCAAAGTCTGAGTTCGTCTATTGATTGGTTTATAATCCTCCCGCTTTTATCGCCGTCTATCGCTTTAATGGCTCAACGATTTAAGTAAAATGTTTCCTCATCCGTGGGTCAATTAATTCACTTCCTTTAATGAAGTATATTGCAGCCGTGACTATCACACTGCCAGCACAATGTCTGCAATCAAATATTCCTAAACAGTATTATCGTCTAGACCGACAGTTGTTATTCACGGTCACATAGTGCTCCGGAATACATTATATCTCAATGGACGGTATAATCAAGTCGGCATTAAGATGATCTGAATAAAAGTTACGTAACGAAGTTTATTGAAATATTTGTTGAAATTAAAAAAAGTATAATTTGATATTCTTTAATAATAACATGGAATGTAATACTTGGGCAGTGATAATTCAAGATCGGGCACTTCTCCGTAATACGCATGTCTCAATAGTATGCATAATCAATTGGATTATTTTGAACAAAATGAAGTTTTCATAACGATGCTCGATGGGTGCAGTATTTAAAGGGCGTATATCAGGGGAAAAAAACGATAGAAATATCTTAAAAAAAACTAAATTTTTTAAATGGTTAAAATACATCTCATTACCATTAATAAACAAAATCTGAATGGTTCAGTATGTCACATCTACCAAAATGTTACTAAAATCGCTATTTTAATCGGAGTTGTGAACTTGAAACGGAATTCCCATTCTAAAAATAGATAACACTTGAATACTGCTAGACGATCATCAAATCGTCATTCGGAATCTTTTTAGGATGAAACCAATTCTACTACGTGCAAACATGTATAACGGATCAAATTGAAATCATAATGGAAGTACGTGATTCATTTAATACGTCACAAAATATGTTGCAATTTTCAGCGGGAAATCTATTTTAGTATAACTTAGGTGCGTAGCCAAAGTTAGGAAACCCTTTTTCAATATAATAGTTGGGCATGTTTAAACAGATATATTTTGGCAATACGGGGTCAATGAGTATATATAGGCATGATATATTTGGAAAAATCCTGATAAATTCCCTTTAATATGTAAACAGATGTAATATCTAGGATGCCCACTGTAAAACAATAATTCCACACAGATGTTTTAATGTAGATCTATTTTGTTTTTTTATAGCATGTTAAATGTATAAAAAAACTGGTACGTTGACCAGCTTGTGACAATGACACACTTATAATTTAACAAAAAAAGAAGTTCTCAAATGCTCACATATACAAATTCAAATATCTGTTAAAACCCTATAAAAGTCAACTTTTTCAACACCAATGATGTCTTATAGCAGTATATGTTATGCGAACTATTGCTCTACTCATCTGCAGCAAGAAGTAAGAACCTCTATGAACTTTTTGAAAATATTTCAAACTAAGTTACATGACTACTTTCAGTACAAGAATTGTGACAAAATGGGAGCAACTGTGCGGTGAGTCGTTAAAGAAGCAAAAATATGTCAAAATTTGTATTAAAAGTTTAGATTAAGAATTTCAGTATTTGAAGTGCCCCATAACATAACGTTCATTGACAAATTTAATGCATTGATCAGTAAAATCGTTAAGATAAAAACGCTTTTAAAAAAATAATATGAGAGTCATAATCAATAAACACAACCTTACAAGTGTCTCCCAAAATGAAAGCCATCGTGATAATATAACTAAATATATCAGTTCTGTCAAATTTGTTATAGAATAAAACTAGTCATTATTTGATACTTGAGTTATGGAAAGTGTTTATGAGGTATTTGGTGCATATCGGAGTTTGCTTTAGTTTCACCAGGATATTTAAGTATAGACTTCAATTCTTAAAAAATCAAATCTCTTAAACGCATCCAGGGGTCGTATTCACCAACCATTCTTGAGAAATTCTTATATTTGAGCTTGAAAATCCAAATTTCAATCTCAGATATCTAGTTTATCATGGTAGATGGAATGATTGTAAGAGTGTATTTGACTTTATATTATATGTCCCCACATGCTTGCAATTTTTTACATCAAAAGAAGGAATCTTAGTATGTTTTTCGAATTCATTCTTGAGCTCAAGTCTAAGAATAGTCTTAAGAATGGTTGGTGAATACCACCACAGGTGTTTATGGTTTTAAACTGACTCCAGAATAACTGCATATACTTTAACAAAAGACGGATACTCATTAATGTTTAAGATAGTTCGCGGCTTTTCTATAGGATTATAACCGGGGGATTTTATAGGGCATCGGCATCTTTTTGTTGTTGAAGAAGTAGTAAAGTCCGGTATATTGTTAAGGCCGTTTAAATATATCCGTGCATGAATGAATGTTTAAGCAAGGAAACATAATTGCACACGTTTGCATATATAGGTTCAGAATAATAACGTTTGATCAAATACAGGAATCCGATTTCGGTAATCACATTTTATCAAACAGTATTCAAGAATCCGATGTTGTTTTGCTAATGTATGAAGAAACATAGTATAAATATCTTTTAATTAATATTGTAGAAATATTGCGTCGGTTAATGATGTAATCTATTATTTTATGTCACGACCATTTTATTGTAAATACGGAAAGTACTAAAATTTAAAACATAAATTTGAATAATTCCATCTTTTTCATCTAGTCCCAAAAAGGCATAAACATAAACAACATGATTTTAAACCGTACACCAGCGGTGCTCGTGGGATTAGAAAGCAACGTGATAAAATGAAAACACTTGGAGTGCAGAAAGGTGAAGTCAAGTCATGTGACCAAAAGTTAGTTACATGATCAAATAAACACCCGTTGCATTATGGATAAGAAACTGTTATCGTACAAAGAACTTTGAGTCAAAGGTGACACTACGTAATAAATATGCCAATCCATTAAAAAATTAGTCAATGTGCAAAAACCAATCGATATCGAAGTGATAGCAATTTAAATCAGGTTAATTTATCAACAAGATATCCAAATAGCTAACATGTACATGAATAAAAACAATAATTTTTTGACAATCGAATTATTTTAATAAATTCATCAGAAATGATTTAATAACCAAATTACCGTTTTTTTAGTATAAACATGATATATTAAATGTGTTACTTTTTATGATTGAAAATTAACAGGAAATAATATACAACATTCCTAAATTTATAATAGTAACCATGGGAATATATTTAGCAAATAAAGCATGGTTACATGATTTTTTGACATCTCACGTTAGTGATCAAAAATCTGTAAAAATTGATTAATGAAGTCTGTTTTTATTAATATAGTACTGCAGTTTTATTGTTAACAGCGCCCCCGGGGTAAGTATCTTCCGGACGATTTTCGCTGTTTTTCCCTTGTAAAATAATTAATATTAATCCATATTTGTTTTTCTAATATTTCCTTTCTTGTAGATAAAATACAATTTGTGTTACCTTTACATTTAATCATTACGCCGGGGTTGATATAAATGTGTTGTTTTTAAACCCACGTTGTAATCTCACCACAGGAACAAAATAAGAAATTTAAAAATGTTATTATATCAGCTTTTAATTAATACTGACCATTATATGAGGCAAATACGGTGGAAATCGTCCGAAAAACACGTACCACTAGAGGTGCTGTTTACGAGATTCTACGGAATTATATTAAAAACAACAAAACAAAGATAAAACGAAAGCTGATACTTCATAGAGTATGTGTACAGATTTATGATAATTGACTCCGCGCACTACCTTAAATGATGTCGTGTTTTTACAACTTCCGCGGTTAATTTAAATGCCTAAATTTTTGAAAAAATGATATGTCATAATAGTTAAATAAAAAAATATTAAAGCAATGAATTATTATCTTCGGCGACTCCTTCTAGACAAAATAATAGATATTAACGACAAGGAAAATAAATTGTAGATACATAATTTCATACTTCTTTGGCTCATACACTTGCGGTTTTGTAATGATTCGCAATTATTTTGTATGAGTATAAGTATGACTCATAGTTTAAATCTGACATTAAACGGTAGAATGTATGACATCAACCTATATTAATATTCAACTCATTAATATAATACTAGTATATGCAATCAATACCTCCTTACCGCAAAACTTGCTCATCACAAATGACAGCTTAAAATTAACGAGTGTTTTCCGTGGAAGAGTTGTCTAAGGCGATGTATTTTAATGACCACTTATCTCTTACCGCTGACAGCACAGGTTTGGGCCTCTAGGTCTCACTGAACAATTACCTCCCTTACATGACGGTAGCAAGATTATTACGCCCAAGAAATTAGAGCTGTGTAAAGCGGTTGGGTAATTTTTTTTTAAAAAATGCATAAAATGTCATATTTCTTTGTGCATATGGGAACATTGGAACATGTTCATGATTTCTGCAAAGTTTGGGTGACCCTGGGAACTGTTTGATGATGCTATAACAGTTTAAAGGTGCGTAGTGATACACTGCAACAAATGGGCAGAATTGTCAAAAATGAAGGGGTGCCATCAAACCATCGAAATTGTGAAAAAGCAACGTGGTCAACCCCATGTTTTTTTCTGCATATTTGGACCAACAGAGGACTATCTATGGGAATAAGGCACTTTTAGAACCATTGGTAATGTATCCAGTGTTCCAGAAGTGCATGTCTCTATATGTAGAACAGTACAAAATTAATTGGTGTGTGAGACGTCTATCGCTCTAAAACCTTAATGTAAGAAAGTGTGCTTGGTACTTGCAGAAGGACGATGATTTTCTCATATTGATTCTGAGGTCTTCCTCCACCAAACAAAATCGGAGATGCCATATATAATATTAACACTCTATTGCAAAAAACGATAAGTAAGTATAGTCTACATGTCAAATTAGTATGAAATAACCATTTTTGTACCGAAGAAGACGTTTCAGAATAAAAGCAATTGTATGAAATAATAGTTTTTTACCTAAGAAGACAGAATGAAAGCAACTGTGTTTTGTATGCGCAGTTCTCAAATATAATGATGCCATAACACTCTTTTAATTATCATAATTGACTTCACTTTACCAGTCTATTACTAATTTATCGTGCGTGATGGTTAAACATTTACTTTCACAAAATGTTAAAAGCAAAAAGATGCAAATATGTACATTTGTAGGAAATAATTTCTTTGTAATAAAGCATTAATTTGATTTATTTTAACAGTTGATCGTGTCTGCATGCTTTTCAATTCAGTTTTCACCCAGATTGTCATTTAATCGTTTGGTTTTCAATCAACAGTGTATTAGTTATGCAGAATGGATTCTCGTATTTCCACGCAGGAGTGATCTGAATTCATATATTCTAGGGACAATAGCAATTATACAGAATGTAATTTCTCGTAATTCCACGAATGAGTGCTCATTTATTCTAGGGATAATGGCAATTATGCAGGATGCATTCTCATAATTCTACGCTGAGTGTGAAATGTTCATTGGTTTTAGTCATATTATCGTATAAGGTTAATATACTATAATGTCATATCATCGTATTAAGTTAATATACTATAATTTCATATCATCGTATTAAGTTAATATACTATAATTTCATATCATCGTATTAGGTTAATATACTATAATGTTATATCATCGTATTCTGTTGATATACTATAATGTCGTATCATCGTATTAGGTTAATATACTATAATGTCGCATCATCGTATTAAGTTAATATACTATAATGTCATATCATCGTATTAAGTTAATATACTATAATTTCATATCATCGTATCAGGAATTTTATATCATCGTATCAGGTTATATACTATAATGTCATATAATCGTATCAGGTTATATACTATAATGTCATATAATCGTATCAGGTTAATATACTATAATGTCATATCATCATATTAAGTTAATATACTATAATTTCATATCATCGTTTTAAGTTAATATACTGTAATTTCATATCATCGTATCAGGTTAATATACTATAATGTCATATCATCGTATCAGGTTAATAAAGTATAATGTCATATCATCGTATCAGGTAAATAAACTATAATGTCATATCATCGTATCAGGTTAATGAACTATAATGTCATATCATCGTATCAGGTTAATGAACTATAATGTCATATCATCGTATCAGGTTAATGAACTATAATGTCATATCATCGTATCAGGTTAATATTACTTTTATGTCATATCATTGGATCAGGTTAATATAACTATAATGTCATATTATCGCATTAGGTTAATATACTATAGTGTCATATCATCGTATTAGGTCAATATCACAATAATGTCATATTATCGTATTAGGTTAATATACTTTAGTGTCATATCATCGTATCAGGTCAATATTACTATAATGTCATATTATCGTATTAGGTTAATATACTATAGTATCATATCATCGTATTAGGTTAATATTGTTATAATGTCATATTATCGTATTAGGTTAATATACTATAGTGTCATATCATCGTTTTAGGTCAATATTACTATAATGTAATATTATCGTATTAGGTTAATATACTATAGTGTCATATCATCGTATTAGGTCAATATTACTATAATGTCATATTATCGTATTAGGTTAATATACTATAGTGTCATGTCATCGTATTAGGTTAATGTACTATAATGTTTAATATACTATAATGTAATATATACTATAGTTTCGTCGTCTAGTGAATTCAAAGAGGAGACTTAAAGTCGACTGTTTTACACACGAAGGTGGATACACACATTATTGACAGAAATACTGTATTTTGACCGTTTTCGACTTGTGACCCCTGTCTATTTTGATAATAGATTACTAATGAACAAGTGATGGTTCTCGCCTATTTATTAATTTTGAAGTTTTGTTATATTATGCTATATAAAACATTCCTGTATGAAGTACAGTTTTCATTTTCATCCCAAGTGTGCAGAACTAACTATCGAGTTTTTTTTCTAGGAATTGTATCCATCAACTCAATAAACATCGAAGATTCCTTGTTATTAATTAAACCTTTTCTCATATTTAACGAGGGATTTGATGCTTTACATTTATCTATATGAGATACAGACTTTACAAAGGTTTTTATAATTACACATTTTATGAAGTAATGAAAACTTAACCCATTGTCCACATTCTAGGGAATATAGCAACAGACTTATGTTGTCGCCTGCTGTTGTTAACTGCCAAGATAGTAGCTGATATAAGTGCTCTGTCCCAGATATGCGGCATATTGTATTGGTCACGTTCTCTGTTCAGTGACAGTTATATGCCTTGATTAAAATTGAGTATTTAATTTTATTTTTAAACCATAACAGATCATTACACCGAAATATAAACAAATATCCTTTATTTAATATTAAGGAAATTGACATTGGTAATTGGCATTACAGACGAGATGATGGTCATGACTCACTACAGACGTGACACTTTATTCAACAATTTAACCAGCGAACAACGCGTTTGATTACGAGCACACGGTAATCGTAAAAGCCACACGAGTCAATTATCAATTACTAGGGTGTGCATTGAATAGAGGATCTTATTTATTATTGAATCATTAAACACGTTGGAAAAAAATATTATACGTGGCTCTGTTGAGCATTAAATCATTTTCCCTACGAATTTAATGAATTCAATAATAGATGAGCACGAATGTAAGATTCGTTTTATCACATAACTCTGGAGACATTTTTATGTACCAAGAAATTGATATATCACCTCTATAAGGTTTGAGAAAAAGTAGGGCATATTAGTTTCCTAGGATCATCATATGGCGTAACGTCTCAAAATAACGCCATCTAACCATGACAAATTGACGTCATTTATATATTTGGGCAAGTCGGATAGTATATCGGCAATTTACATACGAGAGCTGAGTTATACGAAACACACCAAGCGATGAATCGAAAGCGATATTACACTAGGCTAATAAAGCATTGGTTTATTCCACTCCTGCACCGTAAAGTGTGTGATAAATGTATCAAAATGATGAATTCTTCAATTCATTTCAGAATGGGCAAAGCTAAAGTTATATGGCTTGGCTGTAGATAATGGTGTAATGTTAACTCATGTATGTGTAGGAAATACGAAATTTGCTGGAGAGATGATTCATTCACATTATTAAATTAAATTTTCTTTAGAACTGGAAATAGCATGTTAAATAAGTTGTAAAGGTCAACTGGAAGATAATGGGAATTTAACATGATCAGAACATGTTAACGATGAATGATCTTGATTATACATGTGCGTTAAAAAGCACTATGATTTAACATGATCAGACAAGAGCATGGTTGAACATTTTAACCATGATGTCATTGAACGTATGATGCTATTTAAAACATGTTTCGAAACATGTTTCAACATGTTTTTTTACATAAAATATTTGCATTTAGTGGAACCGTGACTGAACATGATCATGCACATTTGGCCATGGCCACAAAATAAGTCATTATCAAACATGGTAGAACACGTTTAAACATGATTTTTACATGAAACCTTTGTATTCAGTGGAACCATGACTAAACATAATCAGACATGTTTGGTCATGCCCAATACATTATAGACAAACATCACATTGTGGTCAACATAGTCTGAGGACAAAGAACTGAACATGATATCCATTTTCACTGCATTAAGGGCCTAGCTGAAAATGTCAATTCATTTGTTGGGCGTGTTTCTTATCCGATAGATTCTGTTCCCGATTTGAGCTTGGTACTTCTTAATCTATCGATGCTTATTACTTGCATGGTGGATTTTTTTAAAGGAGAAAGTTTATACATTTAGATTATTCAATTTGAAGATTATAAATAGATTGTGAATCTGGAAGGCTGCTGGTTCATGATGATATAAATTCCCTGTCGATTAGATAATCTTGTCGCCTATCTCTCAAGTTTGGTGTTGCTGGATTGTAAACTACCGATTGCTGCTGGAAAGTGCATAATCGGTTGAATATATCTCAACAATCCTATCTAGAGTCCCATTAACATTTGTTACAATACTAGAAACACCAGGAACCATGTAAAGTGTAAGCGACCTTTTAAAAGATCTTCTCTAATATTCGCAGCTTTCCCGAGCTAAACCTTTAATTCACTGTAAATAGAAAACATGTGTAGCAGAGACGATGATGACCAACTGAGAAGACTGGAGCTTGCCAATGAGATATTCATACTGCTCGACAGCTGCACTTTGTTGCATTTTATCATAATATATAGTGCATCTAATAGCATGCCCAGATTGCATCTAGTAACTGAGTTGTGTTCTGTCATTCAATTATATGCACTTCAAAATACACATGTAGTCAAATTTACTGATTGCGAACTATAGATGGTACGTGTACATCACGCTTTGCTGCAGCTGTAATAGAAAACACAACAGATATATATTCATAATCATCTTTGATATAACAAAATAATAAGATAACTAAAAATGCCTTATTCAGTCAAGCTGCTTTGGAAGTATGCCATTATTTTGATGTGTGTCAATCAACATAAACTTTCTACCCCAGCGTTGACAGCCAGCCATGTTATTGTTGCGATGTACTGTATAAGACTATCATTCAATTATATTTCAGTTAAATAAATATGATAAACATGTTTATTAAAGAACAAAATGCAATTCATTACAAATACCTACATGTTTCCTCCATGGTAGGTGGGATATGACTTGATGCTGTTCATTTTGTTGAGGAATACAGAATGGTTTTGATTTAATCTTTTATTCCTCCATACAAGAAGAGCATACATATACACATACAAAACAACGAACAAACGTATACATATTACAAATTTACAATCACAAAACAATACTAAAAAAAATATATATCTATATATATATAAATAAATGTACACAACATAACAACACGTGTTATACAACAGTTCAATATAGATTTTCAAACATGCATGATTATCCAAAATAAGAAACCTTATCGAAATTTGTTATAATGAAATCTATTATTATACAAGTTAAAACTGAACCTTATAAGTTCTAACTTTGATGCATTTTAACCAAATGCTACAAAATGTATCTAAGCAAATTTTCAAACAATAAAAACTATCTTCTTTATTCAGAAAACGTGACATTCCACTAAACATGCGGATCAATTGCAGATAAGGCGGCATGCATATCAAACAGCGATAAAGAACAACACCAAACTTCTCAAATAACTTGCAGTATAACATATTTCGTTCACTGCTACTCTTTATACAGTATAGTAGAACATGCTCAACGTTATTAATATTTACAACATAGGAATGTTTGCTCATATGGTTTACTGAATTATTTGCATATTAACTTTATTGCTATGGTACATTGTGATGAAATCTTCTTGGATAATTTCTAAATGTCACACAGGTTTAAATTATTATGCAATATATTAAAACCATATACAGTTTCATCAATATGACAGTTAGTAAATATTCTTTTATTTTCAAACTCAACAATACATTTATTTATTATTCTTTACCACATTATCTTATAAGGAAATTGGCCTGATTTTGTATACTTTTCAAGATAAAATTATAATTCAGATTTTTTACATACGGAATATATATCACTAATAAAACCTTTTACTTTCAACAGATTGTTTTGAAAATCAAACAGTCTATATGTAAACAATTGTTTTGCATGAAACTTTGGGTGCAATCTACATAACTGCCCAAGAAATGTTAATTTTCTTTTGTCTATTTCTGCTTCTACTGATAAACAACCTAATAAACTAAATGCTATATCAGTTCTTGTATATTTAGAGATAGATTGCATAAACATATATGGTTGGTTCAAGCAAAAACATTGGTCAGACCAATGCAAATAAGTCATTTTATATCATCTGATACAAGATATACTGTTGGTCAAGGTAATGACCCTTTGAAATGTTTTTGATCGTCTTTGTTAATTCACAGCAAAAATCATTCGTTGACATTTCTTGACTTTCTGATAATTTATGGTCAGTGCACTGTATTTATTACCAGTTCCAACATTACTACACAAGTCCTTAGCATTACATTTCAAATTAATTGAAACAGTGTTGATTATGTCTCTTTCAAGCTAGAATCGTTTCAGTTCACCAACCTGTCTTTGTGTATTTCTTAGCGATACAATGATTGGTTGAAATTCAAATGGAGAACCGTTGAAATTACGCGTTGCACATAACAGCTCGATAGGACTAAATCAATCTACTGTTTACTATTATTATGGTCATTCATACATTTTATTAAAAATATATTTAGGTAAATATTATGTAAAATGAATATTAAAAATTGATTTGTTTTCATTCCTGTTTATTAATTTTCTTTTTGCATTCTGTCATGAAACTGTTTATTTTTATATATTCGATAGAAATTTTTATGTACGAGTATGGTGTTCTTTTATGAAAAGGAAGATTGTGATTGGTATTAAGGTTTATTGGGTCATGGACATATTTAGGAAATTTTGTGTATAATTTCTCAACAGGTATAGACAGTTTGGGATTGACTTTGATGGAAATTAGGTCATGGTCATTGTTATTAATAAGAGAAAAACAATTCGCTTAATAACTTAAATGCTTTAAAGATATTCTGGTGATTGTTTTGCATAGATTGAAGTTGAAGGATGAAGTTTGGGCTTGGGAAGCAAATCTGGTCAGGTTCGTTGCATCTTGAAATAGAAAAAAATGGTTTCTGCTCAATAAGTTTTTTTTAAATATATTAAACACGTTCGATCATGTTCAACAGCTTTACATGATCAAATAAAGTGAAACATCTTCACATTTAAATACAGGAACAAGTTTGTTTTTTTTTATAAAATATCTTGAAGTGAAAATGAAACAAGTTTAAAAGACCCCCCACCCCATCTCTTCCCTCAAGTATATTGCTTCCATCACATCATGTTTGATGATCAAACTTGTTCTTAAAATATGATCGGTAAACATAATCATGGTAATGAAAACATGTTTAATAATCAAAAAACGATTTTCGACTTGGTGATGAGATTGAATGCTTACACTAATAGGTAAAATTATATTAGAAAGCTTAATCATCTTAAAATAAAATTGAACCCGATGTTGATCACATCATCAACTAACCAAAAACTTAATAGTCTTTCTAAACTTTATATGTGATTTAAGAATAGACAAAGTGAAACACAGTTGTTGTTTACGATAATATAAATAGAAGACTTGAGAATGATTGATATTGATATTTCTTTTCATCTCTTTAATTTTCCCGTATGAGACGGTTTTTAACAAGCTATGGTCAGTACTCAAACATTTTTAAAGAAAATAAATCTTTAGATTACACAGTGGACATTGCTTTGGAAAAAGTATATGTTACACATATTTTAAGATAATACTAATAGAAAACCCTTCCTGGAAATATGTTTGCGAGAGTACGCAATGCTACCTATATAATGCATCACCGTCTTCATGGTATCATTTTCATAGTGCTCCTCTAATATTGAAAGTAAAAAGGCTTACTTTAAACATAAAATTTATAAAGGCATAAATTACATGTGAAATTAGTATCACTTCAATGTTAAAAAGAAATTGACATGCAACTCACTTTCGGGTTTTCAAATTTGATTGGATATGAAGGCATCAATTAAACTATTGGCATGTACCGATTTGAACAAAAAATCTACACAAAGTATTTTATTAAAATAAAACGTTATTTCAAAGACAAAATTAATTAACAAAACCAATTTGTTATGTTAGTCGAGTGCAGTTATACTAGTTAGTTATATATATACATATAAGAAATGAACTGTTTCTTGAACATGCGTAAGATAGGAACCTACATGTAACGATCAAAGTTGACGCGAACCCCTTCGACTGCAAAAATAACTTCATATATTTAGAACATTCTATAAATAAAAGTAATGCCTTAATTAATCATCACGGTATATTATTGAAAACGTTTTGATATTTATTAACCTATATAGAAGCGACTTAATAGTTTCTTTATATACTTGTTGTATGCACTAGTATTTCTGTTATTTGAACATCTTAATTTGACCTGGTTTAGGAATACATTTCATTTACATTGATAAAATCAAGAAAGAGTTTACACTCATTTTATATCATATCAATCTCATCATATATCTCACCACACTATAGACGAGATGCAATTGTATCTCTATGTGACAGTTGTTACTCCGCTTATTTATATAAATGCCTTGTTGACAAAAAAAAAGTGATATTTTAACAGTTTCCTGTTAAAATGAAAAAGAGTCTTCGCACTGACCTATATCGCAAAATCAGACTTACATTTAGTCTTTTATGGACGTGATACTATTTCAGAAGGATTTATACTGACAACATTGTCGTTGTCCGTGTTCTTGTCTGCACATAACAGTAACAGTTAGTGTAGAGCCTGTAAGACATTATGAATCACTGTCCAGTACGAACGTAATCCAAAGTCTATAAAATATGTACTTGACATTCAAGTCAGACAAAATATGTCACAGCTGAAACGCCTTTGCGAGCGAAGTAAAGTAATTATAAGCCATTGATAGAATAACTGTACTGACATTCTGTGTGTGGCAGCTGGGTGTATCAAATCGGCCATTCATTATTGGTATCTGATGCCGATCAACTCATTTGATTCTGTTTTGCACTAATCTATGTAACATGTACGTTTAATCCTTAAACATGGTGTCATGAGTATCCACAAGAAAGGGACGAACAGTTTATTTCTTTAAAAAAATAAATAAAATGAATTAATTCAAAAGTAATTATTCATTATTGTGTGTATGGTTAAGTGTGCACTTTAAATAACTGATTATTTTTTATATT
Organism: Panopea generosa; assembly: GCA_029582155.1. Taxonomy (NCBI): domain Eukaryota; kingdom Metazoa; phylum Mollusca; class Bivalvia; order Adapedonta; family Hiatellidae; genus Panopea; species Panopea generosa. Next base: position 33,215,689 of record CM055898.1, on the reverse strand, counting down.
TATTAGTTTTTTATTTTTAATATTTATTAGTCGTGTCGTCTTTATCTAAGAGAGGATACAATTACTATGTGAACTTTTGTAATATTTTGAACAGCATAATTAACATTTTGCATATTTGAACATGAGGTAGTTTAATATGTCTTTGAATACATGTCCAGAGTTGTATTTTATCATCACCAGTAGGTTAAATTAACACATTATTCAATAAAGTCATCACCGCGATCACGTAGCAGATCGTCTGCCCTCATGGTGACTAGGAGAATTTTGATCATCACTTGTATATAGTAACGATATTCCAGGCATAAACATGCAAAAATAATTATGATTGTTTTACTTTCCAAAATTAACATTTAAGAAAATGAAGATGCTACCAGATACTTTTAATATTCTTATAACATTTTCGAAAATCACGTCTATTTTTTATAGCGATTAAATCATTATATTGATAAATGTTTTGGCATTCATAGAAACCTTAACTTTAATATTTTTGACATTTGCTATGCAAAACTATCATTCATCATTAACGTTTCATCGTGTTTCATCAAAGAAAGATTATCAGTGTTTAAACTGTTGACAAAGTGAGAAAAAAATTTCCAAACCAGTATATTCATATACACATGTCCAGGCATCAAACATGGCACAGCTTTCAAAATGTTCTAAATACATTAATAGGGCCAATTCAAATAACAATGATAAAAGAATTATGTTATTCATGTTGCTTATCAATTTGTTAGTTTTTTTACATCTTATTATTTGCATTTTAAAGTCTTTTATATGTTTTTAGTTGCATTTTAAACTAACTTTGTATTTCTTCGAATTGATTATTTAAAGAGTGAGCATTCATAAATGTTATCATTTCAACTCAAATCTTTTCAAAAGTATGCTGTGTGACCATCAATTTCGACTTTAATATTTGCTGCCTTAATCTCTCATGATGCTTTTTATAAAAAAAGTAAAGCTTTCGTTAAATAAAAAACACATTATATAATAAAAAGCACAAGACGATGCTATGGATTGAATTCCACACAATTACTATAAAAATAAAACGGTTAATGTTCTTTTCATTTCGTTATAACACTGTAAACCTTTTTATTTGGACACTGTTTAGACGTCAGTTACAACTATTTTCAAACATCTAACAGCTTTCATCTGCCGACAATAGATACTGCGCTAGAGTTTATGGAACACACCGTATTACATACTTAGTTTAGTATATTTACCATAGTGCTTTTAAGTTTCAGTAACATCACTATCGTATTTTTTATCGTTATCTGTGATATTCTTTTCCTGACAGGAGGAGTCGTGAAGTGTAAATTTAAGTATGCTCTTTGCTGTATAAATGTTGTTTACAGCAGACAGGCTTATTTTATTGTCTTGTACTAGAATGGAGAGCAACTTGTTATGACTTTAGTTAAGTCTTACACGTCGCATTGCAGGCCAACATGGTACTTCATTAGCAACTCTTAGTTCTTTGACGGTATGCACGAGATGTCAGTCATTGTTGAGGTGCAGTTATGCAAATAAAACAGACAGCATGCCTGATAATCACCCCTTCAGACATGATTTAATAAAGAAATCATGCACAATATGAATTATAGATCAATATTTACGATATTGAAGGAGCATTTAATATGTAATACACGCGGTCGGTTCACACTGAGAAGTATATCGTATTTATATGTATGACAATACATTGTAGCTAATCAGCAAGAAATAAAAAGTGTTGAGACGTGCTGCTTATACTATTGCTTATAAATTAGTACAATACATGTGTCCTTGGCCAATATTCGTACTGCTTATGTTGCAAATTAGAATTACTTTGTGAAATTATGGATATCCCTGAGATTTATGGCGAACCAAGACATTAACATCATATTGATATTGGGTTTAATGCAAGGCAACAGAAACACATACTATTCATTTAATAGACCATTCTTAATATTATCTCATGAATATGCATATCTACACCAGAACGAGGTTAGGACCACGTCCTATCTTACAGCAACACTAGCGTACATAGAGATTAAATGGCTCTCTCGGATAATAATTGAGATATAAGTCTGACTACATCTGTTAATTTAAATTTGTTGACAGTTTAGTTAATGTAAAGGTCAAAATACAATATTTAATTATTGATTTAAGTAGTTCATAGTTTGAAAATTAAGTCTTTATATCATTCAGCATGGGGGGGGGGGGGGGGGGGGGGGACGTTCTGCTGTAAATCAATTCATTCACATCTGACCTGTGTAAACATTCCTGAAGATTAAGGTTAATTAACACCTCTCTTTAAAAGTGATTTAGAAGGGATACAAACCGTCTGTATAATGTCAGGTTCCATGAAAATTTGTGACTTACCATGTGTACTCATATAAGTGTATATTTGTCTAGAACACAACAGAACATTTAACTATTTTATTTTTGTTAAAATCCTTCTGTTCTTTTATTTTATAAAACAAAAATAATATTCGGGGAGGGGGGGGGGGGGGGGATATTACATAATAGGAGATGTAACAGATTACAGAAAAATGATAAAAAAAACATATAAAATAAAGGCAATGCACGTTTTATTTACTCAATATACGAACTCGTCTTATTACAAGTATGTCTCAAAACAATGTCTACATTTAAATAAAGCTTATAATTTACTTTACATATCAGTTGTACAGACAGAAGCAGAGCAGACCCAACTGTTTCAGAAGCTGATTGTTAGTGTATGTAGTCGTATAGCGGAAGTAATACATTTTCCAGATTGGCAAGTGCAGTCCTGCAAATATATACTTTACAGGTGTACCAATTTATGGGGACAACATTTCTGATTTTTTTGTGTCTCTGTCATCATGTTGTCCATGTTTTCTCTATGTTCTCCAGCATATCAATATACATTTGATTGGATTGGATTCTTCTGGTTTACAGTGCTGGTTTTATCTTCTGGTTTACAGTGCTGGTTTTATCTTCTGGTTTACAGTGCTGGTTTTATCTTCTGATTTACAGTGCATGATTTATTCATAGTGTCCATTCCCACCCTATAATGAAAAATACAAATATAATTCAATATTCTAAAATATTGACAATACATTGGTATATATAATACTATGTTCACATGTCTATAAAATTATGTTTATAAGGCGTAATACGGTAACACAAATTGTTTCACTTCTCTTTCTTTATATAACATAATGGGTTGTTACATGCTGCAGTTTATGCATATATTAAAGAAAAAATAAATGTTTTTAAAGTTTGTATTTATTTCAAATAAAAAACCAACAATAATAAGATATTAACATAATAGATAGATATGTTAACATATAACTTACATTGCAGTGTAGTCCTCAATCTCGCCTTATTTTTCTTTATACAATTTGTTTATTATACAGGTCCCTTAATAATGTTATGAAAATTAAGGGAAGACTGAAATCCAAAATGGAACCAAACAATTTTGTCCAGGTCTCAAAAAATCACCCCAAGTTTATAGGGGTTTAGCCATTTTCCTATGTAGTTATAGTCGTTTGCTAATCAGCTGGTAGTGTGATGAGCTCCTAACCTCCCTTGGATAATGGAATGTCTGGCATGCATATAATTTGAAAGACGCCTATAGTATCAAAGAGGCAAATAATTTGGTAGATTAATCTTATAAATAAATAAATTTATATGAGAATACATACCTGCGAACAAACAAACATAATTCTACAGAATAAAGTCGAGCGCATCTAGCTCAATTCAAAGCAAGGGCATATAATCCACTTCTTCATAAAACATGGTTTCAGTCATGGTTTAATACAAGGATCGGATTGTAGAAATTTGTATACATGCACTGGTATAATGTATCTTATATGAGTAGGATCCAGTTACGGATTCAAAATAACGCTTATATAAAGGTCATACATTAAGAAATTCGTTTGTTCATGAAGATGCAGTGTAATCAGAATAATGTAATAAGGGAGATAACTTATTTTCATATTCAATTATCAACCATCTACTTTTTTACTTTTTCATTTTGACACTCAATAACAGTTATAATTGGTCACCTGGATTTATTGATATTTCGTCAATATGAGTTCGTAAATTTGATATTCTAATCTATCTTATGAGCAAATGTATTTGTGTATAATTTTACAGACTCCAATTTTATTCAGAGACAGAAATAACCATGTAACAATATTTTTAAGCGCACAATCCGCAAAGTCACAATTCACACGAGTCACTGTATGTCTGTCATTTGCAGCGTTATGGGCGATATATCTCGAGTTCATTGACCAAATTGAATGTGCATGGTATGTGTTTAAACGAACAAGAGGACTTTCATAAACACATATTTCGATGCATTTTTATCAGAAAGTTAATCAGTCCTGGAATACATTTGTACACAGCTGATCGTAGCTACACATGGTTTCAATAGGGTCGAATCAATGCAAATGGTTACATTCATGATTTCAAAAAGTCGGTTCATGTTTTATGGGTTATTAGTTTAAATGAAGTTTAAATTTTCGGACAGTATAAAGAACAAGGGTCCTCATTTGAATGAGATTAAAATATAAAATTAACTAACCCCTGTTTGACGACATGTTAATAAATTCAGGTGACCTATTATAACTTTTGTTGATTGTATTTTCCTAACAATATCTAAAGCATTCTTTGAAGTATGTTTTGACTGTAACGGATATTTTATTACGTTGACCACCCTGTCAAAATGAAATAAACTGTCTGAACAATACTTATTTGATATATACGAGTTATGGTAGAAAAAAAATAAAAACATTGTACTGACATAAAAAGTAATATCTCTTCTTTACACTTGCCAAATTTCGTATCTATTTTAAATACGGTTATGTAAAACAATGCAAGAAAATATGCATGGTATGGTTACCTGGAGAAGTTCGATGACATCAACGGTGTCAAATCTTTGCGTGACTTTTAACTGGTCAAATCACATCTTGTCAAAGTACTCACTTGATTTCTGGGGTGTATTTCAAACATGTTTAAAGCTGAAGATCATTTTGATTCGACTTGCTAAAACTTTGTACAAATACTTGACGTCGTTGACGTCATCATACTTCTCCGGGTAGCCATTACATGCATATTATTTTGCACTGTTGTTACATAACGGTATTCAATACCTTCATGTAATTTTACAATTGCAAAGAAGAAATAGTTCGATTAATGGCAATATAATTTTTGTTCGTGTGCTACATCAAATGTTTTTTTTTTTTTTAACAAAAGTCCACATACCTTTTGAACACACCTCGTAGATGAGACATTTTGTTAGAAGACCTGACTATACCTTTAGATAAGTGATATCATATTTTTGTTATTGTAACACAGACACAGATGTGTTTATATCAGTGTGATGAATCAATGGCCGCACACATAAAAAATGGAACAATTTGTATAACATGTCACTAGATATATTTTTCCGAGTAAAGAGAAAGTCTGGTTATTGAAGAGGAGTTCCATTGCTATTATAATGGTCTAGTGAATATAATATTAGGAAAGTTTCCCCACACAAAAAGGTACAATGACTTGTAAGTTGAACAGCTTTAGTGCAGCGACACCTTAAGATTTTTTAAAAACAGAAATCGTCAAAATAATGCTCATAAATACAGTATCTGATAAAATACTATAAATTATAAGTTATTTTGAACACCAGTGTTCTATTATTGCAGTATATGATATGCCAGTATTTGCAGCAAAATGTTATAACCGTTATTAAATAATTTGAAATTACGAGGTATGTCCAAAAAGTAATAGGACGACCCTGTCACTTTTTGTATTTAGGGTGTTACATGCAAACCAATGGTATCAATGGATAGATCGACACATCTTCTATTGTCATAAAACATCGAATCCACAGTCATCATTAAGTTCATGCAAAAGTCACCATAGTAAAGGAAGTTTAAAAGTACGGGGGACTTTGAAATTAGTCGCCATTTAAAAAAAAATATTGCCTTGCAAAGCGGACAACTTCCTTAATATCGTGTCAAATGTTATGAAATAATAGTGGACGTAATTTCAAACCATGTACGAATGTCGTTTAAAGATTTAACGTTATCGATAAACATTTTAATATTATGCGCACTTTTGAAATAACAAGTGCGAGCGAGTTTGAATAGTAAAAAAATTGGAAGACGCCTAGAGCGTAAATTTGTAGTGTGGTAAAATTTTGTGTTGGGCGTAATATGATCCAACAGGATACTCTGAAGTTTATTTAACACAACTCTTTAACAGAAGGCACATCCTGGAGTTGTATATATTGGTGGTACAAACGGGTTTCCAATGGTGAGGCGAAAGTAACTGACCATCAGCGATCTGGACCGGAGTGTACATTCTGTTGTTAGGATATATGAGTCATCATAGTATCGTGACATGTACCAGGAGTGGGTGCAGTACCACAAATATTGTGTTTTACACAACGTTTCATACCTCAAAAAAGAATGATTTCATTTGAATGTCAACTTGACATCGCACAAATAACGTCAATCTCTCCCGTACTTTGTTACATATAAATTTTGACTTGTCAAAAAAGAAAAGCTAAGCTATTCAAATAAGTGTCACAGTAATTCCTTTTGGCGATAAATTAACGCACTGACCGTTCATACACGGTTTACTAGGTAGTGGTGGAGAGAAGGGGATGTGAGGGGCTAGACAAACCCAGGAAAGTATGCATTTGATATGATTTTAAATGAACATCACAAAATCGACTTCGCTGTAATGATTGATTGATTATATATACAGGCTTAATGCAATATATTGTATTGCAGGCGACGTTTCATATATTAGAGATTATTTATTGTTGCAAATTTATTTATTTTCACTTTTATGTGTTGCAGACAACATCATCTATTACGACAACTTTATGACAACTTTATGACATCTTATCGATATAAGTCATCTATTGTTTGATTTGATTTGTTTCCTCTACTAAAAAGTAAACGGTACGGTTCATAAAAAGAGAAATTGTTTTGCCATCATTTTTCGTGGAATTAAATTAAGTGAAAAGAATATATTTGGTAAGTTTTGGAATAAATACCAGAAGAAATCTTCCACCAATGAAGGTAGATGGAAAAAAGAGCCCATATCAAAATATTAGATAAAAACTGTGTACGGTTATTTTGTTACATTTGTTAAATATATATTAGCATACATTACTGATAAATGTAAAAGGTTCACTAAGGGATAGGAAAATACGACACCCTTATATATATTATTGAGTGAATAATTGAACCTCTACGTGGTGAATGAAATTTACCATGAGTTAATGCATATAATATGATTATGCATTCCTACTAAACTGAAAGGTAATTATTTGCGTTGTAAGTCTTGTGACATAATGCATTTTTTTATATTTATTGCCATAAACATATTTGTCCTCCTTGAATCGCCGCTGACTCAAATGGTAAAAAATGCCAGTTATTTGCAGAGATAAACCCGTGCGAGTGCAAGATAACATTCAAGAATACCGATAAAAAAGGGGTTAGGTTAATTGATCGTCAGTTAATCCTCAGTGGCATGTGATTTTGACGCTTGATATTCAAACAAAGTCACGTGTTATTTAGAATCGAACAGTTCCAACAAACTATGTTTGATGAAGCATCTATGTTTGAAGCAATGTAATGATCAACTATCAAAATTACATTAGGGAACTTTAATCATAGAACATGAACATGAAACATCATTTGGTGAAAATGCAAATATGTATTTGATGGCATTGTTTGCTTAACCAGTTACCTCAGTATAATCCAGAATTCGAAAACACTTCACTTCAAACACATAATGAGTAGCCGCCTATCAAATCATACGCCGGGATCATTAACTCTCTCCTTCATTCAGTCTTCATGTCATCAGAAACGAACAATTTCATTAATTTGGGCAAAAGTTCAGTGGCCATCGTTCTTTTATTAAATAAGATGTGGAGAAATTGAGGAAAAACAAACCGAAAAAGGAAATAAGATATATGTGTCAATCAAAAGGCATAACATATATTAAATAGAGGTTTGACTATATTTCTATTAAAAATGTCCCTATTTAAATGACTATATTATTATAGCCCATCTCCGTATACGGCAGAAGATATCTGACGAATATCACGATCTGAAAATATCACGCTACACCGGCAGGTCCTCAAAATCTTCTTTTTTTGGAAGAAGAAAATTTAAGTCCAATAAAATAAAAAGAAGTAGTAATGAAAATACAAATTATTCATTTTTATATAGAAAACAAGACGATTATTTATCTACAGATTTGTTTGACTTTAAACCTTTATAAATCTTAAAATATGACAACTATTTTGGCGACTGTCACACAGGAAAAACAATCATGCATTACAATATCCTGATAATAATATAATTATTTACATGTATCTTTTAATTGACTGGATGTAGTTTCGTCAAAAGCAGAACTATTTTGTCAAAGAAACTATACTACGATTACTTATCAACTTTTAGTCTCTATAACACCTGTAGGTAGATACGAACGTATGTACTGCTTTTACTGAAAGGATAACGCTATTTTATATCATTTGGTATTTGAATGGGGTTTAACGCCATTTTCGACACATTTCAGGTTATATATGGCATATCTATTTTTACTGGTTGAGGAAAACCTCAGACAGAGTCAGACTGAGTAGAACCATCGTCCTTCCGCAAGTAACTGGAAACTTTCTCACATAAAGTTTTTGGAGCGAGCGGGACTCGAACCTACGACCTTAGCGGTGAGATGTAAGCGATCTTGAGACGGCACCTTAGACTACTCGGCCACGGAGGACACCTCGTATTAAATGAAACACGTGATTTTTTTGATTTTTATTTCAACGTTTACACGTACTAGTAAAATTGTTTATTTAAAAAAGAGCCAGAATGACGATGCAAACTTCGTCAAACAATATTTACATGTAAGTGATGCCTATTTTTAGAATAGTGATTTCATTTAAAGTAAACCGCTTAAATTCAAATATCGTTTTTATCCCGTGTTGGTGGATTTGACGGACTAAACTCTTCGGTTTATATTTATAAATTATAATGATATGCGTTTTATCCATTTTGATAATTATTTTATTATTTAAGATATTTATAGCAATTTATCTGGTCAGTGGATATAATCCCTTTAAATTCTATTTGGCGTATGGTGGATGAAATTAGTTTTAAACTTTAATAGCAATGCATTGCATTTGTACCTAGTACATATTTTACTTCTTGGTATAGGTTTACATAAAAGCATGTAATTATACATAATTTATTTATAAAAATGGATCACGCCGTCTTGCAAGAATACGCCATTAGCAACATATATCTCTCTGAAAGATTACATACTATATCTATTATTGTTGGGATGGTATCATGCAAATTCACATACATATCAAACAACTGTTATTATGAACCCTTTAGACGTAGTCTTCCTTCGAAATCCATTAAGTTCAGGGCAAAAACGACAATGAGTCGTATTGCAAAGTGCATGGTTCGTTATGACAGCGGTTATCTTCCATGCAAAAAGTTAACTATTTGTCAATGAGAAGAAGGTATAAAAGAAAGCAATATAACATAAATCCGCATTAGCTTTTCAATTCGTCATTTCAATTCCATAGAATGACAGCTCTGTAGTGTCAATAAGGACTTTACGACAGCACATACTAAATCAATAGATTCAATGTACACGTGGTAAATTTTCGGCAGGGTCATAGTGTTGTTGATTAAATACAAAACGTAGATATTTGCTGTATATGAAGAGTTCAAAGTGATATTACAAGTGATATGTGCAAATCATTTAATATATAGTTTCAACAGAAACACACAGTATACTTTTCGAAATGTACTTTGTAGTTGTCTGTACAACTATACATAATATATGTACCACGATAGCAAAATAGTGTGACATTATAACATTTGTTTTCCTGAATAACAAAGTTGCCTTTCACTTCCCGATTCCATGAGTTGGTATTATGTTTTCAACTAATGCAGAAATACGATTGGACGTACCATCAATTATATTTTGTCTAAGTCGCAATACTGTGCATGTACTATCTAATATATACGTTAAAGTAAGAAACAAAGGCCGGTCAAAGTGAGCAAAAACAGTCTGAATAAATTTCGTTAACACATGGATGGAAGATTGCGAAAGAGACAATTTACTAAATGAAATAATGTTTTTTTTCAATAGATCCGTTGTCAACAACGGACGGGGCTGTAGTCTAATGGATAGAGTGTTGGCCGCTCACGCCAGAGGTTGCGGGTTTGATCCCCAGCTCGACCTGATGCCTCTCATAAAACACTCAGTACTGGTTCTACCCAGGAAGCGGACTCGAGAACGGTTCATATAAGCTCTGAGCTTTCATCGCAATCGAGTTAAAATAAATTAGTATAAACTAAAACGGACAGGGAGATTGTTCATATATTAGTCAGATGAGGCCAATGCCTGAATGGAATTCCTAGAGTAAAATTCACCATTTATACTATTGACCATTTATAGAACTGGACTCAAGAATGAATTTTGAAAAAACACACAAGACCATTTTAATACCAAAAGTTACAAGCATGTAAGGACATTTAATATATAGCCATATATACTCTCACAATTATTTTATCTGTCATAGTAAACTAGTTAAAGTTTAAATTTGGATTTAATCTTAAGTCTAAGATTATTTTCAAGAATGGTTGGAGAATACAACCCCTAGTCTTGCTATGAGTTCAATTGTAATATATCATTTGATTTATATTTTTCTCACCAAAATATATCGTATTACACTGAAGTATTTGACTTTCTTATTGACAGAGCTAGAAACGACAATCCAGAAGTAGCGAATTACGTTAGAGTGTTAATATAATTATAAATCTACGCTTACAATGTCAGCTATATATTCATGTAGCTTTTCCATTATGATCTCCGATTGCGGATACCGACACTGATTGCTCTTTCGTTTTCTTCTATATGATTTCATTATGCAGATTATACAACTTGCTTTGTTTTTATTTCTAATTGTGCTGATATGGCTGCCGTGTCTTGAATACCACGTTTCACGCTGGATATGTATCTGTGTATTTTTGAAATTGCACACGACCAAATGAAAGTTGATATCTTAAGTAGAGGTATACTAACTACTAACGATAAAACTCTTATCATGATACCCTAAATTCAACTGAGTATAAATCTTCGACTCCAACTGAAAATTAAAAATATTAACTTTGTAATTGAAAACTTTAATTTTCCATTTATTTCTGTTTTTTGGATCACTAATCGCTTTTGCAATTTAAAAATATAATCAGTGATTCAAACTTTAAGTCATATTGCGATTTAACTTTATTAGTCTGGTTTTGTAGAATTTAGGAAGAACTTGAACATGTTTAAAATATCTCTTTTGGTGTTTGAAATATTTCTATTTCATAATTCCAACAGAAAGGGTGACGATGTATTACCAAAATGAAATATAATTATATTTACTTTGTTATCTTGAAATTGTTATTCCATAATCATGAACAATATATTATGAAAAATCATATCACCGCACTGACCTTATTCGTGTTTTAATTTTACAACGATTTCTATGAAATAAATACTTAGCATAGTGAATCTGTACTAACGTTAACAGCAACTATAAAACCATTTTAAAAATGTATAAAATAGAATAAAAGCGCATCATTTTATCATAAAGTGATTTTAACATTATAGCAGATTACACAATTTGCTTTAATATGAACTTTGGGATTTAGAATTTAGTAAGCATCCGATTTTTGTTCAATTTTTTTTTTACAAACAAAAAGTTGTGACTTTCTGTGTGATATTATTGTTTGTGATATTATACATTTGCAACATGAATCGTATTATAGAATAAAGAAGGTATAATCTAGTTTGATAGAAGATTTAACTTTGAGTATAACTTGATATAGTGTTTGCCTTCAATGAAAAATAACCATCAAACTCATTTCAAAGTGATTTTTTTAGCAAATCAATTTATATATACTTTTGTCAAAGTTTTAACGTCGACATGGCATAATTCCTTGATGTCACAGTGGTTTCGTTTTTTATTGGATTTCCGTCTTGAATATTTTGATCTTTGATCTATTGATAAACAAGTGTGTGTTTCCAAATAAAGGCACTATTTTCCTTTGTTAAAAAATTACAAAACACGTATTTATAATTATAACACAGAATAACACAGAGTATGTATTTCTGGAATAACATTTTGTTTTTAAATGAAACGGTTTTTTTATCTTTCGATTTTATTGACAAAATGTTGCAGTTTTAAGAGTACGACTGTGCGATCACAAAAAAGTAACCAAACGCATTTTAAGTTACGACCCAAAAATGCATGCTTTCCCCTGGAAAATCATTTCTTAGAAGCTGAAAAGTTAAATTTCAATTTTCTTATTGGAATCGGAAGTTTATTTTAAGAATCTGAGTCTATATTTAGAATATTCCAATTAGAATCGGGGTTTCTCCAATTGTTTCTCTTTTGAAAACCCTCCTTTGAAAAGTTTGATTGGTTGTTTATTTATTACATTTTACGAAACTAATAACACCAAGAGAAGTAACATCATTACTTCATAATAAGTGCACTCAATTAAGGGAACAAGCTTTAACCATTGCTCGTTGATTATTATTTATTTTTAAAAAGTTCCATATTTTATGATAATAAAATATTTTTTAATAGCATTGGCATCTTAACAATTACCGACGTTGCGCGAACAAAAATTCGATCATGCAATCAATAATTCACTCCGTTAGTTATCTGCATTGTGTTTATATACATAACTATCAGTATAACTACCTTATTTTGTCACACAGGCTGTTATTGATAAGTATTTATAGACAGTTAGATAGCTGTTACTTCAATTGAAATGGACAATTGAATTAATGATGTAATGGTTGAAGTATCTTATTTGAGAAAATAATTTCTGATAAAAACAACAACAAACAACCAACATCCGAAAGATGTTATTCAATTAAAATTATAACTTACTTAATATATATATGACTTAGCTATAATCATTATCAAATTAAATATTGTTAGTGATCTATGTCATCACTGGACGTAACAGACTGATGAAGTATTTTAATATGACTAAGACAATAAAGACGACAGTGATATAGGAATACTATTCCGTCATCTCTAGTAATAAGCAATTTCGTGATAACAAGATATAACGATAAATTTACCAATAAGTCTTGTAAATGGCACTTTATTCAAAACCAGGAACAGCTGAAACATACCGTTCTAAAAATTAGACCTTTATTTCATTTTAAACTCAAATATTTTACAAAATGATTAACAGAGAGAACTTGAGTTGAGCGAACGAAGACTAAACTCGACTAAAACAATGTATATATGATAGATGATTGAGAAATTATAGGGCTTTGTTTATTCTATTTTATTTATTATTTGTTTTAATTGTTTTCATTGATTATCGATACAAGAAATGAACTTTGATAGAAAAATATATGCAAATAAGAAAAAGTTTCTTACCTGTCAATGTTAGTTAACGCTAAATAAACACCTCCTGTAAAGTCAATTATACAAATGTGTCACATGAATATCAAACAAAACAAACAGTTTATTGTGCTATTCGATACACTAATAGCTAATTAACTTGCTAATTAATGACATATGATTTAATAGGAGGAGATAAAGATAAAGCATTGAATGCCGTGAAATATTACCGTGTGGTATGATAAGTTCGCTTATAACAATAACGAGTCAGCTAAAAAGGAAGACACAACTATCATCATGGCATTTATATTGCATTAATTATATGTTGTTAGCCATGTCTCAATAGATTGATATACTGCAATTGAAAGAAATTTTGATTCTGAAATGGAAGTCTACATTTTGTTTATATTTCGTTTATTGTTAAATAAATAAAAACTGTACTCACGAGTAGTATACACTATGCCGCGTTCAGTACACTTTTTCCACCACCAAATATGACCAGCTCCCACAAGCCCGCTGGTCATTTTTTTGTGATAGAAAAGTTTCGCTTAAACTGGCATATTGTATAATACTTCCCTCGCCCCACTAGACGTCTTCAGCACAGTTTTCCCACCACCTTAAATTGACCAGCTCACCCAGGTTCGTCCGGACTCACCCAGTCTCGTCCGGACTCGTCCAATCTCGTTGATCATTTAAGGTGATAGAAAAGTTTCGCTGTAACCCGCATATTGTATACTGCTGCCCCCACACAGTCAGTATCCAGCCAAATCGGAACCAAAGAATTAAAATCATTTGAATAACCACTTTATTTTACAAATGCTCGTTTCTTTTTGTAATCGCGTCTAAACACCTTTTCTATTCTAAATATTTCTTGATTTGCTTTAGCTAGTTCTTGTTCATAGAATAATCCCTCAATATTTTCGTTGTTTAAATCTTTTAGGAGATATGTAACAGGCTCTGTCTTTGAATGTCCCTAACGACAAATATTTATTCCGTCCAATTGTGTTACTCTTTTCAAATCGTTTTTTGTATTAACTTATTCTGATCCTATCATCAATTTTGAAAGATATTCTAGATGTCTGAGATTGGAAGGATGTAGAAGAATACAAAATATATAATAATTTATTCTTTTTCATTCTCACTCTTCAGGATTCATACCAATACTACATGTTTGGTCTTATTATATTTTGAGATTTTTGGTAGGACATCAATATGATTATTTGAAGTGAAACGTTCCACATTTTTCTCTTCATAGTCCTGTTAAATATTTCCGTAATTACTGCTTTCCCCCCATTAAAGGTATGATACATTTCAATATTATTATCGCTCTACAATTTCTTAAAGTTCTTGTTATAAAATTCACTTCCCTCATCAACCAACAACTTTTGAGGTCTTAACATCAATCTCCAAATGCTTCAGCTACCTCCAAACCAGTTTTATTCTTAAGCGGCACACTCCAAACATATTTACTCAAGATATCAATTACATTAAATAGATATTTAAATCTTTTGTTATATTTTTAGAAGGTCTGCATATCAATCAAATCAGCCGACCATCCATCATTCACAGCACTTGAAATGATCCAACGTCTTGGAAATATACCAATAGTTGGTTTAACAATTAAACTTTTAGCAATTTTTTCACCAAATGTTTTTGATTTAGCGTTCTTTAAATTCCCTTACATTTGTTTATCACAAGTAGATTTTTTAACTCCATTCACGTAACAATAGTCATGTTCTCGGCAAACACCGTCTAAATCATTTCCCGGAGGTTCATTAACTAAAGGATCTCCAGGTCTGCAATATTTGTATTCAGGAAGCGTTAACCCCTTTTCAGGGAGTAATGGTAACATAGCTTCATGGATGTCAAAACCCTGTTCCGTGTTTTTCTTTACAAATTTTGTTTATGTTCTTCCGCAAGACGCGCAAGTACTCTTTTGCATGGAATTTTATTTTTAGCCGTAAAAAGTTTTGGTTCTATATCTTGTGTTACAGTTTTTTCTTTTGAACAATAACTACTCATTTATATATTAGTAAAATACTTTTTAATAATTAATTCATTTTCTATTAGTTTGAATGGCTTCAACATTTTATGCAAAACACCATACATGCTGTGCCCATTTTGTAATTTCCTAATGAAGTACAGACAGAAGTAATCAAACAACACTACCGAAAAGCCTTTCACCGCCAAATTAGAAATAAGTGATCCGATAGGAGGGATTCCCAACGAAGCCAACAAATCAAGGAATCCTCGATTTTGCAATTGCTTATTAGTCATTAGAATATTATTTGATTTCCTGAGTTTATAAATCTGAGTTTTGTTCAAACAACCGGAATTAATTAGTCTTCTTTTATTGTTATTATCGACTGAAAGCTCTCCATTTCCAAATATTTCATTGATTCCAGTAGACACCAAACAACTTAATGCCCCAATAGCCAAGAGAGCAACAATTTTTGTAATACGTTTAGCAGCCATAGGTAAAACACGACAGATCAATCCTGCCAATGCACCAAGGAATCCACCATTTTTCGCCTGAGTGGACATTTGTGTCCTAGAAATATTTTGATCTAATCCAATACCCAATCGCTTAGCTTTGTTTATTGTATTTATTTGGTTATAAGCTTACATCAATGACACAGCAACCCCGGTGATACAGACCCTAAACCGCTCAAGTACCCCATAATTGCACTCCGTTTGCGCTCAGTTTGCACTCCGTTCGCGGTCCGTTCGCGCTTAGTTCGCACTCCGTTCGCGCTCCGTTTGCGTGCACTCGATTAAACGCGGTTAATTTAATGCACTCACAAACGCAGGTATTCGCTCACGAGCGCTGTATATCTGAGTGCTCTGTTTAATACTCCTCTTATCGTTCGCTTCGTTCAGCGTTCACTCAACGTTCAGTTCGCTCAGTTCGGTTTCCGGCCAATAACCAATCGCAACATCTCAACTCTTAAAATGATTCTATATTGACTTTTTAATTTAATCTGTTCCAATGGAGCAATAAAATGTATCCATGGGATTTAGTCAAGGTAAATTAATTCATAATCCGATTGTTTGTCTACATATTATGTCACCCGCTGGGCGAAAGGTTGTAAATTTCCGATAAGCTAGTATCGATAGTAGGCATGTTTAACGGAAATGTCTATGTTTTGATATGTGATCAGCGGTCAGGGTGATCAAAGAATATCGTAAGTTATACCGGCGTCTGTTATCCAGACCGACATGTGTTTGCGTCAGTATCTTCTTTGATATACCGTAAGCCGTTTGTAACAGGAAAGCAATAAAGTTTGTCCACAAAATTTACACATACATCATCAACATAAACTAAATATATTGTTATTAATAATTAAATTTAATTAATAATTCCATACTGTTGATACCTCGTTAATAATCCATAAATCTGCTCAGTGTAAGCAGTGACTTAACAACATGTGGATATATCACTGGTTTTGTTAATGTTCAAACTAAAATAAGCTTTATAATCAATAATATGCACTGCAAGGGTGATGAAAAATTTATTATAACCCGTGCAATGCAATTCGACATTATAATAAATGATTTTTGAAAAATAATAATCTTGTAGTGTTTTTCTCGATTTGGGTCCAATTGTGGCTTCACTAGACTTAAAAAATATATTCTGATATTTTAAGTTTTTATAATAATTTTCGTTATCATTATGTATATAAATATACTTGCAATGAACTTTTTTCAGCGGGTTTCTCAAACTATTATTTTACTGATAGTATGCTTTATGTTAATATATTATTTAAAATGACAAACTATATTAAACTTGTTTGAAACTACACCCACTGTGCTATACCGCTAATTATATGACACGCAGCAACACACCCGTGGTGTTAATTACGTTATGTCACATGCCAGTGAGAGCCGTGTCAAATAGGTTATATGCTAAAGCGGTGACTTATCGGTCTATTGACCACAGAAGATATGTATGGTTTCATTTTGATTGTAATTCGTGCCAGATGGATGAATCTTAATTGAGCCAACATTATGTGATTGAAAAGAAAAGATAAAAAAGGAAAACTGCCAGCCAATTAACAACAAATAAAAAAATTATTTAAGATATTTGTTATTCGAAGTTTCAGAACGCTTTAGTATGTAAATATCATGATGTTAATATCATTAAATTAACGAACCGAAAACGCCAGTTCTGAATGAATGGTGGAAAGTGTGACATACACGTATTAAGGGCTGTCATTTTACCACAGCTGCCTTAGCGACCTCGTATAAAAAACAGATACAACTAAAAATCAGAATTGTTAATTTACAAAACAAAACAATCCTACAATTTTAAAAATAATAAAAATTAAATGTCTCTAAATAATTCCTTGTAAAAATGTAATATTTTATTTGTATTATTTTTTACTTTCATTATTTGTTTTATTTTTTTTTTAATATTATTATCATTGGAGCTATTATTATAATATACATATTGACTTATTGATTTGTCACAGCTTTTATAATGGAGACGTGCATTTCGATCAGTCGTTCACAATTAATATAACAATTTAATTACTGTTATGAAGGCAGAGTTGCATGGCAATCATCAAAACAGATACCTATGGTGAGAACCACATGTGTGTCAATAAAAAGTTAATTGGTGATTTATCGGTCCATTGATCACGAAGAACCCTGCCGGTGTGTAATTTTCATTTTGATTATATTTAATGCCAGATGAATGAATCTTAATTTAACCCGCGGCATGTGATTGGATAAGAAATATATAGCCAAAATCAATACTAAAATATGCAGATTTTTTTTATAATATTGTTATTATCATCATTATCATTAATATCTATTATATATTTTATCATTATTTATTACTATTATTACTAATATTATTTTCATTATTATTTATAGTATTGTTACTATTGCTATATTACTTTATTATTATATTATAATATTATTATTCTTCTTATTATTATTGTCATTTCTTACTTGT
Organism: Panopea generosa; assembly: GCA_029582155.1. Classification (NCBI taxonomy): domain Eukaryota; kingdom Metazoa; phylum Mollusca; class Bivalvia; order Adapedonta; family Hiatellidae; genus Panopea; species Panopea generosa. The sequence continues at coordinate 33,197,318 of CM055898.1, read as the reverse complement.
TGCCCTTTCACAGCTTTTATATAATGGCTTAATTGTTACGTGCACGTGATCAGGCGTATCGATTTTGTAGGAAAGCGGGAAAACAATATATTTACTTTTTTATAGGCAGTGAATATATGTTCTTTTTTGTTTATTTCAACCTTCCCGATGATCAAAAGCTGTTCTTTAGTCAATATAAAATCACAACCTCAGAAAGGTTACCTTGAAATTTACGTTTACTAGTTTTTATTTCCTGTGTCTAATGTGTTATTTCGGTCTGTCGTGTTAATTTGGCATACATACTTTTATTTTACATTAATTTAATTTAGCTTGATTGTGAAGTAAGCTCGGAGCTTATGCATATCGTTCTCCAGTGCATTCCCTTATTAGATCTGGTACTGAATTGTGTTTCGAGAGGTCGGGTAGAGCCTGGGTCAAACTTGCGACCTCTGCTGCCTGAAGCCAGTACCCTATCCGCTGTACTACTGACCCACTTTATATTTTAGAATACAATTAATTTATTACTATTATTTTAATGAGATGTGCACGAGTATAACGTTTCCACTTTAATTGCAATATAACAGTTTTACGTACATTTGTTCACAACTAAGCACAAACTCAGTGTAACTATGTTTGGGGAAAATATAAAACTAAAGTCCAAATTAAATTGAAAATTGGTAATTTTTATTTTGCCGAAATACCCAAACAAATAGAATCATAATCATATAATTTTCCGCATATCTATGTTTTGTTTGTTTCACGCATGCATTGATATTTTTGTATTTGGAACAGTATACGCTTAAATCGAAATAAAGTAAATGTATTGTATGTTCTATAACTAATTTATATCGAAATAACACGGCAAATAGTGAATTCATATTACATCTTTTCGAATTGTTATTTACACAATATATATACATTTTATTACATTTTTAATTATTTATATTTTTGTTGCGCAAACCAAAACATGCTTAAACATGCAACTAAATTAACCGTAGATAACCGTTGATGTGTCGTCTATTGTATAATAGGTATTTTAAACATTATTGTATTGATCAGCTAAATATTGATATTTATGCTATAATTGATAAATTGTTGACAAAAATAAGTTTTATCATGCGTTTTACAATAAAACATTTATATAAAATACATGGTTTATATTTATGTGAAAAAAATTTTCTTTTTAATCTCGATTTTAAGTATCGATTTCACGATCAAATGATGAAAAAGGAGTGTATCCGAATGAACGAGTGCACTCAGTAGCGCACGACTAGTTCTGTTATCAGTTTTCTTACTGTGTCTAGCGTATACTGCATATACTGCGCATCTGAGTGCACTCAGCGTATCTGAGTGCATTCAGCGTGTCTGAGTGCACTCGATCTATTTCATGCATTCAGGAGTGCGTTTATTATTAAAAATTCAGCGTTTATTTACGGTCCAGGTCCGCTCCGTCAGCGCTCAATCTGCGCTCCGTTCGCGCTCCGTCTGCGCTACGCTCGCGCTCCGCTTACGCTCTGAGTGCACTCCGTTTGCGTGCATTTGGGGTACTTGAGCGGTTTAGGGTCTGTACCTCCGCTTAATTGAATTTTTTTTCTATTTCAATGTTAATTCGCTCCTTTTATTTTATTATGTATTCCAATTATATCTTTCCGTAGAAATTTCTTTTAACAAGCTTTCTCGGTTTGTCTAAATACAGAAAATCATATTGTTTGTTAGTTTTTCTTAAGATCTATTTTTCTATACCACTTTTGTTACAAATTATATCCATTTCTCTTTTAGATGGGGTTTGAAATAAAATGTGATGTAAACATTTAAGCCTGATATCTTTGGGGTTTTTGTACTAGCCTAAAGATTGAGTTGAGAAGATAACGCAATATTTTTTAATGTTCCTTGAATGAAATGATTGATAATATTGTCTTGGTTTCTTTCACATATGTAATCATCAAATACCACCAACTTTTGTACATGAACGTCACTCAAATCATCAAGACTAATAGTATCACCAATTCAATATTCTAAGATATCTTCAAGAGGGAAGTCATGTTTTTCCGCTATATCCTCAAGCTGTTTGATTAGAAATTTATATTTTGTTTGTTCTAGATTTTTAGCAAAACGATAAAATTTATCATAGAAAATTAAAGGCTTTGTCAACATATGCACGAGGACATTAGTTTTCCCACTACCGCTGTCGCCGCATATTAACATCGTAAAACAAGAATTTGGCATGTAATCGTGTAGTTCCTTGAATATATCTTTTTCTTCTTTTGTGTCAAAATTCGGAAATTTCATACTATTATTAGCTGTGAAATAATCATATTATTATCTTAAGTTATCTAAAATTATCTGAAGTAATCATGTTATGTCGTTATTGAAATGGAAAAGAACTGGTAGAAAAGAAGAAAATAGTTATAATACTTTTTCATGAATTTAATAATGCTGAAATAGAAAACAGATTGAGAAAACAAATGAGTCAAGAAACATACCAGAAAGTATTCAAACCCATTACTTCTGCTCAAGAAGGGATTGTCGAGGAACTGAAGGATCAGAAGATAGATCAAAACAAGGCACTAGCCATTCTTGAACAAAAAAATACTTAATAACCAAAAGAACAAGCCAAAGAATTACATGATTTAATAAATAAAACACCGGCGATAGAAGATGTTTCTGAATATGAGCAATCGTATGAGGAGCCTACTGAAGAACAAGCTGAAGAACAAGAAGAGAAATTGCGTGATACCAAACCCGAAACTAAAAATCTAGATAAAGGACTGGGAAGCCTATTAGATGATTATGATAATATCGTAACATTTAATGAATTAGTGAAAACACCAGATAAGTGGGGAAAAGCGATTGTTAACACTGTTAGAAACCTAAATGGTGAGATATTTGGTTTAAGAAGAAAGAAAGACCAAACCGAGGCAGATGAAAACGAGAAAAAAAATTGAAACAGAAAAAAACAAAATGAGTAGATTACAACATAACACTAAGTAGTTTGGTAAAAAAAAACAAGGTTGTTAATAGGAAGTGGACTAAAACAATTTTACAAAGTAGATAAAGATGGAAATTATGGTAATTTAAAGATAAATATACTTCAATAAGTTTTTCATCATAAATTAATCAAGAGCAGGGTTTGGACCATCTGTTTAAGAAACATAAATAGATGACGACTTTATCGAACTAATTACTAAAATATATAAAAATAATAACAATTCCATTTTGGAAAAAGATGTCTTTCAAAAGCTTACGGAAATAAGCGGATCACCAATAAACACATTAAGCAAGAAAATAAATATCTTAAGTTCATGTGATTGTATTGATGATATCATTTATATATTAAATCTAATCTGCGGTTATATTGAGTCAGTTAGTAATAGTCTCTATGATATGATAATAAAAGATAAAATGATATAAAAATATGATGGAATAAACATTATTGATAAACGGTTAAAGCAAGGAGAAATAACCCCATAAGAACATGAAGAATTAATAAAAGAAAAACACTTTGAATAATATAGAATGAATAAACAATTTGAAACAACGGATGAATTAATTTTATGTCTATCAAAAGTGGTTTCGGCATACAGAACAAATTATAAGTTTTGTGGAAACGCTCGTAAAGTAATAGAAGTAATTATATTAAGTTAGTTTCGCCGGCTGCTTTAGCCGCGTTTCCGTTAATTCCTGTTTTAAAATTAAATGACAAAATTAAAAATGCATCATAAAAAGTTTAAACAGTTTTCATCTTATTGCCAAACAGTAAAACAGAAGGACGATATCCAAGTAGTTGCAGATGTATTCAATAAAATCCATGATATGCAGAAAAGTGATAACTTTGTAGAACCTCTAGAAATGTACATGAAAGAATATAAAAAACGGATATACAAATGGGAATAAATAATAAAATATCAACATTTTATGTAGAAACTATTTTGGCAGGCCCTCCGAAGGTCTTATACCTTACTTATAGAAGTGAAGAAGTCATTGGTGGTTTTGTTAGATGGTTGCGGGGTCCAGCGGGTTTTTATGGTTTTGTTGTAAATGGAGAGGAAATTATGACGCGTTATAATTGAGTTCTTTTACTTATTGTTGATGGAATTAAAAAGAAGAAGGGAGAAGCTGACCTAAAGGTGGTGGTAAATGAAGAAAAGAATAACGCAAAATTTAAATTTATAAGAGTTTCTCATTCAGGATGTTATGAGGAGAGCAGCGTAATCACAATAAGTGGAAGAAATGTTGAGAATATATAATATGTATGGTCAAGCAAATCTATAAGACTAATAGATATATGGTCATAATCTCCTTAGAGGTATTATTGGAGCTGGATAAAAAGTACATTTTTGAGATATTTAAATGAGTATGCACTCTTTATGTTATGAAATTAAAACAAGATACTTGTTTGATAAAAGTGATACTCTAAAAACAGTGCATTCTAAAAATGTTATTGGTAAGATAAAGGATGAGGCAGTGAGTATTCCGATTACTGAATTTATCGGTTTGATAAAGACGTATTCGTATAAATTGGGTGGTAAAGATAAAAAAATATACAGGTATTACCAAAGGTGTTGTTAACAAAAATATTATGCCTAAGGATTACGAAGATACTTTAATTAATGAAGGTATGAAATACACACAATAAAAACAATAAAATCAGTTAAGCATCAAGTAAAAAGTTATGAAATAAATAAAGTAAGTTTATCCATGTTTTCGTTATAAAATATATATTTTGGATGATGGTATTAATACCCCTCCATACGGTTATCGTGGTAAAAAAAGAAAATTGTTAAGACGTGATAACAAAAGAAACCAGCATATGTAAAATGGAGTGGTTATTCAAGTGATTTCAGTTCTTGCGTTCCGTTTAAGGATTTTGCTGTCTAGTGGGGTTTGGGGTAGTAGTATAAAATATACCGGTTTCAGCGAAACTTTTCTATCACTCAAAAATTATCAGCGAGCTTGGATGAGTCCTGGGCGAGTCTGGACGAACCTGGGCGAACTGGTCATCTTTTGGCAGGTGGGAACATTGCGCTGAAGACGTCTAGTGGGGTGGGGATAGTAGTACACAATATGCTAGTTTCAGCAAAACATTTTTATCACCAAAAATGACCAGCTAATTTGGATAAACTGTTCATTTTTGATGGTAGGAAAAGTGTCCTGAAAGCGGCATAATGTATACTTCTCAAACGAACACATTCTAAAACAGTATATAGCCCATGAGAATTCAAAGTAGAATATAATAGTGATCATTGCCAGTCGACAGTCTGCATGATATTCTTATTACAGACATATACTTGATCAATTTAAAATCCTCTTTCTTTAATGTCAAATCACGCTGTACTAGCACATCATTTATATAGATAATGTCATGTAGGTCATGAAGGTAATTGCTTTTTTCGAAATTGCGACATTAACACAATTTGAAGACAAATTAGAACATTAAGAACAATTGGATCAGCCTGTTTTTCATTTGAGATGTTTATAAAACAAAGATGTTGCGTGAATTGATAGATTATTCATCGCACATGGGTATCTAAAACTGATAATATAAATTACTAACAGGGGACATAACATTTAAAGGGACACACATCCACAACAATACCATAAGTATTTAGGTACAGCGGAGGAAACAATTTGGTGTAGCTGTAATGGTCAATATCAAAACCAAAACTTCCATCTATTTTATAAATGCTTCCAAACTAGCTCATGTTCTACTAGGCTATCAATGAAACGTGCATCACTAAGGTCCAAGCTTCTGCTTCACAAACACAAACATTTACATATCACATTTACTTCTGAAATGCCTGTCATTAGTATTGAAAGTTAGAATATATAGCATTGCGATTAATGGGTGCAAAGTATTACATCTATTGATTATCGATACCTGCGATAGTTAGGTTAAATATAAAGCACACTTCACGGTGCTGTTTTGGTATGTAATTTACGTAATGGCACGTGAATAGGATTGTGGCTGTTTCTTTTAAACTGTAAGAAACTTAAGAAAGTATGGACTGATGTGTCAAAGAGACTATCTTTTATTTTTCAAGGTATGATTTTTTTCTTAAACATGCGAAATGGCAGAATGGTGCTTAAGTGCGTTTTTGTCCGCTGATTTGGATAATCCTTTTACTATTAGTATTATAGTTTTATGCTTCTAGTAAGATGTTAATTTCCAACTTTCGACTTAAACAGGCATAAATGTTGTATAACCGGAACAAACATAATATAATCATGGTGAGCTGAAATCAACAGGACCACTTCCATTAACTTACCAAAAAGAAATAAAAAAATTAAAACCAAAAATATAAAATATTTCAGTGTGAATGACAGATTTATCGAGGTAAGACATATTACAAATTAATGAAACAAGCAGGAAACGCAGCAAACTATTATTTTCCTGTCTAAGACCGACAGCGTGACAGCAGAAATACGTGCAGAGTTCCAGACTAATTTATCTCATAAATGTCGAAACACTATGATCGATGAACGCTTATTGTTTCGGCATCAAAATTATCGAGTATACGAATCCACAGTGTCTTAAATACATAACAAAATAAGCTTAATCTTGTTCATGGATTCACTTTCTGCTCTTTTAACCTTGCTTTGGTTTTAAAGAGGATGTGTAACGTCTCAATACATAGATGCGCTTCAATATGTGTCACGGTAACATAATTCTTGCGCTTAAACATAAACTAATCGGATCCGACTCCATTGTTTGAAGCAATAGAATGGTCAGTAATCACCATCCCAATAAAATCGGTAACCATAGAAAATGACTAACATAAACAAAATAATGAACCTCTTCAGTACAACCACGAAAAACAAAGTCATATTGCGTAGCTTCATTTTACATCATTAACTAACTCCTTCAGTCACACACTTCATCGGTAGTGGACCAGTTTCTAATGATGGAAAAGTTCAGCGACCACCGTTTGATTAAATAATGTACTGAGAAATTGAGAAAAAAGAGCTGAGAAAGAAACGCAACAAAATAAGGAAATATATGTCAAGCACGACGCAGAACATGTATTTAACAGATGTCAATCTATATACACTAGATACTTTCCTGTATAAAATAAAACACAATTATAAACATGTTGTGTGGAAAGAAAGGCTATTATCTAGCTACGGCATTATTTGTGTTTAACGCTTAATAAAGATGAGATATATGAAACCATAGTGGTGCTGTTATACGGGAAAAACTATACATTGGAATATCGTGTTAACATAATCTGGAAAATATTTCTTTTTTAGTTAGTTGCCTGAATGGTGCTTTGATGAAAGAAGGATCATTTTATACAAACATTTATATTTTGATTCGATTGTTAACTTTTCGATAAAACCGTCAGATAGATAATGTACACACTCTCTTTATTTCCATTGAAGAGATAACGCTGTTTAATAACAGATAATGTTGATTTGGAGTCGGAAAATGATACATTGAAATCTTATTGAATATGATTTCAACTGACAGAAATGCGAATTTAGAATCCAGATCCGTTTTGAATTCAAGCTACTCCGTCAATCAGAGTTATTAAAGAAGAAGATCTGATATTGATAAACGCAATATTGCGACATAACCTGTGCAAGTAAAATACTTGGGTAATATAAAATTCTGACATAGTATTACATATCTTTATATCATATATACAGAGTGTCATGTTTACAGTAACCCGAAACATCTCTTGTTAACATGCCTCCTAGCGACAAGAGGGTGTCAATATAAAACATTACAAATAGAAAATAAACGTGCTAATGGGTTTTGGCGTTGTAAACTTAACAAAAACTGTATTGATTTCAATAGCGTATTGTATTACTCATTTGTTGGTAATGGATATACTTCTTATTAGATAAAAGCAAAACACGTATATATCAATACGCAAATATGTAATTTGGTCGTAACAAATGCGTAGGTAATTCATGCATTCAATGGTCGCAAGTTTAAAAAAAAAACAAGTCAGACAAATAAGAACGTATGACATTTATTCACTGTATTTAGATAAATTTATCAAAGTAGGTTTATTGATATTTGACTATATAACCTATTTATACATAACAATAAAATTAAGATGAAAACATTAAAAAAAGTAAATTTACCCAGTACAACTTGAAAAATGGTACTAAAAGATTGACGCTCGGTATTTAGAAGAAAGATCAAGGTATGGTAGATCGGTTGTCAGTATATTGCATGCATATATGTGATTGGGTGGAGTATCGTACCATGTATTTTCGGCATGATATTCTAGTGTTTAGAATACTGTCTCAATTAGACACCGTCGCTAAATGACTGAACGATTGTTGAAAGCGAGGCTAATCACCGTATAATAACAAAGTATATAATGGTGAAACAGAAGAAAAATACTATCTAATATAAGTATGATTAAGAAATGATTAAATCAGTCGGTAAATTTAGTTAATTACTTACATTCAGAGGCGTGTGTGAATAAATAAATGTCCCAGGGACGATTATTGTAAAAGGTGTTACATGCCAACAAATATGTTCACTTCCCATATAGAATTGAAACCACTGGAATGCGATAGGCAAACTCTATTTTAAAAACAGCGGATTCTACTTAAAATCAACAACATTTTGTATGTAACTGCTATTCAATCGACGGTTTTAACTGGTCAAACCAAAGCACAATACCAATATTTTATAAAAAAACGCCATTTCAGCTCCGACATCTCTTAAACAATAGTCCACGCCCAAAAATATTGAACGGCGTGCGTAGAAAAAACCGATATTTGGACTTCAGAAAAATGCACAGTTCTTTCAATACTTTTCAAAAATCAACATACTTCCTGACATATGAGATTTAAAAAAGAACTATTTTACCACTGAAAATGACCTATTGAGAAAACTAGAATTTAAACAAAATTGGTTAGCTAAATGGTTAATTATGAAGAGGGCGACACCTTATAAATAAGTCATTATTTTCAAAGAACATATTATTGAAACCTCCATAAAATGCTTTAAAACGTAAGATATAAAGGGAAATAACATTCTAAGCTCTAACAAAAAATTAATCCCGCCATATAAATTAAAATCGAAACAAATTCAAACGATCATTAATTCCAAAAGTTCGATTGAACCAAAAACATAACGAAATTTGATAAAATATTGAATGGTACAGTGTATGGATAAACATCAAATAGGGTTACTGCTCAAATAGAACAAAGCGATATCACTAGAAATTTCTGCATAATCCAAATTTGACTGAACACCAATTAAATTTAAAGGGAGTACCTTACGGTCTTTGTAATCTATGCAAACAGTAAAGAGAAACTCTTTTCACTTATTCGTTGGCTGCGAAATAATACAACCAGTTTTAGCGAACTTTGAGATTGTCAATAACAAAAGTACATGTAATTGACACAATTATTAAATATAGGCTCGAGCAAGTTGCAATTTTATGACATTGTACTTGGTTATTACGAACTTCCAAATAAATATAATTTGTTTAAAACTATTGTATTTAAAATGAAATAGAGTATATGGAGGAATAGCTGTAAATTTGATTAACAAAACTTTATTATCTTGATTTATCAATTTGGAAGTAGGTTTATTGATATTTAATAAAATAGCTAATTATACGCACATAAAAAATAAAATTAGCACAGAAATGTTTAAAAGAAAACAAAACAAATTTACACAGTACATCAAATTCTTAAAAAAATATTACTAGAATATTCCTAGCTTGGCGCTAAGCATTTAAATGAAAGTTCTAAGACTGGTCGGTCGGGTGTCGTACAATGCATGCATATATGTGACTGGTTTAGGTATCATATCATGTATCTGCGGTATGGTTCTCCATTGTGGCAGCGCTTAGAATACTGTATCAAGTAGACACTGTGTGAATGAAAAAAGTTGGAAACTACGCTTAATACCATACAACAACAAAGTATATACTTGTGAAACAAAGCCTCGCAGCAGTTTAGTATGATGCACATCTTACTTCATGATGCCAATCACATGGTATTATTCAAGTGTCAGGACAGAATGGTTTAGTAGTACTAAATCAGTTCAATCTTTGTTCTAATGTCAGGGTTCATTGTGCAAGCACGTAAACAATATAGATAGTGTCATGTAGGTAATTGCAGTATCGATTTTAATGCGTAAATGATATTTACAATTCTTTACTGCTTTACTTCTCAGTAATAAAACAATTATTCGTCAGTTTGATAGACAATTTTCTCGGCGAAAATGATATTCCATAACATTAGAAATGTGAACATTGTTCTCCTGGGGAAAACAAGAATTATCGCACTAGAGAATATAAGATATTTTACCACATGATTTTCTAAAATGAATATTTGTATTCCAATTTCAGTATTAACTATATATTAACCTAGTAATATAAACTACAGCCGCTGCATGTTAACTAAATCAGAATACTCTACATAAAGAAAAATACATGTCTAAGTTCTCCCTTAATAATTACCTCCCTAACATGACGGTAACGATATTCTTGCGCCCATTAAATTAGAGCTGTGTAAATCGGTTGGGCATTTTTCTTTGTTGAAAATGCCTAATATTGCCATACGTATTTGTATATAAGGGAACATTTGAAACTTTACATGATTTATTTCACCTTTGGATGACATTAGGTACTGTTTGGTGAAACTGCGTGGTGACACACTGCAACAAATTGGCAGAATAGTCAAAATAAAGGGGTGCTAACAAACCTACGAAATTGCGAAAAAGCAACTTGGTCAACCACATGTATTTTATTTTGCATAGTTGGGCCAACAGAGGATTATCTGTGTGAACAAGGCACTTTTAGAACCATTGGTAATGTGTCCAGTGTTCAAGATGCGCATTTCTCTATATGTATAATAGTGCAAAAATCATTGTTATGTAAAACTTTAACTGCATTATATATGCTTTTAGCAAATACAATTGTGATAAAACATGATCCATATGGATTGATACTTTTGATGAGCTAATACCTACTTACGATATACATGTACTTGCATAAGTGTTGTGCAATATACCTTGATGTTGACTATGTATTACAGAAAAATACTTCACATGTTTGTAGAGGCTTTTAAATTATACACAAAAGATTTTCTTTCTAGATTTTAGTTATTCAAAATCATTCATTTGTTTCCGCGTAGTCTGTAGAGCGGACCAGCTTTTCCGATTAGAAATGACAAAGTTAGCAAGTTTGAATTACTGCACTATCATCTAGCAGTCACATATGTACCTTAATAAAACGATGTTAAACTAATTTAAGTTCACACACTGAACAAATAAGAGTAAACAGTTCTGCTAGCAAGTATTCCACTTGGATATGTAATGTTTTACTTTGTATAATATATTAAATTGTCGTCATCTGTCACCTCTCTTACTTAAAGTTACTTGATAGTGTAAAAGTATTTGTTTCAAACCCGACTCTAGCAGTTAAATACGGATAAAGTCTTGTAATCTTCAATACGCCCGTCATATCTCTGTCTATATATTCCTTGTCTGGCAGATTGCGGTTCGTTCACTGGTACAAGTACCTGCCGATGTCTGAATAAATGAAAGGTAACAAAATAACACCAACCAAGACACTCAATACTATACAGTAAATATATCGCCAGGTAGTGCTACTGTTTTAGCTTTTGCCAGTGCCACATATACATCGGCGTCTGCGTCGTCGAAATAACATCCGCTCAATAACTAGAGCAAATGCTACCCGTTTATTCAAATGTGTATACTTTACTCAATATAGTAAGAGGTTGCATGTGATGGTCATTGAACACTGCATTTCAAATGTGACATGAATTATGGCTATTTTTAACAAAATAAAACAGAATTATTATCAACATCCATCTCGAACAAATGAATCCTGCTTGTTAAAGCATATGAGCATAATACCTTGAACAGGATTGAAACTAACTCTTGTTTGTTTTGATATACATTGAACTATGACCTTTTGTAACAAATATGCATTGATTAATATCATCTCAATATATGTAACATGAATATATAAAATATCTTCACAAAACATTGCATGGGAATGAAATTGCGCTCATGAATGTGTCATTTACATTTGGGTATTACCCTAACACATTTATTATCTCGAGTTATGCCCTTTTTAAATTTATAATTACTTTTTATTAAACATCTACTCATCAAATGTAACCTACATTGATATCAATATATATGCTCTTGGTATCTATAAAACCATTCTTTCACTGAGTCAGTTGTGTATCCTTAACAAGATTATCCGAAAAAGGCCTTGCGCACCCGATGGATTATCAACAATATAAAACAAGAAAAAAAATAACGTGAAAAAGCTAATTTAAAACAAACAACTTCTGAATACCACTGGGCTGAATTTAACATCAGAAATAATACCTCTAATCAAAACACTGCACAGAAGTTTACAAAAACACAAAAAAGGATTGGTCAGAGGATCTTAAAACATTTATAAAATCTAATGAAAAGCCATCACTGCCTCTTCTTATCTGCGATAATGGTTCTCAGAAATATCGAACGATGTTTGCCATGGTCAAACTTTATGACATAAAGCTATTATGACCAATCCTAATATATAGCCTTATGTTAAAAACGTTTCTCTTGTTTTTTTCACATTACTACCAATTGAAGTTCAAGGCCCGATTAGGTCAATCGGTTACGCGTCTGACTATCAATCCAGGGGTCGTGAGTTCGAATCCCCCGCTTGGCAACAGTCTCCGTGATGATTGGTATACGACATTGCGTCTAATTATCATTCGTCTCTCACCACTGATTCAAGTGGGAAAGTTATCAGTTATTTGCGGAGACGGGGTGTGCTCGAGTACTGGTTAATCCCAGGAAACAGTGGTTAGGTTAACTATTCGTCTGTTAGCCATCGATGACATAAAAATGACGCTAAATATTCAATAATCAATCAAGAAATGTTACGAATATTAAAACGTTACCCGTGTTTTGCGCGAACTATATCAAGACATTGCTAAGACATTATTTGATCTCTTTTAATTAATAAAGCTCGCGTAACCGGCATGTTTCCTGAAACATGGAAAGATGCATTTGTTTGCGTTTTTTTTTAAAAAGTTGATATTTCTCAAGTAAATAATATCATACCAATTTCCCTGTTAAGTGACACTTACACAGTTTTTAAAATACTTAGTTATATGTAAAACACCTTTTATCAGGCGGTAGATTCTGGAAAGGAAATTCGAGTTATATGCTTCGATAAGTCTGGCACTAGAGGTCGTATGGCGTTTCCATTCCTATTCTTAAGTTATTGCTGACCATCTTGGCAATAAACGTCAACGCGTTGTTTTCCGTGGAGAGCAAATTCCAAACGGAATAATTTAAACGCAAAGTTCTGCAAATGTCTATCCTGAGTCCCCTTCATTTTCTTATATACATGAACGACATTATATCAAACAGCAGTTCATATGTTTGTTGACGATGCAAGCTGAAACATTATTATGACAATGATACAGACGTCACATATACAGCGATTATACTCAACCATGATATACCAAAAATAACAGATAGGGCAAAAGCATGGCTTATAACAGTTAACCTTACCAATACTATCTCTTAAAAGAAATCTACCGTATCGTCCACATTTATTGAAGTGTTTTCTCGCAAGCATCTTGTATTTTCTTTCACATGACTTCTCCTATCATTTATACATTGGATACATCAACGAAAAAGCATGGAAGCGAATTAATATAATGTGTAAACTCAAATGTCAGCTTAATTACAAATCCTTTGATATCATCTCGTATGCAGGACCAGATTTTATATTAAATCTGTGTTAGGGATTTGTAGGATATTCCTCCCATTTACCATTATATTAAGTTATATGATGTATTTACACATCAGTGATTTTACCTGTAATATTCCCGCAAAAAAGGTCATATGACTTAAATTGATAGGAATAATGATCAGTTGTGACCATATAACCAAAGAGGAAGGCAGACATCTTGAAATTATACTAGTATTGAATTGTTTGAACATATAAAGAATGTTAGTAAAGTATAATTATGTTTTATTGAATTGTTTTGGACAGTAGTAGTAGGCTGTGTTTTATGTAATTTGAAATTTTAAATTGGATGAAATATTATATTTCTGAATTACATCGAAGTTTGAGTTGGCTGCAAAAGAGCAGTATTTTCTAACCTCACTTTTCTATCTCTTATGCACATTGTTTGATTATAATTTGCAAAAATAACCAACAGCACTGTTGAATGAAAAGAGAGAGATACACTTAATTCCACAAATTGGAATGTGTTATATTAATTAATTTCTTATGTAATTATAAAGCAACATTGTTCTGTTTTAAATATATTAACAGTTTATATGGTTCCAGTTGTTATAACCAAGTTCAGATATGTTTAAAAGTAAACATATGATTTATATGTGTAATGAACATATGTAAATCTTATTTGTAATGAAAACATGTAAACCATATGTGTAAGGTAAACATATAATTTATATGTGTAGTGAACATATGTAAATCATATGTGTAGGGTAAACATATAAATCATATGTGTAAAGTGTTGTATAATATTTTGTCATCATATGTATAGTATTGTATGATTATATGATAGTGTATGTAATTTTCATGAAAAATAATATTTTAATAACTGTATATTTTCTGAGTGTTGACTTTATTGACAAAAGATGTAAAACCAATCAAACTTGTTTTGGAAATTATTAAAATAACCGGGAAAGGACCCCAAAAGTAACATATATCCTTTATCAGACCCCTCTAAAAATACGGTGACATTATCTGAGACAACTTTACTGACTACCATAAACGATTATATTGACAAATCATGAAGCTGCAAGGATAGTCATAGGAGAAACCAAGTTGTTTTTGTTCCATGATCTTTATAAGAATGCAGGATGGGAATCACTTGAAGCTCGTAGACGTAAAATCAAAGTAATTATGTTTTACAAAATGACACATAATGAAGCTCTCCAGTACATTGCCTCCTTAGTACTCTCTTTAATCATAGAGGCATCAGTCTAAAATGTACGAAATGCATCTGATAAGCAAGTCCCACCTGCTGGTATCAAGTTATATTTGTTATTCTTTCTGCCTTCAGTTACATAAAAATGGAATTCACTTTCAGCTTCTATACAAAATGCTATTGCTATTACTGTTTTAAACAACATCTAAACCGAGGGAAATCTAAAGTGCCAAATTATTTCTATTTTGGAACTAGGAAAGCACAAATGTTTCGTGCACGATTTCGTACAAACTTCCATAAATATAAAGTAATATCTCCACTCTGAGAATGTGGGGGTATTAAAAGTGTTTTGTTTTATTAAGACAATATCAGAGTCGAATTAATACGTAAATTGAACCAAAAATAAACGGCGTTTTTATATAAATATCTAAATGTTCAGTGACTCAAACCTTCAAAATAACATAACCTCAAATATATTTAAAGCAATACAAAATTACATAATATTTAGTTTAAGATTTTGCTATTTCCAAATAGGAAATTAATTTTATTTTTCGTTACTATTTTCATTTCTCATCTTGTCTTTCCTTCTTTTCTCATCATTTTGTTTTTAAAAATATTTATCGCCTCTGTATTTCTTCTCTACAAGTATATTATTTTTAAATGGTTTTATATATTGTTTTCTTTTTCAATCACTTTTCTTTAAATTGCGTCATAGCAACTGTTTTTCATATTCATAGTAAATTACCGCTATTTTTATGTTAACCAATTTCATATTTTGGATAAAAACTCTATAAAATTTAGTTTTTCTTTCTGATCCGTTACATATGTTTTTACAAATATATTGTTATGTTGTAAATTGTATTGTTGTAATATACGAAAAAATATGTTTAAAGTAACACATATTGCAAAAATAGTTTAAAAAGTGCACACAATGTTGCTTATGGTCAGACATTGCATAAGATTGTATTTAAGTCTTGAGTATTGCCCCTAATGTATTGAATACATATTTTTTTTATGTTATATTTAACATCCGCTTTAACAAGCTAAACCTATTCTTTCTCACAATGGGCACATGCTGTAGGTGCAAAAACAAACTTGGGATTGGTAATGATAAGTACAAACATGATCACTGTTACTTAAAATAAAATAATGGTTTCCGCTTTCAAACAACTTTGAACAATGCAATAAGAGATATTTTAGTGACGCTCCAATACGAAAAGGAAGCTTCGGATTGGTTTTGAAGATAAATGATTGAACAAAAATTCGAAATTAATTTTTTCATTTGCAAACATATTTTATATACTTCTGTCTGTCTTTGTGCTACCTGACATTGACTACTTTATAAACCTTGTTTTAGTTTTCGATGTATTACACCCACTTTTACCAAAATTATATAAATAATCAATAGGTGTCCTTGCATGAGGTTTAATGAATTGAACACATTTGTTTTCACATATTGGATCCGTGGCCCTTTTTTATTTTTCAGATACATCGAACGCACTATCATTTTGGCAGCTCTTGTTTAAGTTAGGGTATTATATCTAAATTCTTTAAAATGCCCTTTCAAATACATATCTTAGTATGCGATATATGCGAAAGGAACCTATAGATTTGTCCAAGACTGTAATGCTTACTTCATAAAAGCATTGGTAACATATTTCTTAAATGACACCAGTCTAATTGACACTTAATTTCTGTACATTTAAGGTAACGCCTGTGGAAAATAGTTTTAAATGAATAAAAATTACACAATCCTGTTAACTATATTTATCACGGTTGCCTACGGTTAAAAAGACTCCTGCAATATCGCTTAATGTGTTTGTTTTGAACATACTTACTTCACATCAAGTGTGGAAAAAGTTCTTTCAACTAAGGTAAATCACTCTTTAAGTCAGTACTAAGCACTCCGCATTTTTTTCTTGGTCAAGAATACTGGCGACCACTGGACCATTTGCTATATTCAGCATCACTAACAGCACTTAAAAACCCATATTTGAGATAATGCAACTAAAAATGTTATCGTTAGAAAGTAAAGTTGTTTCTTACTACTTACTACAAACGACAGATTTATTTTTTTCATTATTTATCCAGTAAATTACCCTTTCTTTCCATAGAATGATTTGTTGCTCTGACTGTTTCAATCATATAGACAAATAAATCGAAATGAAAAAAGTAATGTCGATAACCTCATGTAACGTGATTGCTGTGTTAAATTAATATATTTACAAACACGCTTTTGTCTTTTTTTCTTTCCCTAAAATTATTATACTAAGTTTATGCATGACCCATGCCAAGTATCATAATGATGTATTTTCATATGTCGACTACTCATGCCGCTTACTCATAGTTTGTGTGTTTCATATGTCGATAAAACTAGTATATATAATTGAAATTACTCATAGTTGATGTGTTTCATATGTCGATAAGACTAGTATACACTTAAAATTACTCATAGTTGATATGTTTCATATGTAGATAAGACTAGTTTACACGGGAATTTACACATAGTTGATGTGTTTCATATGTCGATAAGATTAGTATACAGGTGAAAAAATTCATATTGATGTGTTTCATATGTCGATAAGACGAGTATACAGGTAAAATTGCTAATAGTTGATGTCTTGCATATGCAGATAAGACTAGTAAACACGGGAAAATACACATAGTTGATGTGTTACATATGTTGACAATGCTAGTATACACTTGAAATTACTCATAGTTTGTATGTAACATATGTTGACAGTACCAGTATACACTTTCGATTACTAAAAGTCGATGTGTTTCATATGCAGATATTACCAGTATATACATGAAATTTCTCACAGTGTTTATTTCATATGTTGTCAATACTAGTATACACTTGAAATAACTCATATTTGATGTGTTTCATATGTTGACAATATTAGTATACACTTGAAATTACTCATAGTTAATGTGTTTCATATGCAGATAATACTAGTATACACATGAAGTAACTTATTCATAGTGTGTGTGTTTCATATGTTGACAATACTAGTATACACTTGAAATTACTCAAATTGATGTGTTTCATATGTCGATAAGAATATTAGTATACACTTTAAATTACTCATAGTTGATGTGTTTCATATTCAGATAATACAAGTATACACATGAAATAACTCATAGTGTGTCTGTCTCATATGTTGACAAGACTAGTATACACTTGAAATAACTCATAGTTGATGTGTTTTATATGTTGACAATATTAGTACACACTTGAAATTACTCATAGTGTGTGTGTTTCATATGTCGATAAGACAAGTATACGCTTGAAATTACTCATACATGTAGTTTTTTGTGTCTCATATGTTGACAATACTAGTATACACTTTAAATTATTCATAGTTGATGTGTTTCATATGCAGATAATTCTATTATACACATGAAATTACTCATAATATGTGTGTTTCATATGTCAATAATACTAGTATACACTTGAAAGTACTCATACTTGATGTGTTTCATATGTTGACAATATTAGTATACACTTGAAATTACTGATTGTTTGTATGTTTTCTATGTCGATAAGACTAGTATTTACGTGACATTAGACATAGGTGATGTGTTTCCTATCGATAATACTAATATTCAATGGGAATTACTCATAGTTTATATGTTTCATAAGCTGATCCATGTAATATTATTTTTCACTTGAAATTAATCATATTTTCTGTGTTTTTCATATGTCAATAAGACTAGTATACACTTGAAATTACTCAAAGTTGATGTTTTTCATATGTCGATAAAACTAGTATACACGTTAAATTACACATTGATTGTATTCGTATGTCGTTAAAACAAGTATACAATTGAAAGTGTTCATACTTTGTGTGTTTCATATGTCGGTAAGACTTGTATAAAGGTTAAATTTCACATAGTTGATGTGTCTCATATGTTGATAAGACTTATATACACTTAAAAATTACTAAAAGTTTGTGTGTTTCATATGTCGATAGGACTAGTATACACATGAAATTACACATAGTTGATGTGTTTTATATGTCGATAAGACTGATATACAATTGGAACTACTCATAGTTTGTGTGTTTCATATATCGATGAGACTAATATACACGTTAAATTACACATAGTTGATATGTTTCATATGTCAATAAGACTAGTATACACTTGAACTTGTTCATAGTTTGTGTGTTTCATATGCCGATAAGACTTGTATACAAATGGAATTACTCAAAGTTTTTGAGTTTCATATGTTGATGATACTTGTATATACTTGAAATTACTCATAGTTTGTATGTTTCATACGTCGTTAAGACTATTTTACTTTTGAAATTACTCATAGTTGATGTGTTTCATTTGTCGATTAGACAAGTATACACGTTAAATTACTCATATTTGATATGTTTCATATGTCGGTAAGACTAGTATACACGTGATATTACTCATAGATGATGTGTTTCATATGTCGATAAGACTAGTAAACACTTGAAATTACACATAGTTGATGTGTTTCATTTGTCGATACGACCGGTATACACGTGATATTACACATAGTTTATGTGTTTCATATGTCAATAAGACTAGACTTGCAAGTACTCATAGTTTGTGTGCCTATTATGTAGACATTTAGAATTCCTGCAATAGGGAAGCGAATATAATTGATTTAATTTCTTAAATAACCTTACCACTTTCCCTTTAATTTTGTCTTTTCCTTTTACCAAAGTGTTGTTATTAAACTATTTTTAAGTAATTTATATTCTATTCTTGTGTATTGCGTGAAAAGATCTGATTATAATGGACGTTTTTATAATGAACTATATTGCCGTCATGGTTTATTTCTGCACCAATTATTCCTGGGAAGAGCCGTAAATAGAACATGTTAAAAACTAATGTCTAAAAGGGCATACATTCACGTTAATATTGCAGTACAATATGTATAAGAAACGGAAGCAATATTTCTACAATGGAGGTTATTTCCTGGTAAACTATATCTTCTTTCTAGGGAACTCGTTAAGTTAACCAGTCATTGACACTTTATAGATTCTTGACAATGGAACGATATATAGAGTAACCGTCAAATCACTTTTGCAACATCCAATCACTCTGTCTAATAGAATTGTGTGAAACTATTGCAACGCAATCATCAACTGTACGACAGTCACATTAGGCAAATTTGGCATGATATTCAAGCTGATGTCAAAAATGAGGCACCAGAATAAAGCACATTGTTTATTTGATATATTTATACATTTGTATTGCATGGTACCATGAAACTGAATAAATGAACAACAATTTATGAATGTAGTTGCAATGAGATAAAAATGATATGTATTTAGTGTGCACTCGTTTAGAATTCAGGTCTCACTACACAGTGTTTAATTGTGCTCTTTTGTCTAAACGTATACAGAATAGTAACATTTGTTTCATAACATAACCGCACATAAAAGTGCACAGTAATGGGTATGTTTACCAACTTGTTTCTTTTTAAAATCAGTGCATTGATACCACAAGATTTTTTAAAAAAGTCCTCAAATGTTAATAAACACATGCATCTGTAAAAATCCTATAACATTCACTTTTTAACACCATTGATGTCTTATCGCAGTACATGCTATGCAAACATTTGCTTTATTCATCTGCAGCCAAATACACCAACCCGTATACACCGTATTGAATATAAATATATATAAACCAAATTGCAAAGGACTTTTTTAATTGCAAGAACCATGTTATCGTAGCAAATACGGGCGCAACTGTTTTGCGAGACCTGGAGGCTGTAATTTTATGGCAGAGGAGGAATATTTTCGACAACTGTTGAATTGTTTCTCGATGTTATCTGCTGAAAACAGTGTAATAAATGATCTCATACTGGAGAGTGTCGTAAATAAACAGCAGCGTCTAGGAGCAGTCGGCCACGATGGACACGTATATGTATCATATAATCTTCTATGAATAAACATAGAACTACAAATAGATTTAAACAAAAGTAGCAAAAAATGATAATGTTAAATAGGAGGCGTAAAATTCAAACAAACACCAAAAACAACAAACTATGTATAATTATGAATAATCCTTATAAATACAGTACATTCATTTTAGAGAAAACATTCGTCAACGTCTTGAAGCAGATTATAAAACCAACGTTGGAGAGCTCAAACCTTGTTTACGCATGCCACCAATCTGTTTCCATCGGAACACCGTTCAGCCATTTCCGCCTACGCACGTTGTTTAGTTCGTAGGCGGAAATGACCGAGCGATGTTCCGATGACATATTAGATTTCCCCACGAGCGTCATATCTTAAAACGAGACAGTGGAAATAAAAATAAAAGTAGTCCCGTCAGCTTATTTCCTACAAAAGCAACGATTAACATACATGATGTAAAACAAAATATTTCTCTTGGTAATAGCATCAACATGTAATGTTAATTAAACGCGACCTTCTTTTTATTAACTTTATGTTTTGATACTCATTTCAATAACATAGATTCGACGTATCGTTCTTTTCAGCCTACTTCAACTTGAGAACCACTCTCATAGGAGAGTAAATTTGAAAAAAAGGTGACAGCTTAAAAGGGACAACCACTCTGCTTAGGTTCTATTACATGTGTATAGAAGTGCTTTTTATGATCGAAGTTTAAGTGAACATTCTAAATTTCTGAAATTCTAATATGATTATGTACATGTAATTAGTTTTTTTTACCAGACATACCGTGTTCCACCCTATACATTACTCATTATCGCTGCACTATAAGAAGGCCTGCTAGGCGTAGTTTCTCGGCTAACAATCAATATACCATACGACGTTTTATGGGCTGGATTTGTTAACCGGTAACGAAGTTGTTGTAACTCTGGTGTTCTTTATGACGTTTTGCACAGCGGTTAATGAGATTTTTTAATACGAAAGCCCCTCTTCTCCACCATAATAGTACACTCGTCTCCGTCTTATATATAAGATAATACGCCATTGTCGTTTTGAAGATCATGTACCGAATTAAAAATGTGATGAGTTAAGGTATGAAAGCATTTGTGGATTTGTTAAAACGTTGAAAGACAACTTGCACGTATACCAGATGCTGTAGACGTTAGTGCTAAGATTTAAATGTATTGTATTGGATTGAATTATATTGCATTGTATTGTTTATCTAAAGAATGTGATGCATTGTTTTTTATTTTATTGTTTTGTTTTGTTTTGTAATATACTGTACTGTGCTGTGCTGTGCTGTGCTGTGCTGTGTTGTGCTGTATTGTATTGCATTGTATTGTATTTTCACAAAAATACGTATATACTTTATTACAATATACATACTGAACTGAACAACTAACCGGCCACTTACTTTCGTCAGAATATTGAGTAGCGTTAATAATATTTGTATACGACATTGAAAGACGATTACGAATTGATAAAATAGCCTTGGTAATTTTTATCCTTGATGTTCTTCTTTATTCAAATCCAAATTTAAATATAAGCATTATATTTTTTAAGAAAATACATACATTTTTAGAGGCAGATTAGCTACCCTGTACAGTATAATGTATATGATAATTAAGTCATCTATTTAAGCAAATGTCCACAACTGGTGTAGGTAAACATATGCAACGAATAGCGTACATTCTGCCAATATTTAGATGAACGGAATCTTAGATCACTAAGATACTCTGAGGTGTATTCTTGAATAAAAATGTACGATGTTTTCATGTTGGGTTCCATATCCCTACTTCATTAACGGAGTTTGTGAAACAAAGGTTGGTTATGCAGCCAAGCAAGAGTATTTTGATAATTTAACCCCATTCCAATATACATTTAAGACACTGACCGAAATTATTTTTGGTGATTGCGTAAGCTCAATATATAAGCGTCCATTGGTCATACTGATATAACCTGACATTGGCGTAATAAATTAGTCTGGGACTTTCTAACCTTATCGCACGTTTTCCGACGTAAGCCGGTGACAAGATATTAATTGCTTCTTGACACGGTCTGTTCGTTTTCATAGATCTGAATGTCTCAGCCAATTTGTTGTTCAGAATGTTTGGTGTGTTTTTTTTGGAAGTGGATCTATTCATTTATTATAACCATTATATTATATTTGTCTTGGGTATACAGTATGTATGTCCTTTTTAACTGGAAGTTAAGTTAGAAAGAAATAGGAGGCCTCCGTTGCCGAGTGGTTTAAGGCTTTGTCGTTAAACGTCCATTTACTTCTTACAACTTAGGTCGAATGTTCGAGCCAAGCTCGGTCCAAAAACTTTAAGTGGCAAATTCTTTAGTAACTTATTACAGTTACTACTAACAGTATTCTTAAATATTTGAACAGCATATGCTTTTTAATAGTATAACCTGTTATAACTTGAATCTAACATTAATATATCTGTTTATTTTATACGTAAGCTCAGATTTTACACGCGGAAGACATAATGTGTTTGTATGCATATACATTTATTTGACGGTTGTAAAATAATGTACATGATAATAATATCAAAATTTATCTTATTGTTCTTATCTTCAGTAAAAATAACCAGCCAAATGTACTTCAACACATCAGATATTCCTTTATTAGACTAGTTGTAATTGACTAGACTGAAAAATAAATATTAAGTTAAAAGTTAATTACTTATCATTAGTTTATTGCCACACACACATTACGAATGTTCATCCAAGTTTTACATTTAAGCCTGTCATAACATTTGATTTTTTAAATATAACGAATCCAACTACTTAGAAAAATAAAAAGCCCTTATTTTTTTCCCGAACTGATATTCTAATAGAGATACGACCACGTGCAATACTATTTTATCCTAATTACGTGGTATGTGACGTTAGAATGATATTAATTACCTTCAAAATGCTTCCACAAGGGATTGGTTGTACCAGCGTTCGATAAAAGTGATATTGCTTTTCTGTTAACGTTATATCATGGCACGGCATTTGCCCAATTTGGATTCTATTTCATAAGTAAGAGCAAATGTTATTTACACCCACTGACATTTATACAGTTTTGTAGTGAATGTTTCCAAAAATAGATAAAAGATATTCAATATATTTACATGCACTATTAAACGTTTAAAATGCTGTTTCTTTATTTCATAGATTTCTTAATGTACTGAGTAAAACTGACTAAAATACTGTTATCACTTGTTTTAAGCAATTCAACAAGCTTGTACATAGACGGTCTTTGAAAACATGTTTATTTATATACGTCTTTCTAAAATCAATGTAGCAAGGACAGATGCAAATTAAATGTTATATATCTTCTACCTCAAATTGTTACATCAAAGACAATATCTCTCATTTCTTGGAATGCGATTTCTTGCATAACGACCTGTTTGAATTCTAAGAGGTCTCACTGAACAATTACCTCCCTTACATGACGGTAGCAAGATTATTACGCCCAAGAAATTAGAGCTGTGTAAAGCGGTTGGGTAATTGTTTTTTAAAAAATGCATAAAATGTCATATTTCTTTGTGCATATTGGAACATTGGAACATTTTCATGATTTCTGCAAAGTTTGGGTGACCCTGGGAACTGTTTGATGATGCTATAACAGTTTAAAGATGCGTAGTGATACACTGCAACAAATGGGCAGAATTGTCAAAAATGAAGGGATGCCATCAAACCATCGAAATTGTGAAAAAGCAACCTGGTCAACCCCATGTTTTTTTCTGCATATTTGGACCAACAGAGGACTATCTATGGGAATAAGGCACTTTTAGAACCATTGGTAATGTATCCAGTGTTCCAGAAGTGCATGTCTCTATATGTAGAACAGTACAAAATTAATTGGTGTGTGAGACGTTAAGAGTATGTGCTGATAATCTAATTCTAGTAACAAACAATCTTAAATCGTTTCGGAGAAAACCCATAATCATTTAATAGTTTCTTAACATTGGAAAACCAATTTTTACATCCTTTTGCACAATCATTTACACCTTGTTGATATAATTTATGTATAATGATATTGTCAGTATTAAAAATTTTAAACCAATATTTTATAATTTACTATATCATGTAATGTAAAGCGGATAACGTCCAAGTTCACCGTAAACCCCTGTTGTACATGTACTTAACCTAACGTTTAAAAGACGTCTACAAGATTTTTAATGGAGACGTGCAATTTCCTTGGACTTGTGAAACCCCATATTTCAGAAGAATAACAAAATATTGATCGAACAAATGAATTAAATAACTGACACAAAATTTTAGGTTTTAAATGTATTTTCTTACAATTTATCAATAGAACGTTTGAAGCCTTTTGAGCTTTACCTACTAAATGTTACCTACTAGATGGTACCCAAGTAATTAAACTCATCTATATCCTCAACATTTTGCCCATTATGTGACCAATTCTCGCCATGTACCGCGTTTTCGAAAGACCATATTTTTTGTTTTAGAACTATTTACTTCCAAACTCAATATATTACAATATGTATGTAAAATGTTTAAGTTATTTTGTAATTCTACTGGTGATTTGCTTAAAATTACCATACCGTCGGCAAAAAGCAATACTATTAATACTATGTCATCAATCAATAATCCAGAATCTGCCTTATTTTGCAAATACGGTTCTAAGTCTTCTATGCATAGAGATACTAAAATAGGCGAGATACCTCCCCTTGACGTAAACCTATCGAATATTAAAGAAAGTCAGAAAAATTGTTACAACTTTTAACCGGGACTTCACCTTTTCATATACATATTTTTAATGACCCGTATGATTTTACCCTGTATGCCAGTTTTGTATAGTTTTAACAATAAAGCGTTTCTGCATATACTGTCAAAACACTTCTTCAGGTCAATAAAAGCTACGTAAAGAGGTTTGTTATAATAATTGTTTAAATAATTTTGTATAATAGAAATAAAAGCAAACATGGCATCCACTGTAGATCTGCCTTTCCTAAATCCAAATTGTGCATTTATCTTTGAACCTATTGTTTGCACGCAGTAAGAGTAGTTGCCTTGATATAGTGAGTGAAAACATTGCCACTGACGCACTCTCAAATGTCAAGCAGTTAATGCAGTCTTCCTCGGACTCTCGCGTCATTTAATGAGAGGTATTGTGCGTAAAACAATTAAGGTGTGATATTATGAGTAGTCCGATCACGTCAACACCAATAAACAAAAAGAAAAAAAAGAGAACTCTCGTTTCCATTTGAACAGTTTGACATTAAAGTAAACAACTAGACTACACTTTATACATATCGGATATGGAATCTAACCCTGAAGTAATTAACAAAATTGTCCTCAGTGACCAAGTCATTGATAGAATTGCAGACATTCTAAAAGGGACATTTGAGGGGAAACTAGAGGCCATCGTCAACAACATTGTTGATGGTGTAGCTAAGACCTTGCGGGAGGAAATGAAATCCCTGAGAGCAGAGAATGACACTCTAAAGGCTATAATAACCCATCTTGAGGCTGAAGCGGATGCTTCCGAACAATACAGCAGGCGTAACTGTGTGCGTATTACTGGAATCAAGGAATTGCCTTATGAGTCGACTGACGACAAAATTATGGATATGGCCACTGCCTTAGAAGTAGATCTCGATATCCGTGACATTGGCAGGTCACATCGAGTTGGCAAACCATCTACGGGCCCGAAGCCCAGAGCAATCATTATCCGGTTCACTTCGAATAGAAATCGCCAGCGGTTCTATCGTGCCCGTACGCTTGCCAATGGTCGTGGCTACAAGGGTGTTTACATCAATGAGGATTTAACAAGACACAGGAACAACCTTTTATACAAGGCTCGCTGTCTTGTTAAGACGAAACGTCTTCTGGGTGCCTGGACCTCTGACGGAACAGTGATGGTCAAGGATAATAACTCTGTAGTACACAGAGTTGTGGTGGAGGCTGACCTTGTCACATATTAACTTTTGCCACTTGCAGTCGAGCAATACAACAGACATTGCCTAGCTTTTTTGTGTAGTTTTCTTCGATTGTACTGTTACGATTTAGAAGAAGTGTAGGCTGATTTCTCGTGTTTATTATCAACATTGTCTTCTATTATTAACGTGAACTCCGTCGTAACCGGTTCTGAACGCATGGTGACCAACAAGTTACAAATATTTGTAGACTTTATATGTTGTTATTTCTACAAAATAATTACTTAATTTATTGATGCATTGGCTACCTTGAATGTACAAATATTCCTAATACAGTTTTAACGGATTATCAATTTCAAATATTCGCTATCAGAGTGTTGTTACTAGTATAAAACTAAAATTTTGTCATTTTACATATACTACTTGACTACGTGCTGTAAGTATACAAACAACACTTTGTCTACTAGAATGCATGTATACAACCTGCGCTATGTCTACTTCATATACTACTTGAGTCTTTATGGGTTGAATTGAATTTCCCTGAATTTAATATTTTAGTTTGTTGTTTATATTGGCCTCCAAACTCAAGTGCATTCTTTTGGAATCAGGTTACTGCATCAGTAGACAGGGCACACGATTATACACCACATGTTGCTATTTTAGGCGATCTAAATGTTGACATGTTATCTGTAAATAACCGTCACGCATTGCCAATTATGATGTCTACATTTGACATGAATAACGTAATTAAAGAACTCACACGTTCAACAGAAATCAGTACGAGTCTTATTGATATAGCCATCATTAGTAATAATCTAAAATGTGAAGAATCATCTGTTATTCAAGTCAATCGTAGCAAAAGCGATCACGATGCAATTCTTGTGTATATTGAAATGCATTCACTATTAAAAGTAACATACAAACGAAAAGTATGGTTGTACAAAAGGGGAAAATTTGATCTTTTAAATAGGAAAATAATTGATACTGACTGGTCTGATATTTTAACATCATGTAGTAATATAGATGAAGCTTGTGACGCTTTTACTTCAAACTATTTAGATATGGCTGAAGAATGTATTCCAAATAAACTTGTAATTATTCGTCAAAATGATAAACAGTGGATGACGTCGGAATTAAGACATGAAATGAAACTTAGGGATAAGTTGCACAAAAAGTCCAGATTATCAAGTACAAATCAGAATATAATAAAATTTAAACAGCAAGGAACAAAGTAAATAATATGAAAAAATACGCAAAACAATCTTTTTTTGAAAATAATAATGGTATGATAGACCAATATTATTACTCTGACCCAAGATCATACTGGAAACTGATTCGTAAACTTATGAAAGATTCAGGATCTAGTAATATTATCCCACCTCTCATTGACAAATGTCATAATAATATAATAATGGATGATAAATGTAAAGCCGAATTATTAAATAAATATTTTTGTTCAATATCATCTATTGACGATCAAAATAAAAGTTTACCTGATTTTGAAGAAAGAACTTTGAATACACTAAATACAATACATGTCGAACAAACTGACGTTATGGATATCTTGAACAATTTAAAATTAGGAAAAGCTTCTGGTAGTGATACTATTAGCCATAACATGTTGAAAAACACAGCTCAATCAGTATGTATCCCACTCCAAATTTTGTTCAATTTATCTTTAAACAGCAAACAATACCCCTCATCATGGAAACAAGCAACTGTACTTCCATTATTTAAAAAAGGTGATCGACACGAGATATCAAATTATAGACCTATATCCTTGCTCTCCTGTGTTGGAAAAGTTTTTGAACATATTGTGTTTAAGTATATTCATAACTTCATGCTGGATAACTCACTATTTAATAAATATCAATCTGGGTTTATGCCTAAACATTGTACAGTTTATCAACTTATTGAAATTTATGATAACATATGCAGAGCTCTTGAAAACAAGCAGCATACTTGTATTGTTTTCTGTGATATATCAAAAGCTTTTGATAGAGTATGGCACAAAGGACTATTTCATAAATTATATGCTTATGGTATAAGAAGAAACCTACATTCATGGATAATAAACTATATGTCATTTAGAAAACAAAAGGTTCTTGAAAATGATGAAACATCATCTCTTGGTGACATGTCAGCTGGAGTGCCCCAGGGTTCTGTGCTTGGTCCACTTTTATTTCTTACGTATATAAATGATATAGCTGATGATCTTAATAGTCTGTCACGGCTTTTCGCAGACGATACATCATTATCCTTCTCTTCAGATTCTATACAAATAATTGAAACAACTATAAATTCTGACTTAGATAAGTTAAATACTTGGTCCAAGGATTGGTTAACAACATTTAATCATAGTAAAACAGAAGTACTGTTTATCTCAAACACTACCAGAAACCCAGAATTGGAAATTTGTTTGATAACACAAAACTGGAATTGAGCAATACACATAGACATTTAGAAGTACATTTTGACAATAATGGTAAATGGGTTACACATATTAATTCAATATTTACATCATGTATGGAAAAAGTTTCTGTTCTTCACAAACTTAAATACGTACTCAACAAAAATACTATTTTAAAACTATATAAGTGTTTTATTTTACCAATTTTAGAATATGCTTGTGAACTTTGGGACGGTTGTACCGTGGCAGAGTCTGAGTTATTAGAATCTGTTCAACTTGAAGC
This sequence comes from Panopea generosa, assembly GCA_029582155.1. Lineage (NCBI taxonomy): Eukaryota > Metazoa > Mollusca > Bivalvia > Adapedonta > Hiatellidae > Panopea > Panopea generosa. The sequence continues at coordinate 33,167,924 of CM055898.1, read as the reverse complement.
AGTCAGGATAGCTACGGGTCTACCTATTTTCTGTAGTAAATATAATATTTATAAAGAATCGTCTTTAGAACCGCTTTCGCAAAGACATGAACGTAAAAAACTTATATTATTTTATAAAATTCACAATAACACTGTTCCAGATTATCTTAAAAACATAATACCGCCTCTGATAGGGGAAAATTAACATTATCGTCTCCGTAACTCTGAAGACTATATAATAGCAAATAACAGATTAACATTATCGAATAAATCCTTTGTGCCGTCAACTATAAGAACATGGAATAATTTAGATCTTACTGTTCGAAAATTATCATCATTGGCACAGTTCAAAACAGCTATATCAAATGATAATAACTCGTTATTTTCATTACCTGATTATTACAATCACGGCAAAAAAAAATTAAATATTATACATACACGCACAATGCTGTTCACTTAATTATGATTTGTTTAGAGTTAATATTGTAAATGAACCTAGTTGTAGTTGTGGAAATGCATGTGAAAATGCGTATCATTTTTTCTTTGATTGTAGTAACTATACTGCTCAACGTCAACAATTGTTTACATCTCTACAAAATAACGGTATTATTTCTTTAGAGTTGTTGCTTTGTGGAAGTGCAAACTTATCTCACGAGGAAAATGTGCATATATTCAGATCAGTTCAAGGATTTATTGCAGCGTCTAATCGCTTCTAGTATGTGAACTTTAATTTTTGCAAGTTTAAACTGAACTTAAACCACATTTACCCCACCCATAATACTTTGTTTTTCCGACTCCGAAATCGAGCAGTTGCTTACATAATAATTCTCTCTCTCTCTCTCTCTCTCTCTCTCTCTCTCTCTCTCTCTCTCTCTCTCATATCATCTCCTTTTTCCTTTTTCTCTCTATCTTTTGAATGTGTGGGTGTAAATGCGATTGTGTGTGAGTGAGTGCGTGCGTTCGTGCGTGCGTGCATGTATGTCTGTGAAAGGCAACATTAGTTAACTGTTAACACAACTCGATGTTAATATATGTTATTATATATGTTTAGCCATATTCATGTTATTTGTAAACTCAATTTTAGGGAAGGGCCGTAACTAATGTGGGTATCACTTGTGGCCCGACCCAATTGCAATGTACTTGTACACATTTGGCAATGAAATATGTTTAAATCATATACTACTTGAATGTGGTTTGTTGGTATACATATACTTTTTGAATGTGGTTTGTTGGTATACATATACTATCTGAATGTGGTTTGTTGATAAACATATATTACTTGAATGTGGTTTATTGGTATACATATACTACTTGAATGTGGTTTGTTGGTATAAAAATATTACTCGAGTGTGGTTTGTTGGTATACATATGCTTCTTGAATGTGGATTGTTGGCATACATATACAACTGGAATGTGTCCTGTTGGTAAACAACGAAACCAGTGATATTTCTACTTACGAATACTGCTTGAATGTGGTTTGTTGGTATACATATACTATTTGAATGTGGTTTGTTGGTATACATATACTATCTGAATGTGGTTTGTTGGTAAACATATATTGCTTGAATGTGGTTTGTTTGTATACATATACTACTTGAATGTGTTTTTTGGTATACATATACTAATTGAATGCGGTTTGTTGGTATACACATACTGCTTTAATGTGATTTGTTGGTATGCATATACTACTTGAATGTGGCTTGTTGATATGCATATACTACTTGAATGTGGTTTTATGATATACATATACTACTTGAATGTGGTTTGTTGGTATACATATACTTCTTGAATGTGGTTTATTGGTATACATATGCTACTTGAATATGTTCTGTTGGTATACAACCAAACCAGTGCTATTTCTACCTACATATACTACTTGATTACATGATGTTGGTATACAACAAGCACTTTGTCTACCTATATATACTACTTCTATACAACACGTGTTATGCCTACCTACATATACTGCTTGTAAACATGTTGTTGTTATTCAACCAGCACTATGCCTACTTACATATACTACTTGTTTACAACCAGTGTTATGTCTACCTACATATACTACTTGTTAAAATGTTGTTTTATTCAGCCTGCACTATGTGTACTTAATATACTACTTGTGTACAACCAGTGTTATGTCTACCTACATATACAACTTATATACATGTTGTTAGTATTCAGCCTGCACTATGTCTACTTACATATACTTCTTGAATGTGTTTTGCTGGGATGTGGTTTGATGTATTATAATCATTATTGTACAAAGTGTAAATACCAGGCTTATGTATATTTGTGTTATATTCTTGCCTTTCTATATGCTTCTTAGTAGCATATATATTCTGACATGTCTTTAAATGTACGAGTATCTTGTCATCTGGATCACTTTAACCACTGCAAAAAGACGTAAAATCTATCCTTACATTTATGTATTGTTCAATGTATAATGAATAACCTTCTTTTACATACTCTCTTAATGTATCTTAACTTTTCTAAGTTTCTTAATATTTTTCAATTTTTGAATACTCTTGGAACGACACATGGGAAGTGGGGGCATACAGCAATTGAATTTTGTTACATTGTTACCATCTTGAAGCCAAGAAATGGTATCATACTGGCAACCGTCTTGGTTTTTACTAATACTGTGAAAGATATCATAAAAACCTCAATCAAGAGTACGGTTGCCGTCATGAAGCATTTCCAGCTGAATTTATGTCCATTGTTTTTTTTACTACACGGTCTTATTATCGATCTTCAACTCTGACGTTAAACTTTACACGACACTGTATGATATTCATGCGCGGGTATCACTAAAATTAAACCGAGTTCATGGTTATTACATATCGAAGCGTTGTCCGTTCAGTGTTGTGCAACACGACAATGCTATTTCCTTACATCAGTGCATGTTTGTTACCTTTGATGTAGTATGTACAGTTTGGGATATTTGTACTAGTGTTATTATCAGGAGATGTGCACCCTAAACCCGGACCCAGTCTTGAAGTCAAATTCTAGTTTTCTCATTTTCTTACTCTGCTGGTAACGCAATAGACCTGTCAAAACACTTGTCATTCGTTCACTACAATGCCCAAAGCATTTACAACAAACTTGATATTCTACGTACCAAACTAAGTGATTTCGATATTCTGGCTTTTTCAGAAACTTGGCTCAACCAAACAATATCAACTCATGACCTTAATGTTGATTCCTTTTCCAATCCCGAGAGAAAAGATCGTACTGATGATAGTCATGGTGGTGTGTTGCTTTATGTAAAATATTCTGTACATTACAAACGTAGAAAGGACCTTGATCCCCATTCAACTGAGAACCATTACTTTAGCAGGATGTAAGATTTCATTGCCCTGTATATGGTATTCTTAACTTTAAAAAATATCCAACAAAATCATTCACTAGACATATATAGAGTTTTGATAAAGGTGATTATGACAAATTGAGAAATTTAGCTCAAAATACAAATTGGATCACACACTATGACAATGACACCGATGTACATGCAACCAACATAACAACACATATAATAACTCTTTCTAAACAGTGTATTCCTAACAAACTTGTTCGAATCAAACCATTTGACCTCCCATGTATTACAACTTCCATAAAACGTATGATTCGCAAGAGAAAGCGTGCCTATCGTTAAGCCAAGCATAGTAACTTATTAGCGCACTGGGCGAATTTTCGTAGACTTAGGAATGAAACAATTAACGCTATTCTCACAAATAAAAACGCACATTTTAATCATTTATCAGATACACTTAAAACCGAATAAAAGTCTTCAAAGAAATTGTGGCAAACACTAAAATCACTCTTTCAACAAAGAATGCATAACATCTCTACAGTCTGGTGACTATTTAACAACGGATGACTTTTATAAGGCTAATGTATTAGGTAACTTCTTCCGAGACCAAACACTGATAAATGAGAACAATGTTCAAATCCCTGTCTAAATTACTTCCTTGACTTTATCGTTTTATCACCATTTGAATGTCAAACAAATATGAGAAACTCTACCACTAGGTAAAGCTGTAGGTCCTAACGCAATAAATAATCGTATCCTTAGAGAATTGGCAAATAAACTCTCAGAACCCTTATGTTCTCTTTTCAATCATTCCTTACGCGAAGGAATTGTTCCTAATATATGGAAGGAAGGAAGCTAATGTCTGTACGTTATTCAAAAGTGGTGACAAGTATTTCGTTTCTAACTATAGACCAATTTCTCTACTCTGTACAATTGAGAAAGCTTTTGAAACAATATATTTAAACATGTATTCAACTTCTTTCGTGACAATGACATACTACAAAAAATGCAATCTGGATTTGTTCCTGGTGACAGTACCATAAATCAGTTTGGCTTGCATACTTATATTATTTCTTCTGCGATGCACTTGATTTTTGTAAGGAAGTAAGGGCGATTTTCTGCGATATCAGCAAAGCCTTTGATCGTGTTTGGCACATAGGACTAATTGTAAAATTGAAGGCTGCTGGTATCACAGGAAATATTTTAAACTGGTTTGAACACTACATTAGTGATAGAAAACAACGCGTTGTGATAACAGGTGTCCAATCTGATTGGAATTACATTAAGGCCGATGTACCCACAAGGCTCCATATTGGGGCCACTATTGTTTATTCTATATATAAATGACATCGTAGATGATATCAATTCAAACATTCGTCTTTTCGCAAATAACACAGGTTTTTTTACTATAGTAGATACCTCTATTCAAGCTGCAACTACTCTAAATTCCGACTTGTTAAAAATATCTAATTGGGCAGATCAATGGCTTGTCAAATTTAACCTCTTAAAAACAGAATCTCTTTTTATTTCAAGCAAGGTCAATTTCATAAACCATTCACCATTTTTTTATGAATAATCATATGATAACCGAAATAGACGATCACAAACATTTTGGTGTTCCAAATGACAAATCATGGCATAAACATATTGATTATATAAAAACAAAAGCATGGAACAGAATAAATATTATGAAAAATATTAAATACAGTCCTGATAGTGTAGCATCAGAAACTATATATACATCATATATAAGACCCCTTCTAGAATATGGAGATATACTGTTCGATAATTGCACTCGATATGAGAAAAATGAGTTAGACAGGAACAACCAAGCTTGTATCTCTCGAACAACTATATAATGAAACTAAATTGGAATAACTTAGGAACCACTTAACTCCCGATTTTCTTTCCGGGCTGTTACCAACGACTGTTGGTGACATCTCATCTCCAGGTATAATCTTAGAAACTCCAATAATATCCAAACGTTAAATAAACGTTCTAATTGCCATTATGATTCTTTCCTTCCTTTTTCTATACGGAAATGGAACACTCCCACAGATGAAATAAAAGATGCACAAACAGTTTGTGAATTTAAATGTATACTGAACCGCAATGCTAATAAAGTACCAGAATACTACCATTACGGCGAAAGAAGTATTCAAATTCTGCATAAGAGACTCCGAACTAACTACAGTTCTCTCAATCATGATCTATTTACAAAACATATGTCAGAGTCTCCGCTGTGCTCCTGTGGCAACGTTGAACGCACTCAACATTTTTTCTTTCACTATAATAAATATAATGAAGTGAGGAATGTTTTACGAAACGCACTATGAAATATTTCAATTATTAACCTAAAAACTTTTCTTTATGGAGATCAAAATGTCTCACTTGAAACAAATATTCGTATTTTTAATGCAGAACATGCGTATATTAAAAGCACAAAACGATTTTAGTAGATCACTTCAACTTCAACTCTGATATTAAGAACAACTTGACCTTGCCAACTACCCCATTCTGTGTTGCCCCAAATTACTTTCATATTTTTTCTATATTTTATTAAGAACTATGTCATCTAAATTCGATTTAAAATTGTATTTAGAAATATTTCCCTTATGATATCGTATGTCAACATGGTACCTTTACGTCCTAGTGTGTATACGTATGAGCCCATTTAACTACTGGTACCGACTACGATTAATACATATTTCTCTTATTATTTAAATATTTATTCAATATTACTCAATTATTCTGAATATTTAATTAAAAAATTGCAATTGTCAATGTTAATACCATTTAAATATTATAAACGAAGTACACACATTGCCATTAATATAAGAATTTACACCATAAGCAGGAGAAGAACATCATCCGTTCTAATTCAATTTCTATTATTGTATACACTGTATAAAATGTACTTTTATTGTGAAATAAAATATGTTTAAACCAACACTTGTTTATTTAAATGTCATGTATTCACACTAAACAGAGAAACCTATCTTATATGCTAGATAACCCCTACTTTTCTAATCTTGTTGTGGTAGTAAGAGGTAGACAAATAATACAATTAAATTTCCATTTGCGTCTCTGTATGAAATCAATCATGTTTTTTGTTTTTTTTCACTACAGAGTAATAAACAATTAATATACACGGAATAGTCATTATAAGTATTACACTTAAACATGTAACAGCTAATAAGTGCAATTATACATTCATATAGAAATGTTAAACGGGTTCATCTCCTCGGGAATTTCAGTTGCAAAATTGTTAATATGGAGCTGAACAACGAGGGCAACACATCTTGTTTTTTTCAATCCGCCAATGACAAATCATAAAATGAGAGGGCGTGTAGAAATGGTCCCCCACACTATCCGCTTATAAATGCATATTGCATATTTGTTTTGTGTAAAGCACATATATAACAATACTCCTGATATTATATACAGATAGTTCGTTATTGGGTGTAAGTAAAGGATTAGATATAACCATGTATCGGTCACCATCAGTAAAAAATAATCAGTGTGTTGTATTTTGGTAGATCTAACTAATTACTGATGTAAAATGTTTTGTACAGTATTGTTAAATAAACGACTTTATTTATATATCTACCATTGCAGCTGGATTGAATAACTATCATGGCTCTTTCTTTCAAACTCTTATAATCATTTTTTTACAAAGAAGTGTACATAATAAACGCACACATTTTTTTGTAATTAAGTTTATGAAATGGGATTGAATCTCGTTTACGAAAAATACTTTTACCTAATATATGTTGTGTTCATTTAAAAATATATTGCATGTGTATTTCAATAATCTTTCGACTCAGTCATATATTCTTATTTTCTCCAGCATAAACATGTACATCGAGCTTTGTTAGGTGATGGACGCGTAATATTTGTCCGTCTGCGTAGATCTGATCATGCCTGTACCTTACTCGAACCCGCGGGTAAGTTATCGTGAGATAGTGTCTGTGAGCATGCGCCCTCAGAAGACCAACTTAAAGAGGGCGCCATGTTAAGTACCACGACTTGCATAACACGTTATGAGTTTACTTCATTTGAAACAACGCTGGTGACAAACGGAATTGTATTTGTTATTTTTCTCTTCTCTGAGTTTTATTTTACAAAGTCTGACATCTGATTCGCCGATTCAATTATTTGGTCATTTCCCATTTCAGCTGTCAAACCTGTCAAATAAATAATAATTTGTGTCATATAACTACTTTTTGTAAAGTTTTATATCACTTGATTTGGCTGGCTGCTCCCAGAAATTTCCAATATAAACTCAAATTAACAAAGATCGTATCTCGGGAGGATTTAAGAAAGTTGGAAACTTAAAACAAAAGGATTAAAGACTTTAAGTAGTGCAAACTGTTTGTTACCGATTGTTTGATCAACGTCTTACACGTTCAAAACTCAATGTTCAAGGCGTAATATGCAAAACAACGAAGTCTTACATTTGTGTTATTATAAATGTTATGTATACTAAAAGCAAAGTCTAGAAAGAAGTGATACGTGTTTTATTGATATGCAAGTGGGTTGTTGGAGCACGTTTTAACCTGAACAAAACACCTATGTTTTGGGTTTGTAACCATTTAAGGACAGTTATCCCCATAGTTTCACAATCAAAGTGAAATGAATGCGTTTAAACTAAACACAGCTAAGGTGTGACTAAGATGTATATTTTACTGATAAGCCGCTAGCGGGTCATAGCAACGGTGATTAAGTGCATTGACTACCGTTTAACATTTGAATCAATCTTGACGATACAAATGAGCAAACAAATAAACGAGCACTCTCATGTGTATAGCATTTATACACGGATCTGATGCGATTGCGATGTCAGACAAACAATTTCCAGGATCCAGTGAAACCATACGTATATACGATGGTTCTCTCCAGTCTATGCAATAATTGTTTTGTGAAGATTTAAAGTTGACACAATAAAAAAGAATAAGTATTAAGAAGAAATCAAGCCATTAACAAAACGCCATTTAGAGAACTAACAATTTAAAGATATTTTTATCACGATATTGCGTTTTTATAACAGGGGATTGAGAGATTTATTACATGGTATTATGTGACTGTCGTTACTTTTGTTGCTTTTGTCGTTTTAATTAGTTTTATCAATATTTACGGTAAACGACGGTGCCTTAAAGACTTAACGTTTTTATTTCTATTCCACATTAGGTTTATACTAGTATTGTATTTCAGTTGATATTGGCTCACACAAAGGTGTTTCATTGATAACGATTACAGCTAATTTATCACACCTATGAAATTCAACTTACGTTTCAACTTACGTCTCGTACTAAATAGTGTCTTAGTTTGTCATTTTTCAGGAATTATTTATCATACAATTGACAATTGCCTACAGCAATGAATCAGGCCAGTGTAGGACTCAATCGAGATATATTTGTTTCATGTGTTATGCGACATATACATGTAAGTTAAAAATTAAACTTGTTAAAAGTTATAAGTTGTATTTTGTTAAAATACGTAATAACACATTTGACATTTCGGTTGAGAGTAAAAACGTAAGTTTGATGTTCTCTAAAATCCGTGAGTTCAGTCAGACTTGCTAGTGTGCTTAAAGAGGCCTCGCCTATATATTTGATGTCCACAAAATGATCTACCTAGTCTGAAACCCATGTCATTTGAAGAAATCGTATTACTTTCTAGAAATAAGAGTTTGAAAAAGTCGTCTATAAAAAAAATGTATTCGTGTTAATTTTACTGAAACCAGTTCCTGATAGTTTCTGAACGCACTTCGCTGACTACCGGAAGTCCGAAATTTTTTTATTGTTGCTTTGGAATTATCTGCTTTAGGACAGTGGTTGTTGTAGCATTTAGAACGAGACCCGATTTAATCGACAACAACAACACTTCACATTCTGACTGTAACACAAGCATTGCAGAAGCAGAAAAGAACACAAGTATTTGACCAAAAAGTTCATAAAATAACCTTATTCATTTGATAGCATTTAAATAAACAGTGCTAAAGGTTGTTTCCTAAAAATATCGAACTTAGAGGTGATGCGTCTTTAATTGGTGATGCATAAACAAGAAAAATAAAATAAATTCTAAATTCAAGATAACAGAGTGGACATTTATTTAATGGTTACATTGTTATATGTATTATCTAATGTTATTTTGATAAATCACAAAAACTTCCATAAAAGAAATCTTGAATTCTGAATGAATGGAGGCACACGTGTAGCCTGGAACTTTAAAATTAAATTAAAGTTGTTACAATCTATCATTTTTGATAATTGGACTCATTTGGGCTCGATCAATGTTGCTTAAAATAGAAGGTCTGTTTACGCTGAAATATGCTATGGAATATGGGGAATATTGCAAATTGTACGCCTATTGAACTCAATAACACAGAGATTGCTATTTTTGTCTGTTTTTTTTTGTCTCATGTGCTTCAAAAGGATCACTATATCACTTTTAAGTTGATAAGATATACCGTAATTATATATGATAAGCAAAACATAGGTTAATCAGCAGGTTTAAAAAAAACTTTACATGAAACATTGCATAGGTTCTCAAAATATCGTTTCGAGTCACTCTTTGCAATTTACATTTTGTTTAAATCTAACATATTGCTTGTGTTTAGTTTCTCACGCTAATCATGTCAAAATCTACATTTTTTGATAATTAAGATTCATTAAAACATTATTGTTTTAATACCAAAAATGAAGACGGTAGTTTTTTTCATTTGTTTCCTATGGATAGAATTTTACGAAACTTCCCAGTATTTTGGTTATATTTATGTTTATGCAATGTCAGATACATGTATAAAATATATTAAGCTATGTACACATTTCTTGATAGTACCTGCTCAACAACATAACCCGTCTTTGAATTTTGGCGTAAAATATTGATTTTATAAGAAATGCGAACAAAATATTTAAAATTGTTTACATTATCATTTTTTAATTACATAGATAAATGCATACAATAATAAATGTCCTTATACATGTAATTATAAGCTAGAATTTAGCAACAAACTTAGTTCGGACGAATAGAATCTTTGTTTTAAATTTCTCAATATTATGATCATTATATTGTAGTTTACAGAGAAATAGTGTTTAAAACCTTAAATTAGCTGATACAGATTTAAATGTAAAAGTAGATACACATTACTGCGTAACCCTTTACTTCATAGATACGCATTTTCCTGCACCAATCACAGAAGGCCTTTGAAAACAGTGCAGGAACAGTGCAAAATGAGTAATCTGAACACTTCCTGCACTGTTTTCAACTCTGTCAGTTAATATAAACATAATTCACCCAATAATTCAAAAGCCTTCTATATTAGAGGTGTCCAAAGGCGTCTATATTAGAGGTGTCCAAAGGCGTCTATATGAAGTAAAGGGGTAATTGGAGAAAACATAGCTACTCATAAAGTATGACAACGTTATACATAAAATCATGCAGCTGTAAAATTAACGTTTTTTTTGTTATTTGAATAAAGATTGTAATTATTGCCAGGTTAAATAGCTATTAATAATTATTTTATACCGGTATTCATATATTATGTATTGAACACAGTAAAAAAAAGAGAACGAAGATACTATCCGAAATACGGTCAGTTGTAGTAAAATAGTGCATAGCGACACTGTCTGATCTAACTGGAGAAAGAAAACTTTGTCGTTGATTGATACTGATCAGTTTACCCGTGCAAATTTTGATACCTGTCTTTTTTGTTTACCACCCTTTTACATCCTTCATTGTATTGTTTTATTAGACCGTGTTTTTAAAACATGGAAATGTTTTTTAAGACCTAAAATGCGTTCTGTAACACTACTTTAACACTACGCAGTTTATACATAAAGTATTGCCGGTAACTTTTCTCTTTTTAATGCACGATTTCAAGTTTATATATCAATTCTGCGACAGAAAGCAAGTTTTGAGATCGAATTTATCTCAAGGAGAAACTAAATGTCGAAATCATATTATTTTGGACGAATGTTAAATTTAGTTGAATCTATTATTGTAATATAATATACTCCATCAACAGTTATTTTCCCGCTGAATGTAGTTAGGTCATTTAAATATATAGGCTTGCTAATCGGTTTCTCTCTCTCTCTCTCTCTCTCTCTCTCTCTCTCTCTCTCTCTCATAAACAATAGTGTTACATGTATGAACAACACTTTCATACAACATAATTCTATTAATATATAACCTACGATATTTACGATGATATTTTTTCAAAATAGATGTATATTTATTTAAACATGAATGTAAACCGTTACAAAATTAGGCATAGATGGCATATCAATCATGCGTGTGTTATTGTTAAAATAGTTTGCAAGTAGAGTCAAAGATAGAAAACTGTTTATACCTATAGTCGATAAATCGTACCATGAACTATACTCATTTTAAATAGATACTGCTATACCTATTTTGTTCTAAATGTTAATAAAGCTTTTTAAGGATTGAGCAATAGAAAACATAATGACAATGTTCTGTTTCCATAGTAGATGCCGACGACATCAGAACTCACAGATACGTCGCCTATCTGCTGTCAAGTATTTACCTCTTTATATATCATGCGATTTGAATTCTGCAGCCAACAAGCGTCGATGCACAGTTGATCTACTGATGTGTGGCTTGTAATATCCCCTTTTTCTGGATTGTCCGTGTTTTTTTTTTCAAAAGTGAGTTTGAAGGTGCGTCAGAACAATATGGTGGTCTTGTTGACGGTCTTTGCTGTCCTGGGCGTGGCAGGTCTCCGGCCACAGAGTCCGTTAAATGATCTATCTTGACCAAGCGCATGGTAGAAGATTTAGAACAATGCATTCTGTGCGCAACATCATGATATGACCTTCCAACGGCTACCATTACTGACGTCCTCATGGCGTTTGGCGTCATTTAAACAATACAAAACGTGAAGAATGTGCAAGATTTTTTTCTTGGCGATTTAACTACCTAAATAAGAGTACACACTTTTCCATATAATAAAAAATTGCTCTAGTACACGAAACCATGACCATATGCTGTGTGTGTCATTTATAGAAACAGTCTGACGCATTTTTATTGAAAACGAGTATATAATCATCTTATTTGCCTTCATAATATCATAACTTTCATACAGAATTTCTAAATCCGGAGCTATAACACTTTTATTGTATACTCTAAATGTATCGATAAACTGTTATTACAAGGTATTGGTTATTACGTATACGTCAAATAACATGTATTGCTAGATTTAAATAGGTATAACATCAATGGAATGACGTAATGACTCGGATTTCAAAATGATTTTAAAGGAACATTTAGATAACATAAAACATCATAACGATTATATTACTATGATATTATTTCGTTTCTAACTATTTTCATCTCAGTATAAAAAACTATATATCTATTTAATACCTGTTATTATTTTGTGTAACACGATATATTCATATTTAAGTGTAGTGACGAACTTACCTGAAAATAGATTAATATAATATAATATAATATAATATAATATAATATAATATAATATAATATAATATAATATAATATAATATAATATAATATAAGTTAATTAACTTTCTATATTAAAAAAATGCAAAACGTTGGAATATTAAGCTAATGGAATGGCTGACTATATCTACATATTTATATCTTTTGTGATTAATATCTTTTATTCCTATGTAAGACATACAAAAACTGTTCATGTATCAATATATGTATACATTGGCTTACAAGTAATAAATTAAGGTTGAATATATAGTAACAAAACTATTGAAAACGGATAAAAGAGAGTAGAGAAAGAGCAAAGTTAAGACTAATATACATTAACAGTTGAGACGATGAGAAGCTGTATGCAGTATAGTTTTCGTTCTTAAAGTTTACATGTTTCCCCATTTATTTTCATGTGACCTAAGTTTGTTTTTGTTTATTTTAATATTTTTTTTCTTTTTGGTTTGTTGTTTGTAGATATGGTATGAATGCTTCAATACCATATATACCGATACTACAAAACCCTCACACGAGGGCTTTTTGTAGGCACAACGTCCACATACTATAATAACACTGATAACACTGACAATAACAATGATTTAATAGTATATATATAATTTAAATCTCGTACACATTTACCAAACACATGAGAAAAAAGGTATTCATCATTATGACTAAGTCTTTATATATCACTTAGATATTTATCGTATTTTTGTTTTGGCATTATACGTGTACTAATTTGATCGTGGAATGTGTTTATACAATAACATGCATTTTGTTTTTGAAATGTAGGGTTTCTATCAATAAGGAAAATTATTAGAATGTTTTAACAATCACTCATATACTTATGCAAACGTTCAATATCAAGTTTTAAATATATAGCAATATCCGAGTAAAGAATCCATTTGGTTAGGAGAGAACTAATTGCCGAGAGTAATGTTCTGTAATAGAAATGTTTCTGGTTCAAAACTCTGAAATCGGAATGTGCAAGCTTATCCAGGTCTTATTACACCGTTTAATTTTCTATATAAAATTGGGTCTAGGATTTCCACGATGAAAATATATTCATAGCAGGAATGTATCCCCTCATAAAAATGCACAATACGAATGTAACTGGTAGGCTGACGAGACTGTTTTTTAAAAAAAGTGAATGCAGAGACACTCTAGTAAGATATTTTTGGACAATAAGTCATAAAATGCTCTTAATTACATAATTTTATATTAAAATCCGCCAAAAGTCACTTTTAACATTTCTTATTGAAGTATATGGTATTCCAGGTTTTGCTTAAGCCATCTGCTGCAAGAAATCACAAGATTTTGAAAATATTTCGAACACAATTACACAGGACTTGTTAAGCGTAAGAATAATGTTACTTTGGGGAAAAAGTGGGCGCAACAGCGTAGTGAGACGTTACTGATTCTTGATATCAATGTGTGTTGTTTCCTCCATTGGATTGAAAAGACGACCATAAAGGAAAATAATATAAATGGAAATGCTGGAAACCATATTACGACCAATATCTTTTTCTTTTAATTGCAATGCATATCTAGAAGTAACTCCAAGATCATACAGATTCTTTGTGTTCTCGCCTTCAGATTGGAAACAACTGTTCTAAACAAAATTACTTATACTTTTCCTTACCGAGTGCCATTAGAACAATGTAAATCATATAGAAATAGCCAATAGGATCGAATTTATTTTTCTTTTGAAATATCGTCACGTTCAAAATTATTCACACATACATGTATGGTTATCAAAAACATCCACATTTATCAGAGTTCATTTATCGTGTATGAAATAGTTGTTGTTGTATGGTGTTTAGCGTCGCTTTCAACAATTGTTCAGTCATATCGCGACGGTGTCTACTTGAAACTGTATTCTGAGCGCTGTCACACTGGAGTATCATGCCGCAGACACATGGAATGAAACCCAACCCATTCACATCATACTGACACCGGGCCGACCAGACCTAGAACTCTCCTCTTAATGCTGAGCCTCAAGCAAGGAAGCTTCTAGTAGCATTTTTAAAGTCTTTGGTATGACCCGGCCGGGGATCGAACCCACGACCTTCTGCATGCGAGGCGGACGCTCTACCACTAGACCACGCCGCGGTCTTCTGTATGAAAAAGAATAGATAAACACACGCATCTGATGAATACACAATAAACGGTTGTGCAATCACTGGGAAAGAGAAACTGGAAAAGAGCACAGTTAACGGATAAGTGATCATATTAATATAGAGACGCTGCAGGTCGGTACAGAACGGTAGAGGTCTCACTTACCAATTACCTCCCCTAAGTAACGGTAGCAAGATGAATGCGCCCAGGAAATAAGAGCTGTGAAAATCGGTTGGGCAGTATTTTTGTTGAAAATACTTAAATGGTCATATTTCGTTGTGAGAACATTTGAACAACATCATGAGTTCTGCCATGTTTGGATGACACTGGGTACTGTTGGATGAAGATATAACAGTTATAAGATGCCTAATGATAACCTGACACAAATGGGCAGAATTGTTAAAAATGAAGGGATGTCCTCAAAACACCAAAAATAGTGAAAAAGCAACCTGGTCAACCACATGTTTTTCCAGCATAGTTTGACTATTAGAGGTCTTTGTATAAAAACAAGACACTTTTAGAATCATAGGCAATGTGTTCAGTGTTCCAGAAGTACATGTCTTTATATGTAGAACAATAAAAAAAGAATTGGCGTGTGAAACGTTGAATGGAGCAAAACAACTGGATCGGTGATTTCAAAATGACGGATTGGTAACTAAAAGAACTAAAAGAATCAATTGTGTTTCGACGCGTTTGGTATCAAGAAATACTTCAATTTGTTTTATGATTTTGATATTAGATTTTGGAAAAAATTATAGCCATAAAATTATACATTGATTGGCTGCAAAGTATAATAATGTTGCATCACGTATTGACGATCGTACACATTAATTTTCTTAATATTTCCCAGAGGACAAATCTAACTGTAATGAAACGATTTCAATAATTCTCGAAATACTTATTTTGGATACATTTTTTTCTCAAAGGATAAATTGTAAACTATTTATTGTGACATTAAGTGAAATTTGAGTGAAAAGAAAGAAATATGGTCAATAATGGCTATATCGGTCAACTGGTTGCTTATTTAGACATAATGTCTATTAGCTTATTTTATACTTATTTATTTTAGCTCTATTGCGTTACAAACTCAGCGCTTATATGAAAAGCTTTAGAGTCTGCCTCCTTGGTAGAATAAGTACTGAGTGTTGTTTTGTGAGAGACATCGGATCGAGCTGGGGATCGAACTCGCAACATAAAATTTTTAAAATACCCCATTATATTTTCGCATTTTTGGTTTTGTAAAGGGGCACAATTCATGAAAATGGTTGAAAAGTATATAGGACAAATGTTAAACTAAATTTTATTTCAATCAGCTTTTATTTAAAATAAAAATTCAAAGACTTATCAATTTGTACTTTTTTAAAGTATGTGTGTCCATATTTTTATAATTGGCATTAATTCATTAGTTTTATCAAACCTTCGGGCTATAATTAATACTTAAATATGTATACTTCCATTCAGTAATACTTCCATGTGTGTGAATATTGATTTCACCATTACCGTACGTCCCTATAATATACAACGTTTATATAGTTATCTACATTTTACCAAGCTAGGTAATGCCTGTAAAATTTTGGGAAAATGTCAAAGTGTGTAAATACACATTGCTGCATTGGTGCAAATATCTTAATATGCCTACTGTGTATTTATGTTAACTTACCTGTGTTGAAGGAACGGGTTTAACGACAATTCACAAAACGTGTCATTTTCTAAAAGAATGTTGTTTAAAACTAACAATAAACCCTTTTTACTGAAATACGTGTAGACAGCATTATGAACATATAGAACTATAGTTGACAAAGGATCTAATAAAACATAGAACGCATCCGAGAAATGAACATAACAAGCAGGCTCGATTTTACTGAATCAGTCGTAAGAAATATAAAAATACGTTGCACATCCAATATAGCCTACATGTACCACCTACAGAACTTTTAATAAGCGATATATCTTTTTCGGACAACCCATAATGAGCTCCAAGGTTTCAAAGAAACGGAAATAATTAGTTGCTTTGCGAACGACACTGAGCACATAAGCCTATTACGGTCACAGCCAGCATTATATGATAATAGGATCGTGTAAAAGCCATAATGAAATTATTGTTAGTAACAATATGGAATAGATAATGGAAACTGCTGGAAACATAATTGATGCAGACAATAATGGTCACGGAATAAAAAGTGTCATTATTAAGTTACTTAATTACTGTCCAAAGCAAAAGCTATTATGGAGATGTACAGGATTTAGTTTAAAAGATGTGACCCGAAAAACTGATCAAACAATATTATTAAGTAAATCACTTTTTATATACTACTTCCCGATTTATCAAACGTCATTTTTATCAAATAAGTATTACCGAAAAACGAGCATTCACAAACTTTGATTAAACCGTGCAGGCATGTTCTAAACATGTGGAACATACTCATTATTGCTTAACGATTGTGTGTGTATTTAAAATGCATTGTTTCATTTGGAGATTGAACATCAATCAGTTACAAAAAAGATCCATGATTTACGTTTGCATATATAGAATATAATAATTGTCTTGTGTCACCGTTTTCAATAGACCTAGTACAAAGGTTGACCTTATTATTACTATTTTTAACACTCGCAGAACGAAAAAAATTAAATCATATCAAAGTACTACCCTAGATGGAAATGTCAAAATAATAAAGTCTAAATAGTCGATAGCTACCACACTTTGCCTTCTGAAGTTGGTTACCCCTATTTTCAGCATGAAATAAACTAATATCATTAATTTATATTTCCATTTACTTGACTTGATAAAATGCCATTTTAATTTTTTATTGACACAAACATAATAAACTTATATATTATTGTGTGTATTTACCAGATTGATATTTTCATCAAACCAGAAATTATCAAAATATATGCCTTACACATCTCTATACTTTATCAGCCAATCAGAGAGCTCTTCTCGATGGTGGTACATGTAGCTTATCCTATAGTGGATATAGACATTTTCATGACTAACTGGAGACGTTGAGGTCAAAGGACATCGCCACTAACGCAGGATAAACAAACTTATAGACTACATGCATAGAGAAGAAACTGTACATTGTAACAGTGGCCATTTTCTTGGTACAGTCAGTAGCAGCACAAGGCGCCACTTTTAAAGCCTAGGTGCATACAACATCATTCTAACCCTGTCATCATATAATAAGACCAGGCAATAAGCTTTGCACATTAATTCTTCACCCAGCTATTGTTTTACAAAATTATATAAAATTATGTACATTTTGCAGCATTATGTATATATGAAAATGTTATAATAAATATATATATAATAATAAACAAGTGATTCTTCATGCAAATGCCGATAAATTTGCAGAAGGTAAAACAAAAGCAACTAAGTGTATGACAATACGGAGATCAAGACAAGTATCCAGCGTCTTCGTCAGTATCAGGCAGGAGGAATTCGCCATTTCGAATGCTTGGTTATTGCGGTCGTCGCACGATTGATCTGACACGAGAACAACTATCGCCCCGAGAACAGGTCACGTGGCATTGTTTTACCCAGTAAATACAGTAAAGTGTTTACTTAGACATCGCTAGCGAGCATAAAGAAAATGGATGTGTAGCAACGAATATGGATTTCTGATTTGATTATCAACATGCTTAATTGACACACTGCGTCAGGCCAATTAAACAGAAGTATGTAAATCACATTAACTTAAATTTATGCCAGGTCAAGACATTGTTTTCGCAATAGTGGTTTTCCATTTATTCAATTCGGTGTTGTTTTAGCAAACGAGGGGGAAACAAGGGTTATAAAATATATAAAACAGCATAAGTAATTTGTAATAACGGCACTCATTTTTAATAATAAAGATATCACGTTCATTTAAATATACAGTTGGGATGCATCGGCATAGTCAGCAAGACGAACACGTTGAGGGAATCCGTATGATAAAGCTCAAATGAGGAAAATTACATCAACAATATCAAGACACATCTCTGCTGCTATAAGGAGTTAACTCTAGAGTGCAATATGTGCTTATAAATCTATTATCAATGGAGAAACCTAAGTCCAAAAGGTATGATTTTGTTGGGCTGAAATTCATTATCATGATAATTTTTGGTTAGCATTCCAGTAAAAAAATCATATTAAGTATAACCGAGGTTTTATTCACTGTGTTTTTATCTGAACGAGATTCTGCCAAATTTCCTATTTAAACAATGATACCGAACTATTTCAACCGTATTACGCATGACTAAAAAATTTCCAAATATGTTTTCTTATAAAATTGCATTATCAACATAAAACATTGATTTACTGTATTTTAAGATTTTTATCTAAGTCATAGCGTGAAATAAAACTACCTCTCAGCGGTGACAGGTGTATTCGTATCCGATATGCGAAAATTTGTTTAATATCATTACATTCTTACAAAAAAGTCACATATTCGATAATGTTGATTTCAATTAGTTTCAATTAATTTTATTTTCATTGACTATCAAACTATCTCAGCAGAATTATATTATGAACAGTAAAGAGGAAATTATCCATTGGTTGTAAATCACGAAGAGACACGCGGCTATTGTAGAGCATCACTTTCTGATAGTCCGATATTATAAATTCTGATAATTGCTATGAGACGATACATAAGCATCTCCAGAGCTCAGATTGGAACGTCACGGAGCAAATACGAACGTTGCTTTTGTTTAACGATGGACTTGTTATTGAATCACTACAATACTATTGGGAAAATCGTGATGGAAAACTTAGCAAAAAGGGAGGAAGAAAGTGTCCGTGTGATTAGACAGTTAGAAGAAATGTATTAAAAACGGTTCAAGGATAAAACGTTTCTTCTCTTGAACATTCTTCTTTTCGTGTTAGCCATTGGAGGATTTAGGATTTAAATTTCCAATTAACTTTTATTTATCTATTGAAAAATTAAGTTAGCAACAAGTACTTTGAATAAAAAAGAGGTGAGTTCTTGCAACACTATTATTATTATTTTTATAAAATTTGTATAGAAACTACCAATTAAAATCGTAAAAAAACTAAAATTGTTCTTTTAAAATTGATTTTTTGAATATATAGCATTATATTTCTTTTGTGACATCGTTAAATTTAGAACTTAAAACGTAGTCGAGAAGTTGTAACATAAGTAATAAAATAGGTCTAATCTAAGAAGTCGCAAGTATTTACGTGAAACAAATTGTTTATTATAATTTACCAAAATGTGACGAATTTTACATACTAATAAATAATATATATTTTTGTCATATTTTATAAAGTTTATAAAAAATCACGCTAGTCTCTAAATAATCGCTTACATGGATGAAACGCAAGCCCAAAATGTTTATCAACGTTTAAGAATTTTATTCTGGGCATTGCTGATTTCATTACTAAATCTGATGGTTTTCAACTTTGATTTGCATTCAGATCAAAATGAGAAATTTGTTTGACATTGTTAAAAAAATCTTATGAAAATACTGGTTAATTAGGTGCGTAGAACAGTGACAATTTTTATGAAATGTGATAAGTTATCTTAATTAATGCAATGACTAAATGCTGACAATATGTTGTCATTAAGTTATTCTAGAAAATACATGAAATATTTAAAACAATTGTGAGTTTTACAATAAATCACATATATGTAACCAAAATAATGCAGTCTGTATGCAGCTCAAGTACATAGCTTTGGATATTTATGTTTGGTATTGAGCAAAGAAAACAAATATGAAAAGGTAATTTCTTCACAAATTGTGTGAGTACTGCATTGTATTTCTCACAGACCGATGTGCCGTGATAATTTTGAATGTGTATGTTATAAATGATACCTCGCTGATTGATGTTCTTGATACTTAATCTGTTCCACGCATATAAAGAGGCGATACACGGCAGATAATCGGGCAGGAAAATGAATAATTGCCCGAGAGCTATTATAACCTCCAGGCCTGGCTCTGTCGTGTATTCATGTCTTTAATAAACATGTTCGGTTACACTACTCAATGGGAGTTATTATAAGTGACGCTCGTAAATAATCGCTAAATAGTTCAAAAATTTCAAATAAAATATAATTCAAACTCGAGAATTGATTGTAAGGAATTCGGGAAATAGTTTAAACTTATTTCTTTCATTTCGATTGTGAAACAAGTTCTTACAACTAAGGTTAATCATGCTCAAAGTATCCCTGGTTAGAACCAGTACTAAGCATATGCGGAAAAGTATCTTGCTCAAGGACACAACATACAGCTGTGGCGAAGGATCGAATCCAGACCTTCCGATCATTGGCTCGGTATTATACCGCTGGACCACGCGTTCCTACACTGAATTCAGGAATTCGAACGTGATAATCGAGATATGCGGTATTTAATCTTTTATTTCTTTTCATATATGCCGATTATCGACTTTGACATCGCAAATATATTTAAATCCCGTCAAGCTCCTTAAGATACCCTTTGTAACTGGACAAAATAAACGAAACGGCAACGACGCTCGGCGTACGTTTGACGTCGTGTGACAATTGACGACCTAAGTAACAGGCCGATTGTGATTATGAGTGCCGATAAGTCATGATCAGAGCGTACATACAATAACATACTTTAAAAAATACTATTTTTTTTTTGTTATTTTATATAGTAACAAGATTTAGTGAATTTGTTAAATTAATAACCGTTTTATACCTTTGTTGACGTCTGCATGGTATAAGGTGTTTTGTTGTGATACAATATATCCATTTACCTCTCGAACTGCCCAGAACCATCGGGCCACCATTGTTTTATACTTTCTCCCTCTCCTGCACATATATTCTTATATTATAATCTGAATAAATTTGAGTAGATATTTTTTCTTTCATTGGAAGGTAAGGAAATAGCAAATTAATCTTATCTTAATTTTATCTTAAACATTTTGTTACGCTATAACATAAGACACGCTGGGTCCCACACACATTAAGCTTATTTTTTACAACCGATATATCTTTTTATTGCATAATTCACATAGCAAACGGGTTAGGCCACAAGTTCTAGCATCATAAGTTACGGCTCTCCTCGATATATCTTTTAGAAAGACGAAGACATGAAAGGTATTAGTGGTGTGTAAATTGAAAAGAAAGACGAAGATGTGAAAATATCAGTGCTTTAAAATTTGAAACGAAAGACGAAGATACGACAGTTAAAAATAGTATGTTGATTTGAAACGAAATACGAATATGTGAAAATTATAAGTGCTTTATAGTTTGAAACGAAATACGAATATGTGAAAATTATCAGTGCTTAATAATTTGAAACAAAATACGAATAAGACGAAGAAACGACAGTTTAACAGTGGTATGTAAATTAAAATGAAACACAAGGACATATAAGTAAATCAGTAAACTATCACGCAGCGTAATGATATACATTTGAAATTCTGCATATCCGACGACGAATGTAAAATAACACAGCATAACGTTCCATACATGTAACAAAACAAACAATACAAACTGTATACAAAATCGCATAAAACACTGTCAATGTCGTCATATTTATCGTATTTAATATAGAGAAAAATAAAGATATTTTATAGATACTAAATTATGATCATATGTCATACAAATCCCTTCTATTTAAACGTATGTCTGTCAGTTTGTCTGTCTTTCTGCTGCCTCTCTCTCTCTCTCTCTCTCTCTCTCTCTCTCTAATCCCTGGCCATTTCGTTCTTTATATTCATATTTGGTAAAGTTATTCCAAACACACCATCATTTACATACCACTTATACAATCTAATACGAATGGATGTAATTGGCATGTGTTAAATTGGTTTGGAATGAAATCCCCACTCACAATATTCCAATTCCCATTCGATCGGAATATCGCGATATTTGTAATACAATTTGATTTGGATTTCTAGTTTGTGAACGTAATAAAATGAATATGACGCAATTACCGAACATTGAATTGTCTAGTTAGGATTACCAATCAAGTTTCCCCAGAAAATAGTTCACGGTAGTACAACGTTCAACGGATATTGATAGAAAATTACCGTATCACTTGATATCTCAGTCGTTTCAATAATGAGTATATCATGGTATGTTATGATACAATATCAAATGATATGGTATGAAACGGTATGATATGGTATGGTACGGAATGGTATGGTATAAATATGGTATAGTATGATATGATTTAGTACAGTATGGTTTGGAATGATGTGGTGTGGCATGCTATGGTATGCTTTGGAAAAGTGTTGTAATGCATGGTATGGTTTGGAATAGTGTTGTATTATATTGTATGATTTGGGATAATGTTGTATATTATGGTATGGTTTGGAAAAGTGTTGAATGGTATAGTTTGGAATAGTGTTGTTTGGTATGGTATGCTCTGGAATAGTGTTGTATGGAATGATATGGTTTTGAATAGTGTTGTATTGTATAGTATGGTTTGAAATAGTGTTTTATGGTATGGTATGGTTTGAAATAGTGTTGAATGGTATGTATGGTTTGGAATAGTCTTGAATGCTATGGTATGCTCTGAAATAGTGTTGTATGGCATGGTATGGTTTGGAATAGTGTTGTATGGCATGGTATGGTTTGGAATAATTTTGAATGGTATGGTTTGGAATAGTGTTGTATGATGTGGTATGCTCTGAAATAGTGTTGTATGGTATGGTATGCTCTAGAATACTGTTGTATGGTATGGTATGGTTTGGAATAGTGTTGTATGGTATGGTATGGTTTGGAATAGTGTTGTATGGTATGGTTTGGAATAGTGTGGTATAGTACTCATATAGTACATTATAATAAGCTTAAGTTAGTATTATGTTGTGTAATGGATTGCAATGCAGTGCTTTTTTTAATTAGGTTTAACGCCGTTATCAACACATTTGAGGTTATATATGGCATATCCAGTTTTACTGGTAAAGGACGACCTCAGACTGAGTAGAACCACCGTCCTTCTGCAAGTTACTGGAAACTCTCTCACGTAAAGTTTTGGAACGAGCAGGACTTGAACCTGCGACCTTAGCGGTAAGAGGTAAGTGATCTTGCGACGGCGCCTTAGACCACTCGGTCACGGAGGACCCTGCAGCGCAGTGCAGTACAATATACTTTACTGTATATTCAATATATTATACTGCATAAAACAGTATTTTACTATACCACACTAGTACATATCATACGATATCATACAGTACAGTTCAGAAAAAAACTTTATCTATGTATCTAAACTAAACGAACGATGCGAGTCATCATGTGCTCAACCTGGCAACTATACGACAATATCGTTATGTGACAGCCAATTCAATTATCATGTGATAGGCTGGATATTCTAGTATGGTTTTATACAAGTCGCCCATGAAATTCTCGATTCAGGTTTGTTATAAGAAGAGAATCCAAGTGCACGAGAGCGTTTGGAATAATAACAACAATAGCTGTCAACTGTGCCGATTAAAGACGAAATATATGTGAAATGAGACCAGGAAATAGTTTCTTAAGCCATCATGCGAAAATATAATGATAACTGTGGTATACAACGATTTATGACGTTATTAAGTTGTCAAGTTATCAGTTTGCTTCTACTATAGCCAAATGTTAACAAGTCTGAATGGTCTTATCAATAATATGTGTCGGTTCCCAACGGAGAAATCTGTAACCGTTAATGTACGCTAATGTGGAGCGCGGAATCTAGTGGTAGAGCACCGAACCCATGATCGGAGGGTCGTGTTCGTTCCTCCGCCATTGCTATGTGTGGTGTCCTTGAGCAAGACACTTTTTCCGCATATGCTTTGTAATGGTACTACCCAGGAAGACTTCGAGCGTGATTTGTCTAAGTTGTAAGAACTTGTTTCACAATCGAAGTAATCATGTTTGTTTATTTCATTCGGTTTCAGATATAACTTTTTTATTCTGCTTGTGTGATATGGATTATCATATCAGATGTCAGAAGTGGGTCTCTTACTGCGTCCTATTCATACGATGGATGTACTGAAACAAATAATACAACTGTTTATAGACGAACTTAAAACATTGTACAGTAACTGATTTCTTCAAATTGTATGCTTTTCTGATTGACTAAATATACGTACTGTTTAGTTTATATCGTGGAAATAGTTGTCTATTAGGAATTAGTTTACCTTTTTGATAAATATCATTGACAATTTTGAACGAAAAGTTCTTGTCTTGTTATGTTAAGTCGATAGTAACAACTGGTTTCGCTGTAGAAAATAAAATTGATACCCAGCAGGAGACGTAGCTTCCAAGGACACATCCAGCACAAAACACGAACAATCATTGATACACAAACAATCAATATAAGATACTCACATACATAAAAGGTAATAACCGCCCTGGAACATGCATTAGCAAAACCGGTACTGGGAATTTAACTGTTTTACCAATGTACACAACCTCGCTCTTTACCTCGTCCTATTATCATTAGACAAGCTGGTATGATTTAACATCAGCTTCATCAGACTGTTCTCTTTAAAATGTGACATATGAACAGATATCTACGGTGTCCCGTTTGGGGCCATCGCGGTATATTTGTTGCTTTAAGGCAAGTCGAAACAACGAAATTACGATGGTGAAACGTCTGAACTATCGTAGTTTCGATTTTTCACCATCGTTGTTTTGATGTTTCACCATTCTAATTTGACTTTTCACCATCGTTATTTCATTTTTTTACCACCCTAGTTTTGTTATTTCGTTGGTTAGACTTTTCTTCATTATCAAATATGCCGCGATGGTCACCAACTGGTATTTTCTTATTCAACATAAGTATGCTCAAATAAATTCAAATGAAAAATCACAAAATATATGTTCTTTTATGCAAATGTGCACGATACTTTTGCCGAAGAGCTTAACAAAACGCAGTTATTCTTAATTAATTTATGAATGCTCTTAAATCAAATTTTATGTATTTAACTTTCATCTGCAATTCCAACGTTGCATGTAAAGTGTAGCGAAAGCACACTATTTTAATAATTTAATAAAATGAGAGAATTTATCAATATACTTTTATATTTAAACAGCTTTCTGTTCTATTAAGTGGCAAAAATGGCATCAGTTGGCACTGATGATTCTGTTGTTTTTTTTTAAATCAAATTAAGTGAAAAAATGATTTTACTGTCAGATTGTGTTTGTTACTGTCTAATTCAGTCCTTACATTTTTTCTATAGTAACATAAAATAGTGTTTGTGGCACATGCGTAGTTCAACATTTGAAAAACAATGATCATTCATTTATTATTTACGAACATTGCCAATTGATAGTAAATAAGGGTAAATGATGGTATTAAATCATTTTTTTCTCAGTTTGACGTCGACTTGGTTAGGATTCACTTGGTTAATACGTTTTACTGTAACTGTCTTTTTTACGAAAAATTCTATTATCGTGTCAGAAATAATAACTTCCCGTTGGCCAATTGCGTGCCGTTGCATTATTGATGTTTTATCATGCAGCCTTTCTAAAATTGATATATTATTCAAATGGATGGAATGTTAACGCCCTCATTTAGTTAAAAAATATTTGGTCCATTATATCTAATTGGTCTGAGGCAATAGCACTTAATACTATTATGGCATAAAGTTTGCACTTTTCAAATATAAACATGCTCACGAACACAATATTGAACTGTTAAGAAGATTTATATTTTAATACTTTTGAATGTTTTATAGAGATTTCCCAATTAATTAATTTTGATAATTCATTGTTTAAGGTAATGAAATTACCTTTAAACTTCATTTTCCTCAGTTCTCGATCATAAAATAAAACAAGAAATTAAATTTCACTCATAAACAATGAAATTGTAAAGTTTACTCTTGGATTCGAAATTCGTTATTTTACAGTTCTTACTCGATTAAAAATAAAATTGATATAACACTCAGGCTGCAACCCAACGCCTATTTACAATCGCTGTCTCAATATAACTTCACAATCGATGTATGCGTTCCATCGATGATTTCCTTAAAATTTAATTTAATTGTACAATATACACATATTTTACGAAACAAAAACAAAAAAGAGATTTTGCAATGTGAAGAATAGGTTCAGAGCGGGTTTCATTTTACCATTAACCAGAATATTAGCAGTATGTTAAACAGATGGATTAATTAAAAGAGAAAGATTTACAAATATATTTCATAAGGAATCAAATGAGAATTTTTACTGGTTTAGTGGTTGTGCAATCGAAATAATCCTCATGTTATAAACAGATTATGGGTAATTTTACAGGGTGTGATTTAACCTTGTCAAAAACATTTATATTAATTATTTTAAACATTTAGTCATAAAAATATTGCTTTATAAGGTATAGTGTCCCAATGTATCACGGACTCTATGACAATTATTGAATAAGGTCGTTCGCAAATCACCGGAACTTTTTTTAAACAAAAGCACAAAATAATTATTGTAGAAAAAACCCTTTGTTTTTTAACTGCTTCTTATCAATATTTCAATGTACTGGTTATGACTGTACCTTGCCATAACATTCCTATCGCCATTCAAATATAAGAAATATTTTAAAATGTTGTTAAAACCTCACGGAAAGTATCAGTGTATTATGCTTAAGATTTGTTATTGCACTAACAGTAAGCTCATAGTTGTATGTTTTTAATTCATGTGTACTTATACCTTTCGACAACTGCAAGTGAGTGCCAGGATAAACATAGAATATTCTATTTTATCTACGGCTTGAATGAGTTCGCGGATGTTTATAAGATTTTGATTAAGAAGATTGGTAAAAATTGTAACAAATTGGATATGCGCATACGCCTTTATTTATTTGTAATTGGACAAATATATTATTATTTTGATATGTTTGCAATATTTTTCTAGTTGAAATGTTCAAATGCCTTTGACAAACTAACAGAGCTGTTCAGTTTTGAATAATAAGAAATACATGGTATCTGGTTTAAATGAATAGATTATAAAGTTAGATACCTAAAATAGTTTAATGTTATTATTATAACGCTCAACTATTTTATTGGATACTTTGCTGTCTTATATACATCTTTTGCTAATATTCATTGAATAATCATTGAACATACAGTTACTTTGATATGTGCAAAAACCACACGTCAATTATAGTGAGTAGTTGAAATGAATGAATTTTTTCCCCAATTATAGGAAATGTAGTCATTGGTATTTTAACAAATTAATAATGGCACTGGAAATTTTACACTGAGTTATGCAGCTGAATGTCAACATTAGATGATTTAGTTGAAATTTGCCAAAGACATATCAGAAAGTATCACTGTCACATATAGCACAACTAATAAAAGAAGAAAATAAAATAAAAAAATCGGTTTCATTGAATTTGTTTATGAAGGGTAATGAGATATTGAATACGCACCCTACCTCTAACAGAGGCATTCGTAATAATTGATTTCGAACAATACCGGATGGTGATATCCGTGATTCCAAGGAAAATGAAGTGATATCAACATTAGGTAAAGGGTGAATGTATACTGTTGCCGCATAGTCCGGAAGACTACTGTTGCGATAGTCAGTAATATAAACATAGCTCTACTGGCTAGTGGCAGCTACATTGTAGTGATACAGCAAAAAAGCCTTATTCCGAATTCGTAAAAAAAACATGTATGATAAGATAGCATTGCTCTAGCTTAGTGATCGATTTTTCGAACAAAATTGGTTCAGGTCTATTACCATTTTCTTGATAATATCTGCAAATTAAAAATCACGGATCCCATTCACTGCGTCTCATCTCATTATCTCTCCCGCACGCTATTATTGCTTTCAAGTCACATAATGATATTTTTGAAGTGATTTAGTGTTTTGATGATCCGAGCTTGTTTTTGTAACTAAGTCATAATAAATCAAACAATAAAACAATCAATAATGCTAACCTCATGAACATTTGTTTTGGTTTTAATTATATCGTTTGAGATTGCGCATGAACGAGAGTTAAAATCATTTCAATCATGATTGCTAAGTGATCTAACATAATGTTTACCATTCCAAGCACTCAGCAAATATTATTGTTTAGTTTATATTCGTGTGTATTAACTCGATTGCTAAAAAATGTACATATGTCATAAACTCTTTTTTCAATTCTTTATTATTTATTTTTATCTCGATTGCAAAATAAGCTCAGAAAATTAATTATTTATTATCGATGCTGCTTAGAACCAATACTGAGTGTTGTTTTTCTTTAGAGATTAGCGGGATCGAGCTATGAATCGAACCCGCCACCAGTATTATTTACAAAATTACTAAATAAATTTGTTCATCACAGCTGACTTTCCACTGTTAGAAGACTTAGATACTTTTTTGTCTTTTTACCTAGAAAGAAAGGATACATCTATTTTTACCTTATGTCTTATTAGATGTATTTAGAAATATAAACTATATTTTTACTAATAATCTTACTGAACTTATCAAATGTGAAATAAGAGATAATATTTCTATTAAAATGGTACCACTCCGCACTAAACAATATCGGTTACTGAGGTGTCTAGGCACACAGATCAGTCGGAGCTTGTGACGTCATCTCGGGAAACACATTGCAAAGTTCGTATTTCTAAATAATAAGAATTTACAATATTTAATTTACTTTATCTGATGCAATCACTGTAATTAATTGCGTCATCGTTTATTAGTTGAAATAAAATCGAAAGAAATATCTTTCTTTTTCACAATGTATTGACCTTTAAGACTAAAAGCATATTAAAGCTATTTGCTGTCTGAGAACAGTGCTGTGTCGATTTTAAAATGGTGATTGAGTGCTATGTTTTTTATTTTCATCATTTTTGTATTTCTTTTCTTATCTAGTATTGTAAATAATTAACTTGAAAATATGTTGTGTGCCATCAGAAACTGTCATTTTCACTATTCAATTTGACTAATTAAAGAAAAACACAACACCACACGTTCTAATTGTAACCTCACTGAAATGTTTACTGCATGTGACGTTAACGTCACCTTACGAATGATAACATATACAAAAAAATCCCCCCCCCCCCCTCAACACACACACATATAAAACATCCCTCGGTAGTGTAGGAAAACTAAACTGATTCTTAAATGAGTATTTACTGCTTTCAACGTCTTTTACCTCTTAAAACTTCTACTTTTTAGTATTTTAAATGTAAAATACATTATAATAACTGCACTGAAATGTTGACTACGTGTGATGTGAACTTTGTCTAACACAATGTTTCATAAACCTAAAACAAATTATCCCAAAGTTACGTCAAAAAAAAAAGGCGAATTACACTGACTGTTCATGCTAGTTGGTTCAAGTTCACCGTTTCTCAAACCCCATAATTATGTAATTTACAAGACAGCTAGAAAGGCTCAGTTATAATCAGCAAGGGGTCCAATTACTTATACATTAATCAAATGGATTCTGTGCTAAATCTAGAAAACAGAAATGAAACCATGCAGTGTGATGGATGTAGTCTCATTATGTCTAAAAGCTAGGAAATACAAATTATCTCTCTTGGTATATTATTTATTCATATATAATACTCCGATTTCAACCATTCTGGACACAAATAATAAAATGAAACCAATATCACATTTTTCAGTGGAGATGTGCACCTGCAAGCCGATTTAGGTCAGAATATAGACATTTAAACTGGCGAGCATGCTCCTAATGGCCGAAATTCAAGATGACCAAAATATCTGATTTAAAACGTTCTAATCAGTTGAAATTGATACACTTTAACCAGTTTTGTCAGGTGCACATTTCCAATGAAAAGGGCATCACATCTTTGCATCAAAACTAAATTAAAATGTGCAAGTAAGCCAAATCTTGAATCTAGACTATTTACATTTGAGGCGATGGTGAAATAAAGACCCTTTAAGAAAATCATAATGATAATCAGAAAGTCTTTATTACAATTTTTTTAACGGCCAGTGACACACACAGGCATTTTCAATGCATCATTTCACTAGACCTCGCACTGAAACCATGTATTTTTTAAACATCTGCAATCTGCAAAGTACCTTTGTGTTCGACTGAAAGATTTAATAATAATTTCAAATATACAAAAATTATATAACATAACATAATTTAACGAAAACTGTTGCTAGTCACCGAAGAGTATAATAACAATTTCAATTATATAAAAATAATATAACATAATACATTTGTCAGTTTTCAAAATATTACTAGTCACTGCTTCCATTCTTATATTAGTTTATCTATTCTTTTATTTTGTCATATATGTAATTAAGTACATGTATTATAAACCAATGCAAACAGTTTGTGTTTTTGTAATATTGTCTAAGTTCTTTTAAATATATGTAACACACATGCATTTTTATATCCTAAGAATATACATATCTATATACCGAACACAACTTGATAAGCGCAATAAAAAAAACAACCTTATTTCGTTTCAGAAAGCGTGGTGGTCAACTTCCATCCCGTCCCGACATGACACCTCTGTGGGTAGCACAAGTTTCATTAGATGGTAACATGGAAAGAAACAAAACAAATCAATTCTTGAAGGTGCATGGACCAAAACAGGAGCTTCCGTTACTAGTCAGTGTGGCAGAAACTCTCAATGTGTACTATGTGCCTTTCCTTCTCACTGTCGGGCTTTCCTTACACTGTTTATGTTGTCTGTGCTTCACTAAAACTAGTATGTATAAGAAATTTTTCACTCAACTATTTCTGGCGATTTCTGTGGCTGACATTGGGTTTTTACTGACCTTGTTACTCATGTGGTTGAGGGATTTGAATCTGGATATTTACGCAGCTCCTGGAATGTGTCCTATGGTGATATTCATGAGTCACTTCTTTCCGTTTTTGTCGTTCTGGAACAGTATAATAGCAGTCGTGATAGTCCTGCTGCAGCCTTACGAAGGTCATGTGAATAAATTTGCCAGGGGTCAAGGCCGCGGAAGAATTACAGTGATATGTTCCACTATATTTACTTTCACTGTATATTTATACAAAACCTGGACGAACGGTGTGCTGAAGATCAAAGGGGTGAGATACTGTACAGTGCTTCTTGAGACGAGAGATGCAATGAAAGTATTAAATATATTTGACGTTATGTTTCTATTGTTGATCCCGTTCCTTGGATTTATTTTCTTTGGGTGTGTAGTCATAATACGTCATTTAAATATAAACAGCGTCTGTAAAAGAAGACAAGGACCTCATTTAAGCGTAACAAAAGATGCAATGAAGGTTTTGATTGCGCATGCAATATGCTTTATTGTGTTTGTAGGACCTGGGTGTTTGTCCAAAGTCTACTTTTATATCAAAGGAGGACCAGGGTCAAGTGAAGCACAAATCAGAGATTTGCTGCTACAGAATTTATTCCAGTATCTGTTCTACACATATTTTTGTGTAACACCTTTGCTACACATTATCTTTTCGTCCTCATTTCGTTCCCATGTTAGAATTTATTTGGCGTCGACGAAAGAACAACGGAATATTGTTCATATTGAACATATTTTTCAAGAGGAGCCTCATTCGGAACAAACATTGTTATAAAGGTCTGTTGATTGACAGTTCATTAAATATTCATCGGTATCTGTAATGAATTGTAATCACGATACGAAACCATGTGTAATTTTGAAAGTTTTTAATGAAAATATATTGACTTTAGTGCAGTGTTTATATTTTAAACAATTTGTGAATGTGAAATGTAAAACGACTAGACTATCAATGTACGTCAAACCAAGTGACATGCCTTATGTCATATTGCTCAGTCGATTGACCTTCTTATTTTCTCATTAAAGGCAATATAATTGCACCCAAGTGTAAAAACTATTCGCCATTCAAATGTTGTAAATACATGTATAAAGTTGCGGAAATGTTTCATTATATACCGAGTAGATCACGGAAATGTGCTTGCATATGTTTCGCACATAGAAAGTATATAATGTATAATTATATTATTCCTTGTACGACAAACAACAGGGAATGTTCTTTTACATGTACATCTATTAAAATAACAAATGTTTAAAACAAAAAATGGTGTTCTTTTAATATCTTAACCTCCTTTTTCTGTAACAGAAAAGATGTAACAATTTAAAAAAAGCAATAATAACGTCTCATTGACCTGCATATGACCTTGATTGATAAGTATTATGCGATAGTGCGAAATAAAACCTTATACGAAACCCACTGATATCAGATCTAAGTGATGAAATGAAAAAAGGAATATTAATACCACGAAAATGAAGAAAAAGAAAGATGTAATTATAAAAAGCAAATCAGTTGTAGCTAGAACGTCAATATTATTTTAAGTTTTAGCATTAATTAAGCTCATAAACATACATCATGTCGAACATGGATATGTACTGTTGAATTTAATAAATTCTCAACAAAACCATATTGCCTGCTTTAAGAAACGAAAAGCTGAATAACATGAAATAAATCAGTTTTTATAATGTCAGCGAAAAATATCAGCCATAATAATAATATTAATAAATTAGATAGTTTCGATGCAAAATATGATAAACCAGAAAAAACATGCATTATATCATTCTAGTGCAGATTTTCAATTAAACTAGTTTCGTGAATTAATTAAATCCTCTATTTCTTTGTTAACAATAATTTTATTTTAACAATAACTTTAAAATCAATTCAACACAAGATTATGCAATCTAAGAAAATAATACTGGGATACATAGTACACATGATTTATTCTGTCACATAAAAACACAAAAGCAACTTTTTTTTGGAATGAAGTTTAACGTCAGTTTCAATACATACCAAGTTATAAATGGCATATCCTTTTTATTGTAAGAGTTGGCGGAAGACCTCAGAATGTATATGAGAAGAACAACCCAGAGCCACAGTCTTTTTGCGAGTAACCGGCAACTATGACGGTAAGTGATCTCGTGGCGACGCCTAAGACCAATCGGCCACGAAAAATCCTGCAATTATTTAAAACCAACATAATTGACGAATTTTCAATTATTTCAACATCAAATTTGTTTAGAATCAGAATAATAACCGGTGTAACAACTTAAAGAGATGTCATAGAAGTTGCGTGTATTATTCTTCTGATACTGCATTTAATTTATGTACTCCACAGAAACAATTGCAAGAAGATAATAAAAATTGAAAACAGTTGTAATTAGAATGTCAAGACCGACTTTCTAAATAAACATAAAATTAATTTGATGACGATGTAACAATTTATGACCAACATATTTTGAATTTATCGTAATAAAAATGTGCTTGGTACATGTACATAAAACGAAACGTTCAGTGGGAATTTTAGATAAAACAATTTGCTGAGCATTATGATTTCGATGAAAAAAAATAAGATTGGTATTTAATTTTTTTTTTTCAACAATAGTTTCTAGCAATAGCCGAAACATACGAAATTTATCAAATGTTTATCAATTTGGATGAATAAGTATCAAATCATATTTATGTTTTGTCGACGATAATATTATAAAAAAAGTAGACGCAATTGATCAGATTGTCAGTCGTCTGCAAACAGTAATCAATTGCACTTTTAATAGATAAAAAGCTAGTGCTTAGTTGGTTGCTACCATTTCCGTTCTTCCTAGTTTGCTTACGTAATTATCGAATCTGCCAGTTCAGGATGTGTCAATATTTGGCTACTGAATTTCTTCAGTAAAACTGTATCTCGTCTTAAGGGAAACATATAAATCAATTATATTTCTGTCTTCTTGCGACAAAACACTCGAATGACCTATTAAACTGATCAACTTACTTTTCAGGAGGTAATATAACATTTACTGAGGGATGATAAAAAATGATGTATTAAAAACATTATTCTTGGAGGCCTAGACAATATTGTTTTGTAAAATAAGACATTTAATATATCACCATTAAGAGTTATAGAAACTAATCTCTTGTCTCTCACCACTCACTAAGGAAACGACCTCTAGTATCCTCTTGATATAAACTCATTTTGTTAAAGCAATTGCTTGTACACGAATAGTGGTTATATTCATGTCTTTTATATGTTTATGTAAACTATGTTCTTGAGGTTATTAATCCAATCCAGAATATTAAGAAAGTTGATCTATAGAGCTCCAATCCTGTATGTACTTTGACCGTGTTTTACGTAAAGCTTGACCTATCACGACTGAATGCGGACCTCACCAGGGTATATAGTCATGTATATGAATGAATTAGCCATACGGACATAAAGGAAAATGTAACCAACATAAAGAGTAATAAAACACTTGATAGTAAACCTACCGAATCACTAGCACAAAGATGAGACAAATATAAACCTGATATTAAATCCCCATTCGGCATAAACATGTACAGTAAACTAATAAAAAACGCTTATTGTAGTTGTTTATCTTTTTTGTTATTGAATGTAATGCACCTTTGTTAAGAGAGAGAAACGTTAATATTTACCTAAGTATTTTATCAATACCATTTCATTTGCAAATGAATGACCACTGTCTATAGTAGAATTCATTCACATCGACAATTTTCCTTTGTAGCCACTAAGCAACACCGTTTTTTAATATATTGTTTATTATATTTGTTTATAATATTTGTTCATTTACAGGGTGTAAAGAACTTATGTAAAGAACTTATTATAATAATATAAATAGAGTAGGTAGGCGCTTAATTGTTATGCATTCTTTTTAAATTTCGCAACACAATAGCACAACATATGTCTATTCTCAACTAAATAAAAAATCGAATATACACACATTAGTACGGACAGTTTATGAAATATATTACACACAAATTGTTTTGTTATAAAAGAAAAGACATAAGAATAAAGCATGATAGAATAAATCAATCGAGGAATTTGTTAAACAGTGAGAGTAAACATTATAAATGCAATACACGTATAAATGAAGCAATTAAGCAGAATGTTTTATTAAAATAAACTATGATCACTTCATTCCACAACGTACTGCAAATGTGATTTTTGACCAATTTATAGTTGGCCACATCACATTTAAGTCTTTTACGGCGTGACTACTAGCTAGAAGGACATGACGACAGACAATGGCGAATTCCACCTTTAGCTTTAAATAGACAAAGCAGTAGGCATAATGTCCCTATCTCCCTGGTGATCATTGTTCTCTAACTGCTGCCGCTTCTGCAATCGCTTTGAGTTAATTTTTATAGTTACCTACCTGAACTTCTTTGGGTTTATGCAATACACATGCTGCTGTATTTCTTAAAAAAATATTCCGGCTGTCTCCCAGTGGCGATTTTGATACTGACTATTTCAATACAGTGACCAGTGATGTTACTTCTTCTATACATACATGTACGTATTGTACTTATTATGGCTATTCAATATATTACGTACGTTTATGTGTTTTAGTTGATGAGACCTATAGATGCTACGTTTCCTGTCAGACGTGGCTTGCATTATTAAAATATGTTTAAATACATGAAATGTTCAATTGTTTAGGATTTGTGTGGATAAAAGACAAGCATCAAATAACATAGTTTATGTTTATTTTTTACGCAATATGTACATGTATTTTTAACTACTTTCATCCGTGATTCAGGTAGATATAATTAATGATATAAAACATTTTGTATTTGTGAAAGGAATCATCATTTGGAAGCATAAAACGTAGCTTTAAGCAGCACGATACTTGATATTAAATCGGAAAGAAATGCAATTCACTTGAATGACAGATCAATTAATTGTTCTGGAAATCCTCGTCTGCAAATAAATCAAAATCTTATTCAGGATGCTAATAAACATGTCAAAGTGTTCTGTTATTAAAAAAACAGGCACAGAAACAATAAAAAGAGAAGGGTCGATACTGAGCTCATACCGTTTGATGATTTTTTTGTATATTTAATGACCTCATGTGGGCACCATTCTGACAAATCTCGTGATGGAGAAAAAAAGTCAGAAATGTTTTATGATTATGATCCTATAACCGTATGCTATACAGTTAGACAAAAATAAGAGAAATTATTTTGAATTTTGTTATTGGGTATCAATGGCAAAACTAGCTACATAAGAGGAAAATCTATAGTAATACCTTGAGAAATACCATTTAATTTCAAATACATTTGTTGTAAATTAATATAGGTCTTTGGTCTGATATTTACTCTACAAATCGAATGCTATTATAAACTAGTCTTAATTCAAATTAAATATATAGATGCGCTTTGTATAAAATACTGAAAATATCCGCTAGTTCAACCAAAAATAACTGAAATTGAAATGCTATTTAACAATAAAAGAAAGATAACTTATTATATTAAATATTGCATTAAGTTTCATTCACATTGTGTTATTCTTTTATATACATTTATTACATGTAAAGTCCTCGTTCTTGTCGATTTTTATTTCAGTATGCATATCTAAAATATTCATATCATCATTTTGACCGTAAAGGATGTACATAGTGTATTATGTTTATGTCTGTTACTCTTTCAATCTGTCCACACAGATACATGTGCAGATGCAAGTACATATAAAACACTGCATCCCCTACAATATTGAAGATCCGATATGTTTCCATTGAACAGCTTTTCAAGACAGGTATTTTTAAGTCTGTGGGAGTTAAACAAGTTGTGGGTTGGGAAACCCAACAGTATTTTCTTATTTTGAATAGATGGATTTGTGTGATGAAGCGTTGGACGCAGCAAGCATTCGTTGTAACGCCATGTGCTAGGACGGCGTTTGATGAAAGAATTCTTCAACTTTGTTAGCAACTTTCGTTTTTAAAGCTGAGCATTAACATACTTGTCTATTGGTACGGCAATTTGTAGAGATATATGACATACATTACCAATTTGACAACAGTAGTTCGCATTGTTCGCAAATTATTTTTCCATGTCTTGTTGTTCACGATTCACTGAGATCCCAAAAAATAATCCCATGATTCTTCCGCAGTAACAATGATTGGAAGGTTGGTGTAACATTTTGGAAACTGTCTTAACAAGTTGCTATTTTACCGCGGGCACGTTTTTTATATGTTGTATCTTCTGTTATAGATGTAACCCATTTTCAAACAGCGCCTCAGAATGGTGTTGACGTACATAACTATTTACAACTTGTAAATATGACCATGAAATAGAAATTAAGCCATGTACACACAAAAGGTACTTAAATTTCATGTTTAACTCGTGTAGATAGTATGATAAGTAATACATATCCACGAACTGTTTAAGTGAAACTTTATAATTTGCGCGTCTCCCTTTTCATTAAAATATGCAATATGACTACAAATTTCAATGTGTGTTCAGTTCAATACAAAGCGGTTTCTGTTTCAATATTATCTAATGACAAGTGTACGAAAATCATGTTTGTCTGTCAGTGCTCGACTTGGGCGTATTATCTACCAAATACTAATACGTCTGTCGGCGTGTTATGACGTGTAATCTGCAGTTTAAAGGTTATGCAAACTATAACAGAAGATCACTAACGTGTTTTACATTGCATGGCGAATTACTTATAAGAGAAACATTTTATTGTGCATAATACATGATCTTATTCCACTTGTTTAGAAATGGATTATATTCTCGTCATGAAAACTGTTTGTGTTTTTCTGACGTGAGAGAAATTAACATCATAAAACTTCAAAAAAGAAACTCCTTTAATGACAAAGCATGCACGTAAATCTAATCCGACATTTATCAATATTCCCCAACTATATTATACTTTAATTTCCATTTAATTAGTTACTTCAGATGTTTGAGTATCCAAGACAACGGTTTGGGTTCAGACATACTTCTTAATTATAGTTATATTAAATGTTGATGTACACACTATATATATAAAGCAATAGTAATGGTAGTATTAAACCGGGTTAGGTAGTTCAAAGAGCCCAAAATGTCAACCTATGAGCAGTTTCAGGGAAATTATTATCGATTGAAATATTCAGAATCAAGAAAAGCAAAATTGTTCATGACAGACACAAATAAATGTCATAACAAATAATGAGCATAACAGCGAAATCAGTTTTTAATTGAATTATTAGAGTCGTGATTTACAGCGATGTGTTATTCAGGTATTTGTAACCACTGGATGGATCAATATTACGTTGACAAAGATGCATTTTCATTCCCACGTGTATTATTATGCTATTCCCATCAATTACGTATCTGGGCAGCACAGCGACGAACAACAAGAATCAGTTATTCTTAGATTTTAAAAAATTATTTTAATCTGGCGTGGGATAATAATGAAATGTGAAATATAAAGCTTGTTTTATATGGCATCCAGGAAGAAAGATCTTGGAATGAATCTGTGTAGAATGAAACTGCCTCAGGAAGTAAGTGGCAAACTTTCTTTTCTAACGTTACCTGCTTATTACGACATGGCACATAGTCATACACATAAGACCTCAATGGTTGGAAATATATATTAAGACATGTTCTTAAATTACTTGGCAACGGAGGGCACGACAAAGACAAAAATGAAGAAAAATGCGTTGCTATATGAAAGAAGATGGCCAGACATCATGGTTTAAAAGTGGCTGTAACTAACTGGATTCGGCAAATAGTATATAATACATGTAGTAAGCAATCCGTATATAATACATAGTGCTACTTCAAAGACGGTAAAACGCATGTTTCGCATCAAATTATCATTGCTCTAGTGCTGTATGTTTATTCAACTAGAACTTAGTCATACGACTACCATAACACAACACTCATTATCAAAGGAATTTGTAACAATAACTGCATGTTCATAATTATCAGAAATTAAAATAAAAAACATTTTAACCTTATACACATTTATTAATTTACAACGTTTGTAAGCGAATGCTTGCGCTTGTGAGTGCATTAAATTAGGTGCATTTAATTCAATACTCTCAAAGGTAAAGCAAAGTCAGCAAAAACGTACAAACAATCTCAGATTTGTTATCATTCAAGAACTAATTATCTGTTGCGATACGTTGAAATCCGTCACGAAGATAAATGATATGTGGTCAGGAAACGTAATTATAGCCCAAGTCACACTGTCGGGTATTGAGGGTTAGGTATTTCTACGCTTCCATCTCTACGTATTGCCAGAGTTTTGCCCCGTTCGGAGGGGTATTAGGTTTTACTAGATTTCTAGTACGTTTCCACTTCATTGAGCATGGATTTAATACGCCTGGCAGGCAGGATATCAAAGCGGCTATTTGTCACGATTTGACTAGGGATTAGCACGTTATAAACCCACAGTCAGATACTACAATCGTGGGGGGCATAAAATCATACGATTGGCGTATGATTGTCGTAAGATATCGAGCGATAACGTACAATAATCCTGTGAGATGGGTGCGTACAATAGTAGTACGATACGTGCGTATGTCGTGCGAGCCTCGTGTAACATCACTCGTGTTCCTATGTCCTTGTACGCGTGGCGTGCAGGTATCGTGTGAGTAATTGCCCCTGCTATATATACCCCTCTCTCCGCATGACACTGCTAGTTGTACCACAAGAACAAGAAGACGAAGAAGATGGTGCTACAGAGGCTGAGGTTACACCAGCTGAGACTCCGGTTGCAAAAGCTGCAGCAGAGGCAGGACGCAATAATGGCAGCATTCATGTCGGCAGAAGAAGAGCAGGCCCGGCAGCAAAAAAAAGACAGACGATCTGGGTGAAGCCCTGGTTACTGCGGCGCACCACCCTGGGTCACAACGACTACCTGATGCAAGAGCTGATGGTTGTAGAGGGTACAGCTTGTACTGTAGTTGGTATTATGGGTGTAGAAGGTACAGCTGGTAGAATAGGGGTATAATGAGTGTAGAGGGTACATTTGGTACTATAGTTGGTAGTGTGAGTGTAGAGGGTACATCTAGTATTGTAGTTGATCTTGTGGATGTAGAGGGTACATCTGGTAGCATAGTTGGTATGGTGGGTACTGAGGGTACAGCTGGTAGTGTAGTTGGTATGGTGGGTGAAGAGTGTACAGCTGGTAATGTAGTTGGTATGGTGAGTGTAGAGGGTATGGTTGGTAGTGTAATTGGTATAGTGGGTGTAGATGGTACAACTGGTAGCATAGTTCGTATGGTTGGTGTTGAGGGTACAGCTACATGTAGTAGTTTAGTTGGTATGGTGTATGTATAGGGTATGGCTGGTAGCATAGTTGGTATAGTTTGTGTAGAAGGTACAGATGGTAGTGTAGTCGGTATGGTAGGTGAAGAGGGTATGACATATAACATAGTTTGGTATGGTGGGTGTTGAGGGTGCAGCTGGTAGCGTAGTTGGTATGATGGTTGTAGAGGGTATGGCTTGTAGCATAGTTGGTATAGTGGGTTTTGAGGGTATGACATGTAACATAGTTGGTATGGTGGGTGTTGAGGGTACAGCTGGTAGCGTAGTTGGTATGATGGGTATAGCGGGTATGGCTCGAAGCGTATTTGCCATAATGGGTGTTAAGGGTATGACATGTCACATAGTTGGTATGGTAGATGTTGAGAGTACAGCTGGTAATGTAGTTGGTATTGTGGGTGTTGAGGGTACAGCTGGTAGTTTAGTTGATATGGTAGGTGAAGAGAGTACAGCTGGTAGTGTAGATGGTATCATGGGTGTAGACAGCACAGCTGGTAGAGTAGTCGATATGGTAGGTGTAGAGGGTACAGCTGGTAGCGTTGTTGGTATAGTGGGTGTAGAGGTGACATTAGGTAGTGAAGTTGGTATTGTTGTTAAAGCGGGTACAGCTTGTAGTATCTGGTATGGTGGGTGTAGAGTGTATTGCTCGTAGCATAGATAGTATAGTGGGTGTAGAGGGTACAGCTGGTAATGCTGTTGGTATAGTTGGTGTAGGTGTTTGATCGAAGCATAGTTGCTATGGTTTGTGTAGAGGGTATGGCTGGTAGCATAGTTTTTTTATAGTGGGTGTAGATGGTACAACTGGTACGTAGTTGGTATTGTGAGTGAAGAGGGTACATCTGGTTATGCCGATGATATTGTAGGCATAAACAGTACAGCTTGTAGTATAGATGGTATGGTGAGTGTTGAGGGTACAACTAGCAATATAGTTGGTATTCTGGGTGGAGAGGATACATGTGGTTTTGTAGATTATATCGTGGGCATTAACAGTACAGCTGGAAGTGTAGTTGATATGGTGGGTGTTGAAGGAACAGCTGGTAGTATAGTTGGTATGGTGGTTGTAGAAGGTACAGCTGGTAATATAGTTAGTATGGTGAGTATAGAGGGTAGACTGGTAGCATAGTTTGTATGGTGGGTGAAGAAGGTACAGCTGGTAGTGTAGTTGGTATTGTGAGTATGGAGGGAATAGATAGTAGTGTAGTTTGTATTCTGGGCGTGGAGGGTACAGCTGGTAGTGTATGTCGAAATGCGAGTATAAAGGGTACAGCTGGTAGTGTAGTTGGTATTGTGAGTACGGAGGGTACAGCTGATAGTGTAGTTGGTAATGTGATTATAAAGGGTACAGCTGGTAGTGCAGTTTGTATGGTAGGTATGGATATTAAAGCTATTAGTGTAGTTGGTATGGAGGTTGTATGAGGTACAGCTGGTAGTATAGTTGGTATTATGGGTGTAAATGAAACGATGAGTGATTAAGATTGATGATATGGTATAGTGGATTTAGTAAGTACAGTGAGTAGTTATATTGGTATGGTGGATGTAGAGAGGACATTGAGTAGTGGTGTTGGTATAATGAATTTAATTGTTGCAACGGGTAGTGATGTTGATATTAAGGGGGTAATGAGTAGTGAAAGTAATAAAGAATTATAGAGGATGTAGAAGGAACAGTGAAGAGTTAAGATGGTATGGTGGATGTTGTGTCCATGAAACAGACAGTAGTGATGTTGGTATAGTGAACTCAGTGGGAAAAGTGGGTAGTGATGTTGATATAATGTGGATTATGAGTAATTGGTATGGTGGATGTTTAGGGCACAGTGGGTAGTGCGGATGGTATTGTTGATGTAGAAAGTACAGTATGAAGTTGAGTCTGAATGGAAGGTATAGAGGGTACAGTAAGTAATGGGATTCTGGTTGGTATTATAGAAAATGGTTGGTAAAAGGAATACAGTATTTATATACTGAAGAAATGTAGAGGAAGCATTGGAGTTCATGTAGATGTTACAGTGAATAACGGAACTGG
The DNA here is from genome assembly GCA_029582155.1 of Panopea generosa. Lineage (NCBI taxonomy): Eukaryota > Metazoa > Mollusca > Bivalvia > Adapedonta > Hiatellidae > Panopea > Panopea generosa. The sequence continues at coordinate 33,125,133 of CM055898.1, read as the reverse complement.
ATTGGTGGTTTGGCAGATGTTGAGAATGTAGTTGAAAATGATGCTAATATACTAGATTTAGAGTGTAGAGTTGATGATGTTGGTATGGTGGTGGTATAGGCTACAGTGGGTATAATGATGTTAGTTTGGTGGGTTTAAAGGGTACAGTACCATGGTGGTAGAGTTGGCACATGTATGAAGACTAAAAGGTGTTAAATTAATTTGGTATGATAGATTTTGAACGTGCAGTTGGAATTGGAGTTAGTATGACGAATGTAGATGGTACAGTTGTTAGTGATGTTAGTATAGTGGGCGCATGGGGCACAGTACCCACTTACCGCTTGTTTAAATTTAAACGATAACTTTTTCCAAATTGTTAACTAAATAAAACACAGGTATCTTTGTGTCTATTTGTCTAAACATGTAGTATGCAATTTGATCTCAACTGCCTATTGCATTACAGGTAAAAATCGCCAATAAATTTATAAGACTGAAAACAACAGTTTTATAAACTTGTTTGATATTTACTTGTATGTTAATATCAAAATGTCACATTCTTAAACATGACAGTTAGTTACGATTATGCTGTGGTCCAGATAATATCTGCATACTATATAAATTTACACAAAAAAAATTCTAAATACGAATTTGGATATATAATTATATATTAACTTATATCAAAATAATTTAATACTTTCATAACTGAAATATTATGCTTTACAGTATTAATGACATCTAGGTTAATTGACTGTTAACACGAGAACTATCAAAGTTATTTTATTTATAGGCTAAAACATAAATAATACAGCCTAATGTACTTTTGTATATGTTTTATTTTTATTTCAAATACTTCTTATATGTTATAGTTAACCTTTAATAGAATTAAAATTAGTTTTGGGGTAATAACAACATAATTTTAAACAGTTTTATATTGGGTTACAATGTTTTAAAACTTAGAAATTAAATATTTATCTCATAAAACTGGGTGCAAAACTGTTGTAACTTGAGTTACTTGAGTTACAATAGTTTTGCACCAAATATAAATTTAGTTTTATTGAATTTTCAACGCAACACTATTGTTACTCAAACTTTTACAAATTAATCAAGTTATATTAAAGCTTTAATTTATAACACTTGTTAATATTGTAAGTATTGCAGTTTTCATTTGAATTTTGAAAAATATAAGTAAATATATCTTAAGAAGAAAACAGTTTTTTCTCCTCTTGAACAATTTGCAAAAACCTAGTTACAATGGTTATGCGCCAAGCCCTCGATATGTATCTGATATAAGTATTGGATCTATCAGGGTTGATGTAGTTTCAGTTACTCTGGTTGGTTCTGTAATGACATTTATCAGATTGTTAATAAGTTTAGTATTTCTAAGATGACTATTGTTAGTATTTAATTGGGCCTCGTTAATTTTATCTACTAAAACTATAATTATTGACAAATCAAGAGCTTTTTCAATACATGTGTTAAAATTATTCCAAAATGCTTCAGGCGTGTTCGGGGAACGGTATACACAGCACATAAAAAATCGATCTCTGTTGTGTTTGAACACAGAATCAGAATCAATTAACGGACATTGTAAGTCTAATCTTCAGTTTGAAATGAGACAATTGGAAATATAGATTAAAATACCATTAGAATGAGCTGTGTTGTCTTGACGGAATGGGCCTGAGAAACCATCTAAATAAATATCTATATTTGCAATTTCATCAGTTAAGTGAGTTTCAGTAAAACAAAGTATATCAAAATCCATAAAATTATTTTTATGTAGTTAAACTTGTTTCGAATACTTTGGATATTAATATGTAGAATAGAAATACAATGTGTGCTCTTATTTTAGAATAAAGGACCTGGATTTTCGGCAATATCCCCAGACAAGAGCACTAACAACATAATAACGATTGTATATTCTAAGTTTAAGACACTGTCCAATAAAAAATCATACGTGACGTGAAACTCTTGAACAGCATTATGATTAAGTAACTTCAAAAACAATATCAAGAAATACAAGTACAAAGGAATATTTTTAAACATACATGATCTTGACACTGAATGTGTTTTGTGTAGAAGTTTCCTCTCCATAGTAACTCTCCAAGCGTTTATATCACTACCCATTAGGTAAAATAACAGGAAATACAAATAAGAGCAACCATTCTTTTTCTAAAGCTAAAATTCAATAGCCTTTACCAAAATATTTTTTTCTACTAATAAAAGCTTATAAATTAAAATAACCTTTTCCAAAATTGCCTGTTTTTGAGCTTTGTGTTGCAAATCAGTGAGCAAAGAGCTGATATCAGAAAGTGGCCCCCTTATACGCACACGAAATGCGGGCGATGATTCTACGTGACTTGCACGTGAATCACACGTGACTTGCACAAGCTGCCTAGGAGCCTCGCTTGAGAATCCTATTAAAGTACTATGCTCGTACGATTATCCTGCGTTTATGTTCCGATTGTAGACCGTTATTTTCAAACTTGGACTCGCACGCACCTCCTAGACAAAGTGACCACAACAATCGGTAGAAAGTACAACATGGCTATGTTGCCATAGCCGCGATTTGTCGTAGCCAAAAAATATCCTACGAGCCCCCTACCCTATCTGACTGAGCTCGATGTCTGCTCCATTACAACGATTCATTACGTGTTAACTAGGGATTAAGCCAGCTGCGGAGGGCAAATGCATCATCTGCAATGATGAAGTAGGGGTTGTCCCTGTCATCTTCAGGAAGATAGTCTGCTGGTGGTATGTGAATGGTTTCCTCCGCGATGTGCTCCCTCAAATCACTCTGGTTCCAGATCTGGGCATCTGAGCGTGAGTCAGGAACACCAACGTTCACCCACATGAACTTAACCAGGCCGAAGAGGACTATGGAGTGAAAGCCCTTGTAGTTGAAGTAGTTGGAGCCTCCGCTGCGTGGACATTTAATGGTGACATGCTTTCCATCTTGTGCACCAAGGGCATGGTTGAATTATCACTTGGTGATGTACTGGTTGGCTACATCACGCCATTCGTCTTCGCCAGTAGGAGGGTTAGTTACCTCCTCTGCATACTAAGCAATGATGGCCTCACAAACTTCAGATACCACTTTCCACAATCTCTCGGAACATGGATGGATCTACCCTCAGGAAGTTTTTGAAGCCAGCCAAAACGTCCCTACTCAGTCCCTCCATCAGCTGTTCATACATGCCAAACTGGGATCTGCGTCTGAGCCACTCCCTGACCTAGGTAGTTTGTTCCCCTCCACTTCATCTTCATCTTCATTCTTCTTGCTCCCATATCTTTTAACATATGGCGGGGAATTGAAGACAATATATTATGAATGTTTTATTGACAATTGTCATAATATTGAACTCATGGTATCAAGTATGAATAAAAAAAGTACTTTGTCATTATTCCCATCAAGGAATATCGTGTTGATTCGAAAAAATCATTTGTGAAACACACATTTTCATAATGTCCTTTCTGTGACAAAACTAAGCCAAACATGAGCATAATTGACCTATGACTACATTTAAGCAGTGTCATTGTTGTTGTAAAGAAAGAAAGACAAAACATACTGATCAAATAGCTTTTTTTGTGGGAACTACAGTGTGAATTTAAACATACTTCAAAACAAAGTTTTAAAGCATTTAGTTGTTATAAAAAGAAGAAGCAATTAAATAATTATAGATTGTTTAAGAAATTAAAAAATAAAAGTGTATATCATTCAAACTGATTCAAACTTCTTTTATCAAAGCACAATCAGTATGTGTTCATTACAAGAATGTTCATTGTTACATACTCTGACCCAATTCACCTTATCTGTTATAAATCAGTAGATCACACGGCTATCAACCCAAACCACATGTTTATGTTTACAAATGTAAAGATATGAGAAAGCAGGCCAGTAGTTTAGCCACACCTTCTTTTCTATATATGCTTAATTGCTTACTGGTTGTTTTTTGAAATCCGGCCTTTAAAGATGACTGAACGTTGATTTGACGTTTTACGACAATAGAAGATGTATCGATCTATCAATTGTTTCCATTGGTTTGCATGTAACGCCATTAATACAAAAATTGCGATGTCGCGTTGTCATGAAGTATGATTTGACCGGCTTGCAATAAAACGGGGCGCTTTTTACGTAAGGCTGGTCGTAGGCATTGTATATTGGATAATCCTCGTATTATAACGCCGATGTATTTATATAAAATCTGAACTAAAATATCTGTTCTGGTCTGTTTTGTATTACTGTAATTGTAATGAAGTTTGAAGTTTTGTCCAATTTATAAAAACACACAAAACATGCCATAATTATCGTGTTTCATTTTACAGTATCGTCTTAAATCATATTTGATAGCTTTATGACAGGATGCTCGAACTTAAGACATAATCGTAGAACTGGAATTGATTCTAAAACGAGATTTGTATGTTTTATTGAACCAAATGTCATTTTTGATGAACGAGACATCTGGACTTTTAAACTAGTTCTGTCATTGACAATATCCGTTATTCAGTTTAACTTTTAAAACAAAACTAAGTCAAATGAAATACCAAATCAAATTATTATTTGCTCAATAAGCTTTTTCAAAACAAGCAGGACACCATTACTTTTATATATAAAAAAATGATATTAGTTCTTACAAGATAGTAGCATTTGGATAATACTATCTGCATATAGCTATACGTTCGTATATGTAGATGTTGTTTTATTGAGATATCATTAGTGCAAGTCGATTTGAGCATTGCCCTGCGATCCTATAGAAAACAATTAACAAATTAACAAAAGTGATTTACTTTTTAATAAATATTATTTTAATCAATAAAAACTTGAGATGTTTTCTCACATAGTTAAAACTGTAAGACAAACTGAACAATTTGACATGATTCTATCACTATTCTTACGAAATTGGTTTTATATGTATTTTTTCAAAAAATGTATTTTTAATTATTTGAATTATTACTATATCCAGCTTTGATGATAGTGTCGGAATAACGAAAGATATCACGCCTTGGACAGCAAATTAATCAGCATGTAATGGATATGTTACGTTGCGTGTACAGTACAGGACAAATGTTCCAGTATAATTTGTTGATACATGAGTTGTGTAATGAAACACAAGTATTTTCAAAAGGACGACATTTTAGCCGAAATTTTGTTTCATGAAGTTGTTGAGAAGATAACAAATAAGAGAAAATGTGTTTCTGATACCTATATATATCGTATATATATGTATGAACATAACCTTTTTAATGACTAGAACACTCAAAATGAAGATATAATATTTGTTCTGGTATGAGACGTTTCATCCAAAGCATAATAACATCAGAACATCACAATAGAGAATATGCCATTATATTAACTGATAATGTATCATTGAATTTATTAAACACTGGAAAACACGAAATAATCGAGTAATATCATTTTGGTAAAAAAATGTATTTACGTGTAAGTCGCGTTACTCAGAATATACGGTGTAAATTAAACATTTATGTGTCATGCCTTGGAAGCAAAGAACGTGTCCAACAAACAGTAGTAGCGAACTCATTTCTAGTTGCTGAATATAGAATACCACAACATATTTATTTAAATCGATTGTGAAATAAGTTATTACAAGTTAAAGGTAATCCTGCATATAACTCGTTTTAAATAAATGCGGGTAGTATTTCTTGCTCAAGGACCCGCATATTGCAGTGGCACTGAACTAAACCCACGATTACCACTTAGGCCGGTGTTAGAAGGAGCGCGTGGTTGTTGTATGATATATTTTTGTCTCATTCATGATGTAACAGACCAAGCTTTCTTATTTTATAAGCTTCGATTTTTGCCTCAAAACAGACCTTCATCAGATACGATTTTCTTTTACATAATTGATTAACATTCATCAATAATAGTTTCTTTTGACCCAGTATAACGTCGTTTATATTCCCTCATGAGCGGAATCAGTTGAATAATTACTTTTTCGTTGCATTATATGCTTTCAATTAATATTTTTGTAAGATTCAATTCTCTTTGAATTAATTAAACTAACTAAGATAATGTTATTTTACTTCTTGCACATCCTACACTGTTAGAAAAGTTGTGAAATATGTATGATTTATAAATATCTTATGAATAATTGCTTTGTATCTCAGATAATTATTTACAATTAGATGATATTAATGTTTACAACTTAGGCACGCAACTATTATTTCAGTATATGAAATGTTTATGTAACATGATAGTAAATCAGTTGATTACGAAGTAAAGCAAAACTTCGATCTGAAAACACAAAATGAAAAAAGGAAAGAGAAAAACAAACTGAAGAAAGCAGTAGGACAATAAGATATATGAAGAAGATGAAGCTGATGAAAAACAACAAAATGGAAGAAACAGACAAGTCAGTTAAAAGAAGTAAAATATAACAAAAAATGACAGAACAAACAATGCAATGGATAAGAAAAGAATAATACAAAGTAGAGAGAAAGATAGACATAAAAAATAAAAATATACACTATTGTAAGATATGTGTCATTAATTTCGTATATTTTAAAGGAGATATAATGAAGTGGTCGATAGTGTGACAAATAATTGGCAAAAATATCATGTAACAAACAACAATTAGAGGTTAATATAAGACAGAGCCGGGGTCATTATGAATTCGAGCCTATTATCACCTCCCGGCCCGGCTTTGTCGTGTATTAATGTCTTTAATACACATGTTCGGTTGCGCCACTCAAAGGGAGCAATTACGTTTTCACTCATCGGGACTATTATCACTACAATGCAATGTTCATTGATGTCCATTACTCAACCTCTTTATTACACATGCCTCTTACTTATGTGTACACATACTTTATTTATATTTTAACCGAGTCTAAAATGAAAGAAAATTAATAATAATAACACTTTTAATTTAAAACAAAAAATAAACCGTCATTGACGCTTCTTGAACACACGACGTTCAAAATGATAAAATGTAATATGACGTGCACGTTAACCAACTGAGCTATTGCGCCATTATGACGTTGACGTCGTATTTTAAGATATTTATTAGCTTTTCAGTTTCAAATGCAGTTGCTTCCCTTATTTGTTTACATTAGAAACAGAATGGAAATAATAAAATAATGTACACAAACACTTTATACCATATAAGCGAGTTACGTTAAAGAAAAGCACTTACTTTTTATCTGTAAAAGAATATACCGATATGTTGAAAACAAACTGACAGTGATGACGTTTAATACTTCGCTCATATACTACCATAGTGAGTTTATGTTTTACTTGGTTGCGTCTCATTTCCATGAGAACCTTCGATTATTTTGTGTTGCTGGTTCCATAGCTTGGCAGTTGGCATCAACGAATCAATATTTCGCTTTTCTTGCTTTCAAAAAGTCTCGATAGTTTACTTGTGAATAGACGAACTAAGATGGCACCATTAAGCTTCTGTAGATAGGCGAGCGTTGGCTTGGACACTATCATGAATAAGGGAGTTGAACTTGTTGTTTCTGTCGGTGTAAGTATTGCGGGCGTTTATACTATAGCATGCCTCTTAGGGAGATGTTACTTTTGTTTCTCTAGTGTTAAGAAAAAATGTGGATACTCTTAAAATTACATCACGTTGCTTTTCGCAGAAGACGATACATGAACGATTAGAACAAAATCATTATTATGGTGTAATGTTTGCATGAAACAAAATTAATCATGAGCATACGATTCAGATATTAAGATTTCACCTGTTTGTATCACTGTTTACGAAGCATCGGTTCTGAATGAAACATTAAAAAAATATGTCCTGCAACATTATACCAATGCAATATTCTTATAAATGTATAGTGAGGTCCTGAACCAGATCATCAGAAAATTCATAAAAAGTTGGCAATAAAATGATCTAACGAATGCAAGTTCCTTCATATTTTTTTTTATTTGAAAGTTCAATCGGCTAATATGATATTGCATCAATAAAATTGGAATGTGTCTAGAGCATTTGCGTAGTTTTGCTTTTGTCATATAAAACCGTGTCCGTTGAGGATATTCAGACAATACAAGAACAATGCCATTCAATCTAATTACTGCTTCCTTCGTCTGCCGTTAACTTCTACTTATGTTCCGCCACTAGTGTATTAAATTGCATTTGTTGGAGTTGTTGTACACCGATATAAAGCTTTAATTTAATACGGCAACTGCTCTATTCATGCCGCCCGTGCTTTGTTACAGTTTTCTTGGTAATAGTGATTCAAACTGAAAATGAACAATTTTATTTTGGAATGATAATTGATTTTAATATTCAAAATTGCTAGTAAAGAGAATACCGCTCAATCGGTAAATGGGGATTCGGCGGTGGATTGGGGTCTAGGAGGTATTTGTAATATCATTATATCTGATAAAATAACCTGATAAAACTTGATTATCATACTTCCAAAGGATAATTGTATCAGATAACGTGCCGCGTTGCGACGACAATTAGTGGCATATCTTATATATTTTTTTCATTTCCATTCTCCAATACATGAACTATGGCAATATGCATATATATTTCCAATTTGTAACTATTTTTGGTTTTTTAGCGAAGCTCGATCAGTGTCTTAGGAAAATAGAATGCAGCACAAGATGATGTTACGTAGCTTGAAGGGTGATGCTTAGTGCATAACCAATCAGGAGAAGACAGTAGCCACATTTATCATGTTCAATTTGATTAATTGAGTCATACGAGCATTGTTAAATATCAAGCATTAAAAGTAGTTTTCAGCGGCAATACACGTATCGATAGTTTTAGAATTTAAATAATAAAATGAATCCACTTGATTTTCAATTGGGACACTGTAATAACCTTAATCGTGTTTGACATCAGATAGAAAAATATATTTTCATTATACCGCTAAAATAGTTATTATTTTTGTGTTATCATTATGTTTTACAAATGTTTTATGCACCATAACAAGTTATTATATACGTCACAAAATGCTAGGACGTACTGTTGAATATATTGCCTTTCTTGAACTTGGTAATGGTGAAATGGAACTTAAGTCGTGCTCATGAATCAAATAAATCTTTACAATATGAACGTATTATAATATTGAGATATTACCCTTTAAATATTACTGTCTAAAGAAAAGAAAAGAGTTATTTAATTACTTAGTTTAGCTGAGTTATGCTAGATTTGAAACTTTAAATAGTTACAGATATTCTTAATTTACCAATTGACATGCTTGCGGAATTTATGTATCATACAGATAAAAAAAGAATAAAATTATATTTTTACAATTGCTTGTCATTATCATGCCTGTACGAAAACTTCCATGTGGATTCCATCTGGAATCCAGGCAGACAAATAAATAATTGTCCAGGCGGATTAATGCCCGGGTGAATACAACTAGGTTGACACGGACTTTTATTTTTAGTTATATCGATATAGAAATATTGACGAAATATTTAAATTAGTCCGTGTCATGTGACCAATTCCAGGCAGAATTATACAAAATTATCCAGGCTGACTTTTCAAATGTCAAGGCAGATATCTAAAATGTTCAGGCGGAGTTATAAAATATTTGGGGGGGATTTTCAGAACGTACGGGCGGACTTTCAGAATATCCATACAGGCAGTTCTCTGTCAAAAATATCCTGGTTAAGTTTTAACAAAAGAAATGGATGGATAAATTACCATGATAATCTAATCTACTGCTGAAACAAAAAGTAAACTATATAATTATATCTTTAACATTTATTAATGTTATTAACTATTTATTTCAGTCCGGCATATGATAATTCTATATAATGTCATTCTGCAGGTATCTACATTCCCTACCAGATGGTAAATGCCATCAATTCAAATTTCACCTCTAAGAATTAAGGTATCATCTTCTGGCATTCATGAAATTGTTCATGTGTAAATAAAAAAAAGAAATGGACAGAAAATTAAGAATTTTTGTAGGTTTTAAGATGTTTTAATCTAAACAACAATAATTTAGCAAAAACAATGTCTCAAATTAATTTCAATCTTGCTTTTTATAGGACAATTTTATAGCACTAGTTATGTCACTAGTTCACCAAATTAAATCCATTCTAACTAGTACTAACTAAATATGAAATCAATATTTTACAGAGCTAAAAGATACACAGTATATTACACAGTATATACTGCACATGAAGTCTCCCATTTTTAAAAATAAAATTAAGTCACTGTTTCATGGTTGAAGCCAGTGTCAATGCAAAGATGTACGTCATAATGGCTATTTTATTTCTTAAAACTTCTCATAATATGTCCTTATTGCATTGTCCGACCCTTCTCTAGCTCAGTTCTAATCCTACAGTTTAAATCTCTTTTGAACTCATCCAAAACTGTTTTCTTATCATGTCTTGGTTGTCATCTGGCAGAGTTATGTTTTTTAATTTAATACCATTCGACCTTGCCGGTCATCTGGCAGAGATACTGTAATTCAATCAAATATACTTCTTATTGCTGGTCATCTGGCAGGGTTACTGTTATTCAATTAGATACATTTCAACCATGTTTTTCATTTGACAGGGTTACTGCTATTTAATCAAATACACTTTAACCTTGCTGGTCAACTGGCCGGGTTACTGTTATTCAATTAAATGCACTTCAACTTTGATGGTCATCTGGCAGGGTAACTGTTATTCAATAAAATACATTTTGACGATGTTGGTCATCTTGCCGGGTTACTGTTATTCAATTAAATACACTTCAACATTGCTGGTCATATTGCAGGGTTACTGTTATTCTATAAAATACACTTCGACCATGCCGGTCATCTGGCCAGGTTTCTGTTATTCAATTAAATACACATCAACCATGCTTGTCATCTGGTCGGGTTACTGTTATTCAATTAAATACACTTCAACTTTGCTGGTCATCTGGCAGGGTTATTGTTATTCAATTAAATACACTTCAACCATGCTGGTCATCTGGTCGGGTTACTGTTATTCAATTAAATACACTTCAACATTGCTGGTCATCTTGCAGGGTTATTGTTATTCAATTAAATACACTTCAACCATGCTGGTCATCTTGCCGGGTTACTGTTATTCAGTTGAATACACTTCAACCATACTGGTCATCTGGAAGGGTTACTGTCATTCAAATAAATACACTTTGATCATGCTGGTCATATAGCCTGGTAACTGTAATTTAATCAAATGCAATTTAACATTGCTGGTCATCTGGTATGGTTATTATATTCAAATGAATACACTTCGACCATGCTGTCATCTGCCAGGATTACTGTTATTCAATGAATATACTTCAACCTAGCTGGTCATCTGGCCGGGTTAATGTTCTTCAATTTCATACACTTCGATCTTGCTGGTCATCTGGCAGTGTTATTGTTATTCAATTTAATACACATCGACCATGCTGGTCATCTGGCTGGGTTACTGTTATTCAATTAAATACACGTTGACCATGCTGGTCCTCTGGCCGGGTCAATGTTATTTAATTAAATACACTTCGACCATGCTAGTCATTTGCCAAGGTTACTGTTTTTCAATTTTATACACGTCGACCATGCTGGTCCTTTGGCCGGGTCAATGTTATTTAATCAAATACACTTCGACCATGCTGGTAATCTGACTAGGTTATTGCTATTCAATTAAATACACTTTGACCTTGCTGGTCCCTTTTCATTATCGGTGGCAGCTGAAATATTAAAAAATAAATGAATGTTGGGAAATGTTGTTAGTTGTAACTCAAACATATAAAATTGGGGTTATATTTTACGTTTATATTTTATGGTCTGTACCTTGATAAAGGAGCATATCGAACTCCTAATTTTGTCTCTCTCAACAAAAAAAAACTCAATTATTTACAAAATTAAGAAAATTTATTCACTGCTAGTGCATTTCATTATTGTTTCATTTACACGAGATTTATATATTTTGAACATATAAAAGATTAAAATAATAAATAAAAAGTCCCCAACCCCACAAAATAAAAGAAATCCATGCTTTAGACAACATCACATAAAAAAATCATCATAATGTAAAACAAAGTTAAGATGAAGGAAAGTGTCCATTTAAAAACTAATAATTAAAAATATTGAATCAGCCATCAACCACCAGAGAAAATTAAAGGTCATGTATACCCTATATCAGTGACTTCTTGTAGGTATATGTCACTGCCTATATTAAACCTATGTTGCGTGATGACAGTGCATTTAGAATTGATCTAGGTGAACCACAAGGTAATGACGTAAGTTACATATGTTTATATTTCTGTTTTGCAAATAGTATCAATGAAAAATTTGAAAATAACTAATAACCTTTCCTTTATATTCATTTCTATATTTATGATCTTCAACATAATTTTCTATTACAAATTCACTTTGAAATGAAACTAAATTAGAACACTAAAAGAATAAAAACAAAACTGCTTATATTGTTTACATACTCATTTCATTTGCAAGACTCACAAACATTCTTTAACTAGAAAGTAGTGTTCTTTTAAAACTGTAAAACAAATTAATTAATTCAAACCAATTAATATCAATTAATGAACAAGAACCTGATTAACAAACAGACTTGGACCTATTGATAATAAGGGAATCAATTGTGCATGATAAGCAGTCAAGACTGAATATACACAGCAAACTATATATAATCTTATCAAGCTGTGGATGAGATCATCAAAACAAAGGCAATTAAGGGATGTCTTGAGATTTATGAGATTATTAATTTCAAACCTGAAGGCATGTCGGATCCGATTTTTGTATTTATCACTTGGGGTATGAAAGTATGCATATACTTGCAAACAAATGCAGTTCATTACAACTATATGCAACTTACCCGAACTAATTGCCCATTTCATGCATGTGTTTCTTCCCTGGTGGATGAATCATGGTTACATGTTTTATGGCTCTGCTGGTGGCTGGCAATATCCTGACGTGATCATTAAACTTTAACATATTTCTGTGAGACTTTCTTGACCTCGCGATAATTTATCAGCATATACAGTAAGTCCGTTGGTGTATTGCCATATCTAGCATCACATACTCCTTATTATGGCCACACAACATAAAATTTGTTGTTTCAAATTTGCTCCAAACAATTTCTCTTTCAGTTTGTATTACAACAGCTATTTTATGTACGCCACAATCCGATTGGTTGAATTTCATAATTAGGACCACTATAATAAAATGTTTCAGATCAAAGCTAGGGGATGTGAATAGGGTAAGTTTTATTTTAATGAGTTTGTTGTTGTCACAACATGGTAAATAGATAAATTAGAGCATAAAAGGTGCTACGTGAACTTGTGATGTATTGGTAAGAAAATGGTTTAATAATTGTATAATAAGACAAATTATATTATATAATTATTTAAAATGGATATTCAAATATAAATTATTAAATAAGTTTTCTTATTAATATGCCTAATTAAAAGAAAATATATGTTAATATCCAGTTTACATAATTATATTGAAATTCAATAGGCATAGCATTTATATATGATCAAACAATATAGATTGAGACTTAGAGTCAAACAATATAGATGTAGACTGAGAGCCAAACAATTTAAATTTAGAATGAGAGCCAAACCATGTCGATGTAGACTGGGAGCTAAACAATGTAGATGGAAACTGAGGGCCAAACATTGTAGATGTAGAACTATGACACAAACAATGTAGATGGACTGAGACCCAAACAATGGAGACTGAGAGTCAAACCATGTAGATGTAGAATGGAAGCTAAACAATGTAGACTTTAACTGAGACCCAAACAATGAAGATGGTGACTGAGGGCCAGAAACTGTAGATGTAGACTGGGGGCCAAACATTTTAGATGTAGACTAAGACACAAACAGTGTAGATGGACTGAGACGTAAACAATGTAGATGGAGACTGAGAGCCAAGCAATATAGATGTAGGATGGGAACCCAACGCTGTCGATGGAGACTAAGACCAAAACAATGTAAATGGAGACTTAGAGCCAAACACTGTAGATGGAGACTGAGAGCCAAACAATGTAGATGTAGAATGAGATCAAAAGAGTGAAGATGAAGAATGAGAGAATAACCATGTAGATGTAGACTGGAAGCTAAACAATATAGATTTAAACTGAGACCCAAACAATGTAGATGGTAACTGAGGCCCAAACACTGTAGATGTAGACTTGGAGCCAAACATTGTAGATGTAGACTAAGACACAAACAATGTAGATAAACAGAGACGTTAACAATGTAGATGGAGACTTAGAGCCAAACAAAGGAGATGTAGAATAGGAGCCCAACGCTTTAGATGGAGATTTAAGAACCAAACAATGTAAAAGAAAACTGAGAGCCAAACACTGTATATGGAGACTGAGACCCAAACAATATAGTTGGAGACTGAGAGCTTAACAATGAAGATGTAGACTCAGAGCCAAACATTGTAGATGAAGACTGGGAGCTTAACAATGAAGATATAGACTAAGAGTCAAACATTCTAGAAGGAGACTGGGAGTCAAACAATGTAGATGAAGGCTGATACCTAATCAATGTATATGGCGACTGAGAGTTAATCTATGTAGATGGAGACTGAGAGCTAAACAATTAAAATGGATACTGAAACAAAAACAATGTAGATGGAGATTAAGGGGAAAACAATGTAGATGCAGACTGAGACCAAAACAATGTAGATGGAGACTGAGACTGAGACCCAAACAATGTATATGGAGACTGAGGGTCAAACTATTTAGATGTAGATTTAGCATTTGAAATTGTTTGTCAAAGTGAAATGTTGTGTTTACTTAGATATTGTTATTGTTTAAAGAAAATGGCGGCATTCATATGTTTTTTTTGCGGTTTGCTAGTACAGTAAATATAACATGTATTTTTGATGACGCGAGAATCATAAAAACATGCTAAAATCGTTCGACTTGAAGGCAAACCGACTCAAGGGCCGATTACCCTATATTTGATTAAAATGTTGTGTATTCGTTCCTTTTAAGTAAAGGAAGATTATGATGGGTGTTATGGTAAGTCAGGTCATTGTCAAGGTCATTGTTCCCAAGTAACAGTTAAAGAAAGCTACGGATTTACTTCAAGCAAAGGGGCTAGTATCCATTGGGGCCTTAGTAAATGGACTTTGAGTTTTACACAAAAATACTATGGGAAAACAAGAAATAATGTTTTTCCTCTATTTTCAATTGTTTCAAACATCTTAATGTCTAGGGCATTGTTTAGTAATTACAGTAGAGATTTGGGCCTTTAAAAGAGATTTGATACACATAATGGTCAATAAGAGCCCTGAAAGGAATAAAAGTGTGAATTTCTAAAACAAATCTCGAAATCAAAATAAGTCATATTTGCTCAAATTAGGTATAATTTTCTAAGTCTGTTGAAATGTCAGATACTGAAAAGTTTCTAAGTACTGTATGATATTTTCTTGTGGATTTTAACATTTTTGCTGCTGATTTTCAAAGTATGAAATTACCGCGCTCTCGAAACGTTTAAGTATTAAAAATCCGTGTAAAAGCAGAAATTCCGGGCGGACAAGTAGGAATTCCAGAAGGACAAATAAATTACGTGCAGATGAGACAGAATATTCAAACGGACTTTTGCTATGAATTCCTTGTCCGTCTGGATTGTGGGTGAATTCCGCCCAGATTCTGCCTGGATTCCGTCTGGAATCCTGATAGATTTTTCATACAGGTTTAACCGCGAAAATGCAAAAATAGATTAATGTCATCGATTTACATCGTAGATTTTCAAATGTATTTAGTACAACCTCTAAGTCAAAAAAGCTTGTTTTGCGCTAAGTCTACAAAACTTAACATAAAATATAAACATATCTAACATACAATTGTTCTAAAGTGGATTAAAACTACAAAACTCCGGATAAATTGCAAACCTATCATCCTTCATTCAAAGAATCCATAAAAAACTCATCACCTGCACACACAAAATAAATAAAACGCAGTTCTTTTATTAATCGTTAGATTGTCTTAATGCATATGCATTATAGAACACATTAAAAGTCGGCACCAGCGTCAATTAACGAGTGTTATTACGTCGCAGAACGGTAATTACAAAGTGAATTTAAAGTTTTTAATGATTAGTTTTCCCTTAATGAAGATAAAATAATAGATAGTGTGAAGTTTATGCATTCAGACATCAGAGGATAATGCAGGAAACTATACATTTAGAATATAATAACGAGCGCACGAACAATAAAACTGATATGGTAACATGTGTAATGAAAATAATTAAAGCACTAACGGACTGACAACATTGGCTCAGGAAGTGAGTTCATGGTGAGCCGAACATAGTAGTTAAAAAAAACTGTGGCGTATTAAAACAGTCATAATGAAAAGTAAGATACTTTTATTTTCTTATGCCAAATACACGTTGCAAATCTCATTTTTGCAGCACAAACTTAATCCTTTCTGGTCGGTAGACGCACGTAATGAGCAATAGTCTTTATCATCTGCGACGCTTGTTTTTCTGAAATGCAAGTGAAAGACGTCTTGATGCCCTATAAATTTTACCTATTTCAATCGATATTTTCCTAAACATAGTAGTTATCCAATATATACAAAACATGATAGTCAATAAAAGCCATGGAAGTTAAAATGTCATAAGAAACTATATCCCATATTTTCTTAATGATAAAACTGGACGCAGATGTTGATGCTGAATACTATTAGATTAAATTCACGAAAGAAACATATAAGAACCTTTTCACGCGAGACAGTTAAATCAACTTACTGTTGAAAAAAAAGAGTCTTAGAAGGTCTGAGCTTAGTGAAAAGGATAAAAGGTTTATGTATGTAATAAAATACAAAATAAAATATACGTTTTGCTTACGGTATAACTCATTAAGTATTTTTAATGATACAATTTCTTTCTCTAATCTATCGAACAGTCCTAACGCGTCTTTTCCTGTCTAGCTTCATAAGTTATACTTGTATCAACTTATTTGAACGTAATGAGTTTTTTTAAACTGTTTATAGGTATTGAGAAATATCCATATATGAAAAGTTAATAAAGTTGAAATTCTAAATAAAAATTGTAATTTATTGAATTATGTTCAAGATTTGATTTCGACATACGAACGAACGGGCGAACATGGGTTACAATATGCCCCGCCATTTTATACCCGGAACAAATAAACTTCTAGTTGGAAAATACGTATTAAACTAAGTAGATCCAGTTGTATAATCAAACGTCAATACATGTACAAACATACGCTTAATGTAACAATTGTTACACAAAGGGTCGCAACCCGTAACCATTTGTGTCACAATACCAATTTATATATTCACTAATATTAGCCGTCCAATGCCAATTGAGCTCATATGAGTTAGATATATTTAATATAGCTTCCGACACTAATACAGTTGGACATTTCCTTAGACTGTAGGTATACGATCCGAAAATGACTAAATGATAACAGATAAGCAGTCAATCATCCATAGTGATGTAATTAATTATCTTCAGTTGATCACATGACATCGATGTATTGTAATGCATGTAGTATATTGTTTTAGATGTGTTATTCTATTTCATTCAAGAAATGAAATGTTATACTTCATACATACATATCAATAGATATATGGCATGTTTTAGCTACATTACTTTTGTGCTATTAAACTACAAATAACACATTTTAAATGGAGCAATACCTAGTCCAGTGGTTGAAGTATTGGCCGCGAGTACGATCCTAAGCTTATAGCCTCAAAGCAAATTTCATTACTGAATAAATAGTACAACCAAACTATAAGTAGTAGGATATTTTGATAAGAATAGAAAATACAACTGATTGTACATACATAAAACATTGACTAACCAGCTACCTATCGTAAACAAACAGTTAATGTTTTAATACGTAACAAATCAAATACATTGTCTAGGGCATATATTATTAAATCCATTGACAGTATCGTACACAGGTTGCTAAAGTAGGTGTCCTCTATAAAACAAAGTGGCAAGGGTTTCAACATAAGATGACTCTTTAATACACACACATACAACATCACAATACTGCATCATATCAGGTCAAAATAAACGGTCAGGCCGTAACCAGTATATCACTATATCTCACTGGACGTCTACAATTTCATAATCCTACATCAAATATCAGAACGGCATTAACATGTTCTTAAATATGTCAACTTTTCAAAATAGTCAGTCTTTTATTTTGCGACCATGGCGTCGTCGTCGTAAGTGTTTATTTATCCTCGAACTTTGATCCGTGTCAATTTGGCGAGCAGGTTAGGCTGATTAAGTAGCCAGTGGACAGCATCAGCAGTGTCGCACCCCTGGTGCTGCACCACTGGCTGTGTAAGACGATTACGTATTACATATATAGGGCGCTTCAGGTCGCAGTCGATTGTTAAAGGTTTGGAATAGTCGTTGTCTAGTTGTTGAAGTAATTAGTCTTGAAGGCTGGTGTTTATGGTCCCAAGTCGACTGAATTCTCGTTATGGAGCTGAAGTCCCTATGTAATTGTTGCAATCATGTTGTTTGTTGTACCGCTGGTTACTGGCATCTTGTTGACATCAAAACGATCCTGTCTAGAGCCACATTACAAGCATAAAACAAATGAAATTTTAAAATAGATGTCTCTACCAATTAACTAAGCAAAAACATCCGTGGTTGTAAATTGATTGATCATTCATCTAATTACTTCGATATACAAAATCATCTTATACAACGTTGACCCACTTTGAAGGTTGGAGCTCCGGTAAACACGTCCTTCCGCTTCGACAGGCGCCTGTGAATCATTCTGGCTATGGCTATTTCGTTTTTAGTCTTTCATTTGCTGAAACAGCCAGTCAGTTGACCTCCTGTATAAAACCTCACACCATTAGCGTCATTTTCACTATATGTGGTACTTTACATTGTATTAACTTTGAACTTCAATCAGTTGTCTTGCATTTGTATATACATATCGGAATGCACAATAAAAGAATACATTTTTCGTTTATGGAGCCAAGACTATTGCTTAAAATGGTAATACATTAAACTGCTTTGAAAAACGACAAGTCCATTGAGAGCCCTTTCTTCCGGTAAAGCTTTAACACATACAACAAGTCTGATAGACAAATTAGCAAATTTGAAATAAATTATTAATGGTAAACTAGAACGAAAAACAGCTAATGGTTCTCCCGCGTTTTGCAAGTTAATCCATTAAGCCAGCCAAGCACGCTGAGAAACGCCACCATCTGTATGAAACACTTACCACAAGATAAACATATTACAGTACCCAAATAAGGGTCTGTCAGTTTGAATTTTATTAAAATTACTTTCCTTCTAAAATGGTCCCCTTATGTAAATTTATAGCTATATATTTTATATAGATTGTACCAGTGTTCAACGTTGGATGTGGGTATGTATTTTGTAGGAACATTTGAGTTTGGTCAGAAATCTGGATAAGCTCCGTTCTTTATTGTGTTATTAATGTTCTAGATGTGTGTGTAACATTAGCACTTATTCTAGTGTGGGCCAACATCTTATCTAATAAGAAAGTTTTTATTTTGATAATCAAGCTGTAATACGTGTTATTAACAAACATGCGTTCAAATTTGACCTGAAAACAATTTAATGAAGACAAAGTACATTATTCATTAAAACAAATGCAGATCTCCTCAAAGGTATGGGTAATCAATAACGGTACGCGGTGATTTTGATAAATCTACACTAAACACTATTTCTGAAATATATAATATATCTACAAGTAACAAACATAAAGTTAAATTAATTAAGTCCTACTCTTAATTTCGTTTTTATATTGAAAAAGGGACACAACTCTAGAATATTATTAAAAAGTGTCCATTTTCGTATATTTATTATCATTTGTGATAAAAAATGCTAAACATATCTAATTTCGTCAGTTTAAATTAATTCCTAAAAAATATTAATGTGTAATTAAGCTTTAGTTTACTCAGGTCTCCAAAACTGACACCACTTTTCTACTTTAATGAATACTAGTGTCATTTATTTCTTAAATATACCGTGTTAAACGTATGACTTTATTGTTAAATGTATGCTAAATATATGTACTTATGTGAATAAAATATTGTTTAAACTAAATATACCGTCTTACGTGGCTTTGTCTCATAAGCTTGAGGTCGAAGGTTCGAATCATTGTGGAAGGAATTATTTCTGTTTTGATGCGGTTAATTGCTCATCCGCTAGCTAGTTAAATAGAGGGATCCGAATGTCTAACAGCCTGGTAAGAACCGCTTTCAAAAAATAACTATGAACAATACTTTATGAACTTTCAAACAAAGATTTTTGGAGGGTAATAATATTATTTACACATGGTTCTACGTTTAAGGTATATACAATGATTTTATTTGCATGATTATACAGTAATGTCCGTGAAAAATATTTCTTTGACTTAAATAGCTGCATAATATAGTTCGGGTATTGCATGAACTGTTCATTACCAATGTTTATTTGTAAAATGAATTTAGTCGTGTTACAATGTGTCTTTTATAAGTTTGAAGGGTCTTCCGTGGCCGAGTGGTCTAAGGCGCCGTCTCAGGATCACTTACCTCTCACCGCTAAGGTCGTAGGTTCGATCCCAATCACTCTAAAAACTTAATGTGAGAAAGTTTGCCAGTTACTTGCGGAAGGACGGTGGTTTTACTCCGTCTGACTCAGTCTGAGGTCTTCCTCCACCAGTAAAAATTGATATGCCATATATAACCTGAAATGTGTTGAAAATTGCGCTAAACCCCATTAAAAATGATAAAAAATAAACAAATTGTTTGAACCTTTTTTTTTTACTTCGATTGTGGAACAAGTTATTACTACTGAAACAAATCCCATTCGAAGTCTCCCTGGGTAAAACTCGTACAAAGCTTATGCGAAAAAGGTGTCTTTCTAAACGACATCCAACGTGGCCGTTGCAGAAGATCGAACCCACGACCCTCCGATCAAGTGGCCCATGCTTAACCTATGAATCACGCATTCTGCACAAAATTTACATTAATATTTTGTGTACTGTAATAAAAGAATATTGTCATTTAAGACATAGTGTATATAATTTGTTAAATGTAAATCTCTAGTATTATTACTTAAATCAATCTATTGAAAAACAACAAAATAACTTGCTGAACATATTGTTTTGTGATAAAGAAAATTGGCTATAGACACAGTAGACACTTCTCATTAGATATGGTAATTTCATATAGTTATCACTATTCTGCCTACACATTATTGTTTCTGTCAGCATATAATATTAATGGAGTGGTATTTGACCTCTTGGAAACAAAGATACGTACTGTATGGAGTATGAAAAGCTTTAATAACACTAATACATTTTATCAGCCACATGTCAACCAGTTAATTGTCTTTAAATTCGTTGCAATGCTTAACACATATATCATTGACATGCATCAATATTGTTTAAAGAGAAACAGTTATAGAATGGTTTATAGTTCTACATATGAACAAGTTAATTTACCGTAAGACACGTATTGTCATTATTGTCCTTTGGCAGTACAGGAGTGGACGTCTAGACGCTACCCTGACTATTTTATGACAATAACCACGCTAGGTCTGTGTTCTTACTTAGAAATGTACATCATCTATTTAAGCAATGTCACAACCATATATATTATCCCCCGCCACAGCTCGTAGAGCCAAGCGGGGTATATAGAAATGGGCTGCGTCCGTCTGTCTGTCCGTGTTTCTGTACGTCCGTCCGTGCGTGCGTCCCCTACATCGTATCTTCTTCAGTTGTGATTAGAATTTTAAATAACCTTGCACAAACGTTCACTAGGATAAGACGATGTGTTGGATGTCATGGTCATTGTTCAAGGTTAAGTGCTTGAAAATCATATGTTTACACTGCTCTGCTCTGTTCGTTAAAGGTCTAGGTCATAGCACAAGGTCAAGTGTTTGGAAATCCAATGTATACCATGTGTTTCCTCTTGTCCGAACCGTATCTTCCTTAGTTGTGATTGGAATACTAAATTACTTAGCACAAATGTTCACTAGGACAAGACAATGCGTCAAGGGAATGACTTGGGTCTGTTCGTCAAAGGTCAAGGTCATATCCCTAGGTAAAAGGTTTGAAAATCCAATGTATACAATGTGTCGACCTGTCCGGACCGTATCTTCTTTAGTTGTGATTGTATTTTTAAATAACTTGGCACAAATGTTAACTAGGACAAGATGATGTGTCACGCGACTGACTTGGGTCAGTTGGTCAAAGATAAAGGCCATAGCTCAAGGTCAAGTGGTTGAAATTACAATGTATACATGGTGTTTTTCTTCCTGTCCGGACCGTAACTTCTTTAGTTGTGATTGCATTTTTAAATAACATGAACAAATGTTTACTATGACAAGACGATGTACCATGAGACTGACATTGGTCTGTTCGTCAAAGGTCAAAGTCACAGCTCCATCTGTCCGCCCGCAGCTGTCCGGACCTTATATTCTTAAGTTGTTACTGGATTTTTAAATAACTTGGCACAAATGTTGACTAGGAAAAGATGATGTGTCATGCGAATGACTTGGGTCTGTTATTCAAAGTTCAAGGTTACAGCTCTGTATATTCGCTGCTGTCCGGACCGTATCTTCTTTAGTTGTGATTGATTTTTAATAAATTGGCACAAATGCTAACCAGCCCAAGACGATGTGTCATGCGAATTTGGATGTGTTCATCAAGGATAGTTTTTTCTTTTGTCTTTGGGTTAACTTAAATATTTATTGTTCGATTTAGAGCATCACACCAGTGCTCACAGGGACAAGACAATGTGTCATATTACAGTCGGCTACGTATTTCAGTTTGCGTCATTTACATGTGATTTCTATGCTCGGCAACTTTTTCATATTTTATGATTTAAATCAACTTCTCTGCAAATGTTTCTAAAGTGTTAACGAGCTGGCAGGCGATATGGCCACGTTAGGTGCAAGCTTTTGTTTTCATAGAATCGTCAAAATTCACAAAAAAGAAACATTTTGGCTTGAATATACATTATGCATCGCAACTGAGTTCTTTTTTTTTCAATAAAAAGAAGAAATATTGACAGCCAGCGATTTAAAAACAGGTTTCATTTTCAAGGTCATAGACAAATTTTAGAAAATTATATTTTATACAAATGTTCGAGGAACACAACGAGTGCGGAAGAATCAAAAAATGTTAACGGAGTCACAGTGCTCTACATACTCAGAATATTATAACCTCTCCAATAATCGTCTTTTATATATAAAATTAAAGAATAATAAAAGCGACAAATGACATTTTAAAGTCACTCCGCCTTTAAAGTCAAGTAAAAACATTATGTGCCGTATTTACTGATGTTGTTATTATATGGATTAATATTAACTTCAATTTGAATATAAATTGATCTGCAGAAAATAACTTTCTGTAGGTATAGTCATAAATGACACCAACTTGCATACTTGGATTAGCATAAATTTCGTCTCCTGTCAATAAAAATAAATAAAATTATTTGCGAAAAGGGATGCACAATTGCTACCCAAAGAATACTAACGCTTTGTCAACAATGTTGACAGGTCAAAATATTAAATAAAGTTAAACTCTTGTTAGCGGTCACCTCTAGTAAGCAGTCTCTTGTCCTAAGCAACCGTATCTGCATTTTCCCCTTTCTATGCTCTTATTTTTAGTCGATATGACCTGTGATAAGTAACACACTGTCTTAAAATGCTACTTAAGCTGATTCCTTCGACTTTCTGCTTTAGTCAGGTTTGAGTGTACGTCAGTTCTACAGTTTGCACATAAAAACAAGATTGAAGGTGCAAACTAAGGATACATTACTTTATGCTGATCATTCGGATATGTTGTGTACAGGCTTTTATTTAAAATTGTGTGTAATTATCGTACACAGTAGTATTTCCGTAACTGTAATGATCATTTTGGTCAATGAAGCTTGATACAGTCTAAAATGTAATGTATTTGAAGTTTTGTCCGATTTTTATAAGCAAAAACATATTCATTCCAGAACTCGCGTATGTTGTTTTTCCACAGAATCGTCTACCATCCTATTCATATGTAGTAGCTTTTATGTTAACATATCAGACACATTCGCAGAAGAACTAGAATTAACTTTAAAACGATCTTTGAATATCTTATAGAACAATATAAATATTTTAGTGACCGAGACATCTGGCCTTTTCAACTAGTTCAGGAATTGACAGTTTATGTCAGTAATTTTTACTTTTGATAAGAAACATGCATTACAAATATTGATATCGTTATTCCCATGGAATATTATTTCACGAAATAAACGACAATTCAAGTTAATTTGATAGTTTACTGGTTGTTTTTCATATGGCGGTTACCATACAGCTGATCGCTGGAGTGTACTATAATACGTATTCGATTTATGATTAAAATAATGTTAATTAAGAAATATAATTATTTTCAAAAGAAACATATACAGTTGCTAGTAATGTTAATAACATTTACCTGACTTTTGAAGTAAATAAAAATTAAAATACAGTCGTATGTACTCAAATACTAGAATTCATTTTTATTTTTGAAAGAAAAAAAAAGCTCGTTAAAACGCAAACTATTTTGCATATCCATTGTCATATATGTATTTTACAAAAGTGTTACAGATATTATATATTCATAAGTTGTTATCGGTAGGATAGAAACGAGTCCGATGAAATATCAATTGGTATTTTTTTAAAGAATTTACAGTCCTATTTATTTTCAAAACATGCTTGACGCCACTAATTTTATATAAAAACAATGTTTATAAGTTTTTACATGCATGATGTTTCGGATAGTTTAAATATATTTTATTTCATAATTTTACATGAAATGGGGTTGGGCCATAAGTTTTGCCAACATTAGATTCGACCCTTCCCTTACAGATTACATAATTGATAGTTTACCAGTGGCATGAAATACATAACAAAACTTAAATCATTGACAAATATTTTGGAAAAGTGGATTAAAGACAATATAAAATTGAGTTTTATAAGAGAAAAATAGAGAAATAGAAAAAGAAGAAAGATATATAGTTAATTGCTGAATTATACAGTTTGTTTGCAATAATTTTGAGAGTTCACTTCTCATCTGTTTGGCACCTCCAACTAACAGCCATCTGACGTTTCAGATAGTAGCATTTGGAAAATACTATCTGCTTATGGTTAGACGTTTTAGATGTTGTTTTATTGCGAAAACATTAGTGCTATTCGCTTTAAACATTGCCATGTCTCCCTTTTAGACAAAAAGTTTAGTAAAGGCTCAGTTTTTGATTAACGAAGTCCCTGAAATCATTAATAATTGATCTTCAATAAATGAAAATCTAAAGTTTTGTAATTGTTACAGAGATTGCTTGCCTAGATTTAGCTGTTACACAAAAAGGAAAAATAATTTGATATGCAATAAAACTATTCCTACGAAATTAGTTTGATATTTAATATCCATAAAATGTTTTTACAGCTATACTTTAAATTATCTAACTTGAACTTTATCTAACTTTGCTGTTTGTCTCAGAATGACGAAGGATATCACGCCTTGAACAAAATACTAATCCGCCTGTATTGGAGATATTTTGTTGCGTGAGAGTACAGAACACATGTACCGGTATAGCGTCATTTTCGGTATTTTACTAGCAGACGTTCCAGTTTGTAGAATACAATTCACATGCACTCGTATAATTTGTTCGATATTTGTAGCACCAGCGTCGGTATTTTACTAGTAGAGTTTTTTGTTTAATGTAATTGATTAAGAAGATAAATAATAAGGGAAACTATTTCCTTATTCACACCCACATGACAACTTTTTAATTTATATACTCAAAATCAAGTATAGTTTGTGTGGTGAAATATGTTTCAGTCAAAGCATAATACTCCGAAATATCACAGAAGAAAATATTTATTTAGCGATCAGGTGTCATGGCAACAATGTAGCAAAATGACAAAGGGCCGACAACTCACAAGGATGGATTAAAAGCATACACAAAATAAAACTTACAGTTTTAATTTTACATGAATAAAATAACGAATATACAAGCATACAATATATACAATTTATTAATAAATATAATTATTTAACCAAAAAAAAAACACAGCTGGTTTAAAAGGGTCCTATGATGGTATTAACACTTTTTACACAGTTCTATCTCCTACATGTTCCGTAATCTATATCGCGATCCAAACTGCTTATATCCTATGAATGTAAAAACTGTTTTAAAAAATGCCCTTATATGGTATTTAAGATAATACTACCGTGTCCGGATTATCATAGATTTAGCATCAATCGGACATTGTAGCGATGTATATATAAACTGGGTTATCTTCCCTAGAACTCTATACTGAGTTTATGGCTTTATGTCGCCTCGTACCGACTTTCGACCGTACTCCTACGCCAGGATCGTCAAGTCGTCCATATGACGAGTATGCGGGTTACTGTCCTTATGACGGTTCTACCACCAGCTGGCTTCCTGTCACGTCTACATGTCGTTAACGTAGCGGACACATGTCTCGCTTACATCTAAAAACGGCCATCTGCCGTTATGTACTTGAACAGTAACATGTTCAATCTTTCTCGTCACAGCCACTTCAGAGATGATTTTGCTAATACTGGACCGTTTCCCCATAATACACCCGTTTAATTATTCTAATTTTCTTAATTCTTAATGGAATTTTATGAAATACACTTCAAAATGATTTATTCTTTAATCAAAGAATGAAAATGTAAAAAGATCTTTAAAACGTTACTCCCATCGAGCTATATACCCGTTTTGACAATTACACGCTACCTGTCTTAAATATAGCCTATATCATTACAATGGACACGTACTAGCTGACACTACTAAATAATGCCGCATCAACCTAACTATTTTGTTACAACAAATTGTAAATCTCGACTTATACCTACTTCAGTCATGCATTATTTCATTTAGGTAACGAATGAGTTTAAACATTTATAAGTACAGGTGGGCATGCATTCAAATGTACTTATATGTATAAAGTTTCACAGAGTGTACAATGTCTATTAAACATTTATGTTTCATGCCCAGACTGGGTAACACAGAACGTGTTCAAGAAACTCAAACAGCTCATTTCTATAACTAAATATAGAAAACCATTCACGCCGGCTTTAAGATGGAAACAATGTAAGGTTAGTGTATGCTGTTATCTATCGCATTGGATATCCGGTTCCGGTTCCGGTTAATGGCAGTTCATGTAAACAAAGGCTCTAAGGATAAAATGTGAAATATACCCTTTATGGAGGAGATAAGTGAGCTTTAAAGTAACGTAAACATTTATAAACATGTGTGACGCCCAGTGATGATTTAAAAGACTTATGACTATATGATATATTAATGGATATCTGGGGCCTTTGAATAATGTGAGATCGTACCGAAAAACTTATACAATATGATACGCGCTGAGATAATACCTCTGTATTAGCGTATATGTGCATGTTTTGTGGTTGATCATAGTTCGACACTATATTCACACTTAGTTAAGTATTCTGTATGCACAATGTATATTTTAAGATTGATTTAACAAAATAGATAATTTAATCATACACTTAATGATTTTTTAGAACAGGTAATTTCATTGTTACAGTTCGTCGAATTTAAGTCTATACATACATCAAATTTAATAGGTCATATATATTGTATATAAGAGAAAAAAAGCATAAACTCTGGGAATTATCTAGATTAGAACTGAAGTACATTTAATTGTTATAACCTAGTTGTAATTATGCTAAATTTATTTCATTAACTTTGCTATATTTCTATTTGCCTTACATGTTTAGAAGTTACTATGTATTTTTCTTCTGCTAAACGTATATGTTTAACCAATTTTGATAACATTTGATATGTATTTTTCTTTCTTAATATGTTTAATAATTTGTTATCTACAAGTGCATTTCTGTTTGTTTTTTCTCGTGCTAACTTCTATATTCATCCAATGTTTGGTTCATATATCCGTCTTTATAAGTTTGTTAACGTTGCGGAATATTCAATTAACTTTATATATTAGCTATCACAAATTAAGCAGAGTATTACTTAAATTTGTAACATTTATATTTCATGCGTCTCAACGCTATTTAGTGACATACGCATTATAACGGGAAAATATGTATATACTGATTCAAATTGCTTTCCATACTATGCCGCTCTTTAACAATGATCGGTATGTTATGTCACCACATATTATGAAACACATCATTTTACTCATATTCTCTTTAATTATTCTTCAAAAATTGTCAAACGAAGAAAATGAATATTTGTATTTGTACTGATCATTTAATCTTAAGTACAGCTGTACTTAAAACCACTTTTTATTATTTCGAATTTATTTAAAGCATTTTTATACCCTTCTATCGACTTCATTGACTCCACAGAATAGGTTTGGTATTTCTTTTGTGAGTCATTTCTTTAATGTGCCAGTGTCGCCGTTCCTTTATCTTTTGTTACTTGTCCATGTTATTATTTATTCCAATTGGTAATGATTTGTCTTCTTGGAAGGCGACAATTGGCATATTCAACACTAAAAGCCACAGATTTTTTATCAAACAAAACGTATACTGTTATCCTTTAACATACATTAAACTAACTTTACTCTCGTTGTTCTCTTCAATATCATATCATTCAAATCTACTTACACATGATACATCGGAATCTACCTGAAAACAACCAATTGTCATTGCTTTACTTTTACTTTCAGCTGGAGACATAGAACAAATTCCTGGCCCAGAAAATCAAGACTGTTCCCACTGTCTCTCTGTCATGCATCTAAACATCCGTAGCATATAAAGAATAAGCTCGAGTATGTCAAAAATAATTTCCTTGATTACGATGTTATCTGTTTCTCTGAAACTCATTTAACTCAAAGTATTGCTCAACCATATATTGATTTGGACAATTTTGAATATTTACCGTAAAGATAATACGTAGTGGTTTATTGATCTACGTTTCGAACTCACTTATCTCAAAACGTCATTTAGCACGCGAAACAACGACAATTATTGAACTTATTTGGATCGAAGTTAATTTTCAATATTTCAAAAAATCAATATTAGTTTGTAATGTTTATAGACCACCAAATTCACCAGTTTCCTTCTGGAAAGTCTCAAATATATTTATTGAAAAAGCTCTTGAATATAATCCTAAAATTTTCATTGTAGGGGTATTAATGAAGATCAATTAAACGTTAACAGAAAACAAGTAAAACATATTATGATTATCAAAAGCTTTAATAATGTAATAACAGAAGCAACCAGAGTAACTGATAGGTCCTCTACTCTCATCGATCCATCATTACCTTCTGATAACATTACTGTTTTAGATAGTGGAATTTTTAACACACCTGTTTCAATAAGCGACCATAAAGGCACATACGTCATTATCAAATTTCATAAAGAACAATCTTCTAGTAGCAAAAGGTAGGTATAGATATACAAGAAAGCTGATTATGAAAAGTTTAACTTTTTAATTTCTAATGAGAACTGGTTATTTGTAAATGAACTTGATACAAATGATACATTTTACTAAAAAACTAACAAATTTAATGAAACAATGTATACCTATTAAATAAGTGCTTATAAAGGCTAATGATAAATCATGGTATGATTTTGTAATAAGAACTTTCTCTAGAAAGCGTGATTGTCAGAAAGTAAGCTTGTCATTCAAATAGTAGACAACAGTGTTTTAAAATATAAAACGTTACGAAACAAAGTTAATAATTTAAAAAAGCATGCAAAAGAAAGTTTCTTTAGCAACATTGAAGGTACTTTTAGTGGGGCCTTTATTGACAATCCTAAATATAATTGGAAACTTCTTCGTCAGTTTATAGGGCTAACAAAAATTCAGATGCAATTCCACCACTGAAATCAACAATAAACGGTGTTGAAACATTCTGTTTTGTAGATTATGAAAAAGCAATTTGTTTAAATAATGACTTTTGTTCAGTTTCTACTGTAAACGACAATTATGCCAACTTACCAACATTCGAACTGTTTTCTTATAATTCTCTTTTAAGTCGTTCTGAAGAAGAAATAAACGATATTATGCAAACATTAATTACAAATAAAGCTGTTGGGAAAGACTTAATAAGTCACACAATTTTAAAATAAAACTCGCAATACTATATCAAAACCACTTTGCAATCTATTTAACAAATCTCTATATGAATGTGTATTCCAAATTCTTGGAAGTCTCTTATTGTTATGCCACTGTGATTCTAATTGTGTTTTAAACAACAGACCAATATCTTTACTTAGCTGTATTGGCAAACTTATGGAAAGGACCATGTACAAACACTCATATAACCATCTCTCTG